>KN880433.1:0-428104 GCA_000934385.1 Cylindrobasidium torrendii FP15055 ss-10
ACGAAGGAACATGCATGTTAGCATGTCCTTATAAAGGCCCTCCCTGATCCGTGGGCAACAGGAACAAGCACGATTGCGCAGCCACTCGGTACACCTCTCGTGGGCCAAAATTCGGAATCCTACATATTGATTCTGTAAGTCCGGAATCCCATGGGAACCCAGTGGGAATCCCTCACATCCATGGTATGTTGTTCCAACCGGTCGAAATAGCGGTGAGGCAGTTCTGACCTTATTCCAAACAACCAAAATAGCGGTGATCGCTGGCAACCTCCGGAACCTCTCAAAATCATTTTCAGGATTTAGTGATGATGGTATACCAATGCGCCGCGCACCAGGTCTTGTTACTAGCGCGCCTCCCTAAAAAAACTCTCTTCGACTTGGACTTCACCAAGATTGGCTAACTTCGCGCGGGAACTTACATAGCCTTGCTCACTTTTGTCTGAAGAGGATGTGACGGTCTGGTCATTTCTGACGAAGCATGCATAGCATCCATGTCAGGCAACTTCAAGTGCGTGTTCATGAATCCCGGCCTCCACGATGAACTGGTAGTGATTACGAAGTACCTCACAACAACCTCATTACAAGTGACATGATGTCGGCCTGCAGATGTAGCGCTTTGATTCTGAACTGGCGTTGATGATCAACCGAGGGATTGCCATTGGGTTTGAGGCTGCATTTGGGAGTTGTGTCTGGGTCGTAAACTGATACAGTTCAAATTGATGTGCAGAAAGGGATTGCATGGTTCATAATACATAGACGAGGATATAAGTCAGATGTACACGAGCTCATGCCTTGGCCGCAGCCTTGGCATCCTCGGCGGCAGCGACGGCGGGGTTGACCTTCTTGCCGTCCTTCCAGCGGATACGAGGAGGGGGTGCACGGTTCCTGCGACCCTCGCGAGACCTCACACGGACGACTGCAGAGAAATAAATGGGAGAATTCGAGCGAACAGCTAATCACGCACCATGCGAGTGGATGGCGCAGGAGACACAGTAGCAGATTTTGATGTACAGCTTGGGGATGGCGTACTCTGTGGGGATGAGGAAGATCAGCGCTGATAAGTCGAGCAAGCTGGGAGGACGCACCCTGGTAGATAGAAGCCTCGCTGATATCCCTGACGGCAGCACTCTCAACCATGTTCCTCACAGTGAATCTCTTGATGGCCTTGTCCTTGGGCACGCAGCGCGAGCAGTTCGAGCAGCGCATAAAGGTGGTGTGGCCACGACCCTTCTTGTTGCGGCCGCCGCTTCTTCTTTTCTTTGTCTGCGCCGAGAGTTAGCGGCCCGTTCGATGCATGTAGAGCGGGGGAGGCGGGATCCAGGCGGAGAGTGGGCGGGGAAAACGGCGAAAGGTCATCCATAGTGTATCCAAGCCATCCAACGCGATTTTCTTCCAAAATCGCCCGCAATCGTACCCATCGTCCATCGTCCGCCCCACAGAGTGTGATTCCGACATCGTAGGGGCGTACTCACCATATTTGTGGTCGTCGAGAGCGTGTGCTAGGGTGGACTGGGCCAGAAAAGCAAGAAAAACGACAGGTCAGATCGGCCCGGGGTCCGCATATGACGCATGGCACCGCCACAGAGAACAATGGTTTATTTGTGCCCAGTTTGTGCCCAGACGAGAACAATAAGAGTTCGTGCCAGGATAAAACTCGCGTGGACTATGATGGACGCGCATCTCTCTTCTCTTCTTACTCTCACGGGCCAGGCGCTCCTCATCTCTTGGACATTTGCACCAACGTTGACGTTTTTGCCCTTTCACGACCAACCTACCACACATCATGCTCTACCTCTTTTACTTCGCCATCGCCACTCTTTTCGCCGCTGTGCGGGCCCGCCCATTCAACATCAATGACACTCTTCTACTGGAGAATGCGGAGCTAGCTCAGCAACGCAATGTGCAGTTTGCCAGTCTTTCCGCGGATGATTCGTGTGAAGGTGCGTGTCCATGATCCCATATTGCCTTTGGTTGACGATGTCCTAGGCGACGAGAATGCATGTATCTCCGGATCTACCGCCCAATGCAACAATGGCAAGTGGTCCCTCACACAATGTGATTCGGGATCATCATGCTTCGCCATTCCGAAGACACAAAAGTCTGGTGTTGTGCGTGACATGCTCTCCTCATGACTCCATTGTCTAACGAGATTTTCAGAGACTGATTTGTGATACCAATGAACACGCTCTCAGCATCTTCGAGGCTTCCAAGGCCACTGGGGGTATCTTTGGCAACTCGACAGAGGGCGCCGACTCAGCATCTACCGACAGTGACCACACCATAGTCAGCGCAGCCACAAGCTCCTCAGCAACCATGACTTCGGCCAGCCCGGACTGTTCTACCAGCGCGGAAACCCAACAGCACTCGGACGTTCTTACCGTCACCGTCACTGTTGATCCCGCCTCCTCATCCACATCCCAAGAGGCGGTACTTACCGTCACCGTCACCGTCGAGCCAACTTCCGCACCCTCTGCTTCCGCAAGCGTAACCACTATCACGCCGCCAGCGACTATTGGTGGTTCAAACTCAACACCCAGCTCATCTTCGGCGGAGGCGTCGGCATCTGGAGCGCCCTCAACTATCTCCACATTCGCTACAACGGAGACAATATCCCCTTCAGAGGCGTCTGCAGTTGTTTCTTCTGCTGAAGCCAGCGCCAGCACAACGCTCGAAAACACCGCCGTGGCCTCTTCCACGAAGAGTGTTATAGACCTGAACACGACACGCCCGACGCCAACAGCATGAGCTGACGACACCGTTTGGAAATCCAACTAGACACCGCTGGGCGGTTCACATATACGACTTTTGATAATTCGGACGACGTACTCAACGACCTGTAGCTTTACTAACACTGTATAGTACTTCACTTTGACTCGGGCATTTTGTTTACAAACAGGACTTCTCTGGCATGTTCAATGATCTTCTACGTAAATGGCTAGTACTAGCTCTATCCACCCCATGAGGAGAGGTTGAGCCATGGGCACTGTCTTCCTCTGACCTTACTCTCCGCGCGGTGGCGTCTCCCCTTCCTGACGAGATTATCGGTAAACAGTCTTGTCTTCAACCACTTACTGCAACGGACATAATCCCTTCGAATATCTGGCGAGCACATCCGAGTTCTGAGCATATCGAGAGCACTCAGTTAGCCCATGGTCGCCCATTGAAGGCACTTGAGTACTTGAGTCTCCATAGGCGATCCCTTTCTCCTCCAAACGCTGATTATACAATGCCACGCTATCTGTTGCAGTATAGCCAGAGTATAGCCAAGTCCCAGCGGAAGACGCATCCCGCTTACTCACGCGCTGTTATCCTCAAACACCGCAAGGTCAACTTGGTTAGCCTTTTTCGGTAATAAGCCTACGGGATGCGCCAGGGTATAGCTTCGGAGACTTCTGCATACTACACGGGCGACGGGAAGATACCATGGCCTTACGGTCGTAGTGTGGGAAGAGATTAAGATGATCAAGCTCGTCTAGTTCAACAATTGCATTCAAACGTACTAGCTACCGAGGTCATTCCGTTATAATATCGCTATGCGTAAGTACCAAGAGCCTTCTAATGATAGAAGACTTTGTACTCGGGCAACTGGGACCCAAATGAGAGTAAGGCAAGGTAGCATTGAAGACTGTAAGTGTTACCGTCGGCAGGAGGCCTGAAGGGGATTATTGCAGGCCTTGACATCATCCGAACACGGCTAGAAGTTCATCCAAAATCCCGTTGCCAAGAGCTCTGCAAGAGCTGCGTCTTATGTCGTTGGAGCTGCTCAAAGTTCTGGGCTGCGCCATCAGTAAGCGCCATCAGCCAACGTTGCCAATCAGTCGAGGGCGCACCATGCGCTCCTTGCTTTGCTCTTCCATGATCTACTATCTGACCGGCTGCCTCTGCTCTAAGTTTCTCATACGCTCTTCCATTGAATTATGGTTTGTTAAGGGAGTGCTTTCAATGGGAACGAGGGCAATTTTCTTCTTTCAGCCCTAGTTATGGTGGCTCCATCATGGAGCATCCTACTATTGCGCCCGACGAGCGCGTATGTAACCTATAAAGACGGATACTCACTTCATTCGACCCTCCAATGGACGTCGTTACCCACCATCACTGGTATTGGGCCGCCAGTACGCTTATGTCTCTCGCCTCGGCGACGTGCCTCTGGGCAGGCGTCGTCTTCCACCCTCTTTCCAATGTGAAGAAAGCTTTTCGTCTATCTATGTTTGCGACACTATGCATCCTCAACATTTGCCTCGTAACGTTCCTCTTCAATGATATCGTGCTGGCCTACGCTGGATGCGCGACATCGATGGCCTTGCTTTACACTGGACTGGAGGTGTGTATCCATTCGCATATCCGCTTCCCGTAGCGCCAAGGACCTTAGTTGAGAATTCTTCAGATGGAGTTGGAAGACCCCCATGACATCCAAGGAAGGCTCAAAAGCCACTGCGCTGCCAGAGAAATCAGCCTGAAGCAAGGAGCTTGGGACATGTTATTCAGTGTACGGGGGGTTGGGTGGGGTGTGTCTCCTCCGTACATGTCATTACCACCATACTCATTCCCATGCACAGAAAACGAGAACCCACACCTCCCGCCGCGGCCATACTCCCACAGCGTCACAACATCACAATTCATGCGGGAACAGTTCTTCGAGCTTCTGTGCGGCGTGCTCCTTCTCGACGTAGCGTCAATATACAACCGCTCTTCTCCAGCATTGACGGCGACTGGCACCTCTTTGCACACCTTTCCGCTGTTCTGGCAGTGTTGCGACCTGATTTCCTATGCCCTCACTTGTAGGCATCCAGTATACATCCCTACGGACTTCCAACTAACTAATGCAATCAAAATTGACAGACCGGACCGGCATCGCAGTGCTTCATACTGCCCATAGTATGGTCTCCGTGTACTTCAAGTTATCGGCCCCGCAGGATTGGGTTCCTGCCTTTGGGTGTGTGGCCTGCCAAATCGATCTGCTCTGAGGTTTTACTTAAAACGATGATACAGTGCGTGGTCCGATGCGTATACGCTTCGTCGCTTCTGGGGTCGTGTTTGGCATCAGTTCTTCAGAGGCGTAGGCCCTTTCTTCCCTTATTCACTACGCTCAGATTGTGCTGACATATCCAAAGTTCCTCACACGCCCCGCCCTCTACCTCATCAACCGCTTCAACATTCGTCGCCAGTCCAACGCCTCAGCGTATATCCAACTATATACTGCGTTCTCTCTGTCGGCGTTGATGTTCCTCGTTACGGACTTTGGTATGATGCGTCGCCAGACGGGACTGCAAAGCGTCTGGTTTTTTGCGGCGCAGGCCGTGGGAATCACCGTCGAAGATACGGTGCTCAAGATGCTCACATCCTACTTCGACTCCTTCGATATGCAGGACGCATCCTGTAAATACCGCACTCTCGAAGCAGGTAGCCAACCCGTTGTGGAAGATTTGTCGAGAAGAAAGGCTCTATCATGTCGAGCGCGGCAGCATCTACCTTACATCATTGGGTATGCTTGGGTGTTCACTTGGTTTCTGTACACATCGCCTCCTTGGATATGGGCTCGTGCTTATGCAGGCTACGTCGACTCCGGCATGAACTTAAGATTCAGCGTCTTGACATGGAAGCTTGATGCTCGCGACTTTCGGTAGCACCCGTCATATACCCAACTGCTCTATACCGATACAATAGACACAGGCAGCACTAATTTGTATACCTGTAACAATCTATCTTTTGCAAAAGCACTCATCGTCGGACATATGTAGACCTCTGGTTCGGCTGACTGACATTACACAGCCAGTCGGATCCAACTTAGTCCTGTAACCGATCGTTATTACACGGCTACGCGAGTGTATATAACGTCCTGCAGTCCTGAGATTTTTTTGGCGGGTGCTCCAGGCGACCCATATATGGGTCGAAGTTAGGCGATGTCATCTATTTTCCAAGGCTTCGATATTCAGTTGCCTCATAATACATTTGGTTTATCTCGTGCGCACACCTGCCGCCTTTGCCGAGAGGTTGCTCGATGGCGCTGATTGAGGCTCCGGATGAGGCCCATGAAGCAGCCAAGCTCTGTTTAGTGTGTCCTGCTATCCAAGAAGATACATAAGACTCAACAACCTCTGCGGTACAACTGCTGATTGAAAGACATTTTACTATTGCTCAAATATGGTGGCAATCCGGTCGTATTGGTGTCTTTTGCCTCAGCGCTCAGTCTGTGCCGACAATGGGAGAAGAAGGTCGTGCCGGCGAGCGGCATCACTAAAGCCACGCGGGAAGTTGCAGCTTGACATTTCATTTCTGTAAATTGCTCGAATTACAGTCTCTCGCTGGCTTCTCTAGCTTGTCCCCACCATATACGGATAGGGGCTGGAGCACCCGCCAAAAAAATCTCAGGACCCGGGGACTAGATCCAACTTAGGTTACACTTTCGCGTTCTCCTCGAATGTAGGTAGTCAGAAAAATGTGCCTGATATTCTATGTAGTTCAAGGTAACTCGTACAATTAAATGATAATACAGTAACATCGAGAGTGTGGTGTCTGAAATGAGCTGCCACTACTTTGCCACCCCAACGCCCACATCCTCAATCTGCTCGGTTTCCTCTTTCTCTGTCTCAATTGCTTCTTCCTTTGCCGGGCCATCGATATGGCTAGCACGCCTTCTCATCGCGCTGCCCTTCCGCTCCAACAGCCCACTAGTAACCTTCCTCGAGACTGGGTCGCTTCGAGGACCTCTGCGGCCCTTCTTCTCATCGACACCGTAGCGCTCCGGCCTCTCGGTCTTGATTGCCTCTTCGTTGCGACACACAAACACCATTCCCTCGTTCTCGCGGTACATCCGGTCCACATCCTCGAGGTGCCTATTCGCCGTCTCCGGATAGAACAAGTAGACAATCTAGGATATGTCAATGCACTGCCAGCGTGTGAGGGGTGCTACTCACCGGGACGAATGAAGCGTTGAAGGTCATCCAGATCAAGTAGAACTTCCATCCAAGAGACGAGATTCCAAGCGGCGTAACCTGCACAACCATGAAGTTCGAGATCCAGTTACTGCCAGTCGAGAGCGCCGAGCCAATCGTTCGCATCGTCAGACTGTTGATTTCGACAGGGTAGAGCCACGGGATGCCTTGCCAGCAGATTCCAAAGAACACATAGAACAAGAAAAAGAAGGCTGTCGCACCAGCACCGAATCTGCTTTTCGTCTCCGCGTCGTGCACAGAGCCTTGCGTCTGAGAAAGTAGGCCAGCAATCAAGGCCCAGCACGCAGCCTGCCCAGCAGCACCAGTAATCATCATCTTTCGTCGTCCCGCGCGTTCAATGAGATGCAGGCCTATGAAAGCAAAGGCTAGGTACGAGAGCGAGTTACACGCAGCAAGTAAGCGAGAGAGGTTGTTCGACAGGCCGACAGAGTTTTGGAGGACCAAAGGTAAGCTAAGTATATGCGAGCTTAGTGACCTCAAATCCCAGCAAGCACTTTCACTCACTAATAGCTCGTGACATTGATGCCAGCGAGTTGCTGCATCCACTGTACGCCAACACCGAGGAAAAGACGCTTTATCATACCAGTATTCCCCGTGCGCCCGCGAACGATGTCTGTCCATGTAACTTTGCTGCGCTCCTCTCGTTCAAGTGCTACCGCGTCAAGAATCTCGTTCTTCATCTTAAGCACGGCAGGGCTGGTCATAGTTGCACCGTTGCCTTCCAGGGCCGCGAGAACGCGCGCGCCTTCTTGATCATGGCCATGAGCAAGCAGCCAGCGGGGGCTCTCTGGGAGCCATGGCACGGTCGCCAGGATGATAATCGAGAAGAAAAGCTGGAAAGCGATAGGAAACCGCCAGGACACGCTCCCTTCAGTATACGAAAACGCATAGGTCATCCAATTGGAGAGCGAGAACCCGGCAATGTTCATTCTGAAGAGGGTCAACTCGGTATGGGGAAGAGAAGAATGCATACATCATTCCAAAAACAATGAGCTTTCCGCGTAGAGCAGGCCTTGTGGTTTCGCTTTGCCAGACCGGCGAGGTCGCGGTGTTAACCCTGAGAAAGTATGAAAACCAGCAATCCCACAGCAAAAATGGTGGTGCGTACCCATTACCGAGCCCAGTCACAATGCGCGCGACAAGCATCATGCGTAAATCGACGGCAGCTGCTTGAAGGACAGAACCAATGGACATAACTATAACGCCAGAAATCAGCGACTTCTTGCGCCCAATCCTATCGCCAAAAATGAACGTCGACAGTGCTCCAATGAAGCTAGACGATTGAGGTTGGCAACGCGAAAATGAAGTCGAATCCTCAGACACACCATCCGATATCATACAAGGATACAATGAGGCCTTCGGTCGTAGGGTCTGGGTTGCCCATCAACTCTAGGAAATTGGGCGTGACAATAATCCCGCCGAAGACGCCCTGGTCGTAGCCTAGAGGTACATCAGTGCTGCATATCATATGTTAATTTGAAATTGAATTTGTACCAAAAAGAGTCATCGCTGTTATACAGGCGACACTGACCCACGCATTCAGCTTGTCTCCCGTGATTCCAAAATGCGGTTTGTTAGGTTCGCCTTTGTCGTCCGCCGTCTTATGTAGAGGGTTGATAGGGTCGCTATTGGTGGAGAGGGTACGGGACGATGAACTACGGGCGGAAAGAGAAGCTGGGGGATGGCGGGGCGACATGATGGTGGTCGCAGATATGAAGTGAATTCCAACACGCGACGCTCTGATCGACATTTGGCGTTCTACATCGATCAGCAAGCTCATTTTCCCACGGTATGGCGTGGAGGACATACATGAAGTCAAGAGTCCGGTGTCATGCATTCATGGCTTGCCATTTGGACATTTGGTCCCATCCATTCAGCGCTTTTGCGACCAGGCTGCAAGTAAAAACATGTCGGAGTCAATTTCAACAATGGTGCGCGTCAGTTTGGTCGACGGACGACAGTCTCTGATCTTTCTACAAAGAGTTGCATGTCGGCGTGAAAGGATATGAAGATGGTACGGTGCCCGGCTAGCAGGTACCACAGCATAGAAAAAAGCAAAACGCTCCAAAGTATAAAAACTAAATACATACATTCGCTGTCCTGCGCCTAATTACGGATCCAACATGACAGCCACGGGCGTAAGTACAGAAAGCAACCACAAGGCGAAAGCAGAATAAGAAGAAAGAAAGTCTAATTGAGCACCATCCGGCGTGCTTGTGCATCACCATCGCCTACACCTCATCGCTCACATCATCGTTCTTCGCCTTCCTCGAAGGTGGCTTCCTGGACGCTGGCTTCTTAGGCGCGGCGGCCTTGGACGCGGGCTGGACAGACATAAGTAAGCCCATTGCTGCAAAGACCAGCAGAAATACGACAGACCTTGCGCTTCTTGGCAGCGGGCTCCTCCTCCTCGGCCTCTTCGTCGCTGTCCGACGCCTTGCGCTTGGCTGCGGGCTTGCGTCCCTTCGGTTTGGGCTTTTCCTCTGACGCAGACTCTTCATCATCATCGTCGCTAGCGTGGATGTTGTCTAGCTCCTTTGAGAAGTCCTCTCCAGACTCGTCGTCCTACATAATAGTTAGCGCGATGTACAAGGAGCATGAATGATGACTGACGCCTTTCTTTTTCTTTGGCGCTGCCTTCTTCTTGGGAGCTGCAGTCTTCTTGGGGGCAGCAACCTTCTTCGGGGCAGCTTTCTTCTTTGGGGCGGGCTCATCCTCGTCTGCATCGGAACCTTCCTCATCGTCGTCCTTAGCCTTCTACGGCGCGATGAGTATGGAGCATGGTCTAACGTCATGAACAAACCTTCGCTTTCGATTTAGCCGGAGCTTTCTTTGGTGCAGCCTTCTTCTTTGGTGCAGGCTCCTCCTCATCCTCCTCCTCTTCTTCATCATCTGCCTTGGCCTGTCGGGTATGCTATTGAGAACGGGATTATAAGAAACGTGGAGGACGCACCTTCGCCTTGGATTTGGCTGGAGCCTTCTTGGGTTCAGCCTAGTGAATGAGTCAGATGGTGGGAATTAAGATCATAGAGGAGACACACCTTAGCGCGAGGCTTGCGCGCTGGCTTCTTTGGTTCTTCTTGTTCCTCGTCCGCCTCTTCGTCTTCATCCTCCTCTTTCTACATAACATATAAGCATTCGAATGAGCAACTGTCCATGAGATGAAGAACGAACCTTGGCTTTGGCCCCGCGTGCAGCCTTCTTGGGCTTTTCATCGTCTGCCTTCTTCTTGGTCGCCCGAGCTTTCTTTGCAGGCTTCTCTTCATCATCGCCCTCGTCTCCGTCGGCTGCCTCTTCCTTACGTGCGCTGTCTGGTATATCCTCGTCGGCGACATGCCCCTCCTCGTAAGCGGTTTGCACTTTCTTCTGGTTTGCCTCTCCAAGCTCCTCGAAACCGTCAAGGTCGGACGCGATCTCAGTGTCCTTCTTCATGTTCGAAATGACCTTGGCACTAACGCAGCCCCAGTGCTTCCATTGGCTGTAGAAAACGCGTCAATACCCTTCCGATAAAGTCATAGTGCAGCAAAAGACAGCAAATGCAGAAGTGGTTGCGAAAGCAAATAGTAGAAGCAGTATTGTGGGATGTAGAAAGGAGAAGGAGGGGTCAGGTGTTGCATGTGATGGCGGCGGATTGAATGTGTCTATGATAAGGCCCGCTCCGCGTCCCGTCGTGCCCCGGACAGCACTAAACAGCCAAGAAGTAATCAGGCGAACACTCACAAGCTCTGTTTCCCCTGAAATTCAACAGTGCTCCCCAGCCTCAGCTCCCCCTTCTTAATCGGCGTTCCGGTGCATGGCTTCGGACCTGCAGCACCTGCATTAGCGCCCACGGCTCTGGCCGCTCAGAGGCAACATTTCGCGCACCTTTGCATTTGGAACGGTTATTGGGACAAATTTCCAGGCGGTACGGCATGGTCAGCACGGGAGACACGAGCGGCTAAGCGGCGGTGGGAAGAAAGGAAGGCAGGTGATGGGAACAAGCCAACCAGCGTCTTGTCTCCCAACAAGACGTGACCAGGACGTGACTTGATGGTGGATCGGCCCGATTGCCGTCTTGCACGCCACATTCTCGTGCCAAAGAGTTGGCATTTAGTATGTCGCAGTCAATAGACAAACACATTTGTGTCCCAATTTACACTGGATAGCGACTATTTTCCGTGTTGTCTATAACGAGGATAGCCGTGGAGACTGCTCATGGGTGGTTGACTTCTCACAAATACTAACGCCTCAAGCTCGAAGCTAGAAGCATGATTAATATTTGTTGACGGAGAGGTCAAGCTCGCTCCCAACAGCCCATATTATACGAGAACCTCACGAGCGACCTCTGACGAAGTTAATAACTTTCGAAGCCTGTTGCTTACATCAATGCACCTGCCGACTACCGTCGGGCGTATATTCAATCACCTAAACTGAAGCGCTATCCCTCCGGTGTTCTCGTGCGTGCTTATTACGGCACTCTTACTGACTTCTCTTACAACTATAGACAGGCTGTAAGTACAGCCTGACTTGACCCCAGTGCAACGAATACTATATCATCTCGCCGCAAATCAATACGAGGATTGATGCCCGCCGCGTGAATGCCCCCCGACGTGATAGCCACTGACTGAACGTCTTCCTCGGCTTTCCGTGCATTGATCTCAGCAGGGGTTCTGCCAGTACTTGTGTCTGAAGTCGGTCTGAAGTATGTTTTCCCATATGATGGCTTGAAGCCCGAGGGGCGGTTGTATTGACTACTTGTTCCGTCAGAATGGAGCACGCACTTTGCATTGATGCCAAAGTTCCCTACGCACTAACACCACGTACGGCAAGCAATTCTACTTCTCCAGTTCAATGGCGCAAAATGCGGCGGCTCCGGGCTGCCGAAAACAGAGTTGTGATCCCGTGATCGTAGTTAGCAAACTTGGACATGTCAGGGTCACAGGCTCCTCCGCTTTTGCTGCGTTACTCTTTCATGTACGATTCAACAGCGTCATCAGAACTTGGACTCCTACCACCATGAACAGCCTTCCTCAGGAGCTCAAGGAGGTCGTCGTAGGCTTCGCGGCCGACGACAAGCCGACGCTCATCGCATGTGGGACCACTTCACACGTTTTTCGGTCCTGCTGCCGCGCCTATCTTTTCCACAGTGTCCAGATTTCCAGCGCATCGGACTGCACCAGGTTCTACGACGTCTTGCACTCCTCTGCAGCGGTCGCAAAGCTGGTCCGCAACCTCTCTGTACTCGATCCGCTACCTCCAAATCCCCGCCATAACGTGGATGATACCTGGATTAGACAGGATGAATGTCTGCCAGATGTGTTGCGCTTGCTAGCGCCCTATCTCACACAGTTTTCCTTTGCTAGCAATGGTTATCGCTACGCTCCTATGCAATATACCCACGTTTTCCGGTGGTCCCAGGCTTCCCGCACCCTTCAGGACGCCCTCGCTCTGGTCATTCATTCGCCGCAACTGACCAGCTTCAACACCTCCGGGTTCGTTATCGATTCCTGTAAGCAGCTGGCGAGTATCTTCCGCGGATCTCATCTCAAGGAGGTATCTCTGTCTTCATTCTGGCACGACGACGCGTGTCACGGTACGGATCCGTTGAACATGCCGGCGCTGGAGCGGCTGTCCATCGTGCTCGCGCCGTGTTTTGTGCGCTACCTGGTTTCGCCGTTGGTCCTCTTGCACTTCCCAGTGCTCACCAACCTTACCCTCATTGTCGGCTCGGACTGTGCCCTCGAGTCGCGCACCGCAGCAACCGTGCTTCTCAAGCCTTCCATCGAGCGGCTTACCCTGCAGGAAAAAATCTTCTGTGAGCGCTCCGTTGCCTTGAGAACGTAACAATGTCTAACATCCGCTTGGCTAGTCGGGGAGATCCCGGACGTCTTCAATTTGGAAAACTGTGGCAACTTGACGACCATTCGCTTTCACACGCATGTGTATACCATGGATAACTCGTATTGGACGTATGTTTCACGAACGCTGGAGACGCTACCCGGCGAGAATCAAGTGCGAGAGATCAGCATGGAGGTTGAGCTGGTGAGCACGGCCGACGTGGAGGACGCGTCTGCCTGGCTGGATTGGTCGGTGTTGAAGTTATCGAAAATGTCGCATCTGGAGAGCGTAGATGTCGCGATGAACATCTGGGGGAAATGGTGCCGTGGCGATGGCGACAAGGGAATGTTGACAATACAACAGGACAGGATACGCGTCGGGATGTACTGTCGCTACGATTGACACCTTTACGGAAGCATCGAGGAATTACATCCTTGATCTTATTTATTATCAGCAAGATAGAGTCAATGCGATAGAGCAAATGTTAGATGGGCAGGGTCTCGCGGTGATGGGTGTCCTCTGAATCGTCTGCAGAAGATCGGTCTGTCCATGAGTTGGGACGGAAACATAATGCTATGGGAGGCTTTGATACATCATTGCATGACTTATGTGAGTACATGGAGATCTACCCATTGATAGGCCCATGCTCGATCCAGGCTGACCCGATTTGAACACAATGTTTTGCGCCAAAAGCGGAACAATGTCCGGCCCTGGCCCTCATCGGGTTGGTCCGTGCGCATCCCGCCTCAACAAAATCGCGCGCGCAACGTCCTCGATTCTTTACCACTCTGGCCTTTTGGCTTAGATCAAGTGTAGTATCTGTTCTTAATAGTTTAACCACTATTACGGAGGCACCGCCTCCGCTATTGGTTATCTTATTTTTGCCGCCCTTGTCCCGTTGCGCTCTGCTTGCATCGCGCGGGCGTGATGACCTTGCCATTGCAGTACAGGCTTGTGTCGTCGGGGGAACACCTAATTCTTTTGTTGTGCTCCAGCGAGCATCTTTGTTTGAAGATGTTCGGGATACTTCATAAAGAAGGGTTAGCTATGGAATCGGCTGCTTTTGGGACATGTTGGCTTCATTGTGCTTGATAATCAATTGAACTGCCGGAGTGGTATACAATTTGACTCTTGCTCACTTCGGAATGGCCTCAAATGATATCATTACACTTCAACCTTCGATGGTTGCTGCCTCGGATACAGCAAATAGCACACAAACATCATCGAGGCAGACAAAATGAGGTGTACTATGTAGGGACAGCAGTTGTGAAAAACAGCATCAAGTTTCGAAGTAGCTATGATGTCGTGGAAAGCTTGTTTGCTGTAATCATGGTGAACTGTCCAAGCTCTTCGATACACGTCCAGCTGTCTAAGCAGGGCAATTGAGCTGATTTCGACAGCGAACGCACGACACGACCGCTTTGTCCTGTGGGTCCGATCACTTCTTATTACCACCGGCGGAACCGCCCTGAGCGCCCGCAAACGAAACGATGGACACACAACTCAATTATCTTCCTTCGCGATAATGTAGCGTACGCGTAAGACATCGTCAGAAATGTAGATGAGCGTCAAAACGCAATCTTGAGCCCCGATACGCCGTGTTCGAGGTAGGCTGCCCGGATTCCGTACCATTGTACACGCAATTCCGCGGTGCTGAACATCATTAGGCTTTCTAGCTGGAAAGGAGGTACTCAATGAGAGGTTTCAACTCTACTATGAAGCAAGAGTAGCCGTTTTGTACTTCATTTTCGAGAATTCCCGGATGCAAGTGTGAGGTCGATGCTCTTGTTCCCGTACGGAGCGCGGAGAGCACTACAACACGCAACGCAGATAATACTGGCGGCGCTGCTATATAATGGAGGTAGCATCGAGGAAGAGAGTCACCACCAGCCACTCGGGTCAAAAACAACCCAGACCTTTATACATCTCAAGTGATTTCTTCTGAATATGCCAGCGCAATACACTCCTAGTGTGTATATCGGATAGATTCAGGTTTTTGAAGACGCACTGATGTTCTCATAGCCTATCGAGAGCAGTTGAACGCTTGGCAACAACGCGCTACCGATCGTGCCGTTGAATTCGACGATACGGATTTGGGGAAGGGAGGATGGAAGTCCATTGTTCTCAGTAAGGCTCTGACCAGCTGATGTATACCATGGCTCACAAATAAATACAGTCAATGGGGTGAGCCACGGCGGTGGAATATCTGCGACAAAGAACAGGGCGCATGAGGGGGCATCATACTGGGCCCTCGTCAAACTGGGCGTCGTTGTGGGACCTCCGGAAGCTGACTTTCAAGAAGATGAATCTTAATACTGATTCAATTCGGTTGTTTAGTCGTATTTCCTGATTCCTTGTTGCTCAACATCGATTTTGCCGTAATGATACACTGCTCGGAGCCCATTTCTCGATTTCGGTGCAATTGCTTGGAAAAGTTGACTCGAACCAAGCTCCCAACATTGAGCGTAGTGCACATCTGCGTGAGACAATTTACTGGAAGTGTCTCGCGAGCGTTCGAGTCGCAGAATTACGGATGGAACTAACTGGCTTCAAGATCTTTTTGCCTTTTGCGGTAGTACACAAATGGTGCACATTAGGTGTCTCAACACATCCATTCATTCATATAGTTAATCTACCAATTTTTTTCATGTCGATGTATGTATGTATTTATGACAGCTTTGAGTATCGTCTGAAAATTAACAGCCAGAACAACGCTGCGGGGAACGAGGATGCTGATATGGGAAGCTTCGAGCTGGCAGAAGAAAAACAGCTGCCCATCTACGAAGCTAAACAGATGTGTTCATCATAAGAATATAAAGCCGCTAACGAGGAGGAGGAGAATAGTCAGAGACAAGAGCAACAATCCGATACCTTACTGAATCAACCCACGAGCATGAGCAACTGGCGCCCGACAACCTACAACTGTACGCGCATCACATAAATTGTCAGCACCGTCCAATCGTTTCCAGCATACCGGGAGCACTTCGGCGTCTGGGCGCAGCGCAACAAGCAGCGCACGACGGCGCACGATGACCAACAGACTGGTCCAAAGGTGGAAGGCAGTCTTCAGTGGACTTCTATCATCAAAGGTACTATTAGCAAATCTTTTTCTATTCCATTGTTAAGTCATTAATACATTATCCCCTGCAGTGGACGGCGAAATCTATGGAACGGGCATTAGCAAGAAGAAGGGAGATGCCCATGAAGCCGCGGCTTATTGGGCTCTGGTGAGGCTAGGAGAAATTCCCGGACCAGAGCCAGAGGCTGTTTAGAGTGACCAGCTTTTCATCAAGGTCCTGGGAGCTCGACATCATTGGTTAGACTTGCGTGGACCTGTCAGAGATTAGATACTATAGATCGATTTGAGTTTGGTACTTCGGATACGGAAATCTATGTCAGGCATCTTGAAGGATGAATTAAAGCTCTAGATGGACTCTGGGGTCATAAAAATGAGACGAGCGGATGTGGCGCCATGTGTCGGTCCGGTCTCCGTAGATGCCTGAATACCACGTGCGCATTAGAAAGTGGCCTGATTTTGGTTGTGCTAAAGTGCCGATCGCTTGTCACGGCTTTCCTCTTGCCACTACCACCGCCTCTTGACACTTGTCGACTATGGATTTCACGTCGCCCTCGCCACCGGGGTCGTCGTCAGCGTCATCGTCTGGATTTGATTCAACCGACCTGGATTTAAGCTCCATTCTACACGACGATGTTCTCCAGGATACCTCCATGCTTGATTGGTCACAAATATCATCAATGTGGCAAGACATACCGGACCTTGGAACCATGGACTTCGAGCAATCACCTATATCTGTGGACCCCAGCATTCTCAACAAGCCTCAGACGCCTGCACCCGTCATTAATACCGATGCTGGCTTCCAGTATGACTTCCCCTTCACATTCCAGCAACCGCAAAGCCCTGCATCATCACTTTCACCCTCGGAATCGCTGTCCGACACCGCATCCTTGTCCGGTAGACCATCCAATTCGAATTCACCGCTCATCAAGTCGGATGCCGACTTGGCTGCAGAGTTAGCTCAGCGTGTATTGGAGTCTGCGGGAATAATCTCGGCTCTGCCACTAAGTGCGTTTTCTTACTCGACTTAAACCCAAGGACTGACGAAATTGCAGACGGTGCCCCGCCTCCCTCCACCTCAGGACCCAGCACCAGCACCAGCGCACCCGCCCTCCCTCCTGCAACGGCCACATTCGATCCCTCAGAACCTGGCACTCAAGGCGCTTTCCAAGCGGCCGCGGCGCAGTCTGCCTCCGCTGCCGCCAGCACCATGATGATGTCTTCACGGCCCAAAACTTCCCACACCACCATCGAACGTCGCTACCGCACCAATCTCAATGCCCGCATCCAGTCACTACGCATGGCTGTGCCAGCTCTGCGTGTTCTCGAATGGAGCGATGGTGCTAAGAAGAGCAAGGGCACCAAGGCCAGGCTGCGTCCAGAAGGCGAAAGCGAAGATCTCATCGACGAGCGTGGCTTTGTCGACGGTGTCCGCGTTGCCCGCAAGTGCAGCAAGGCCAACGTTCTTGGCAAGGCTGTCGAGTACATCAGCGTGCTGAAGAAGCGCGAGAATCGCCTCAAGCGAGAGCAGGATGGACTGAAGGCTCTTGTCGGTGGATTGGTTGGCGGCCCAGCGCTGCTCAATGCGTGGGAGACAGAATGGCGAGTGCGCTTCGGTGGGGAAGAGAAGGATGAAGTTGATGGTTTGGAGGATGAAGCTGGTGACTCAGACGATGAAGACGAAGAGGAGGAGCGGAAGAGGAAGAAGCCCAAGACCACGCCGGCACCTCCACCTCCCCAGACGCCTGTTGCTCCTGGGACAGTACCAGAGAAGCGTAAGCGTGGTCGGCCTCGCAAAGTGCCTCTACCACCAACGGCAGTGCCGGACCCTGTCACTACGGCGCCAGTGCCCCCGCCAGTGATAGCCCAAACATCCGCCCCACAATACTTGCTCGCTACCTTCGCTCTGTTCTCGTTCTTCAACAACCCTCTGACTTCCCCTCCGTCGACAACTCCTCATACCCACGACGGTGTTGTTCTCGGTGGCAAGTCACATACCACAGGTTCAACCTACCAGTCTATCATTCAAGCCTTCCACCTGTTGGTATCTGTCCTGGTCTTCGCATCGATTCTCTATCCCTGGATCAGCAAATACACCTCCGGCCTGAAGCCTATTTTCTTCCGTCGTGTCAAGCCTCAGATTCCGGCGCCTAGACGGACGAAGACTGCGATGCTCTCGAGTGCGTTGCAGACAACAAACCGCGGCCAGATTGGCGAAGTCGAGCAGCTCAAGGATGCCCTGGCGTGCGGCGGCAAGGGCGACACCTTTGAGGAGAAGGGTTTGGAGCAGCGCGCTTGGGTGCGCCTGGGCGAGATATCTGTGTTTAGTCCCGGTATGCATTCTTTTCTGACCACTACATTTGGCTCACATATCATCACAGATACTACTTCGCTCATCTCACGCTTATGGACAATTTACAACCTCCGTTCACATTTGCCTTGGTTCAGCGCCAGTGCAGGTGACCTCACGACGCTGGCCATGCTGCTCTCGCCCATTGCACCGGGGCGTGCGAGCAGCATTTGGGAGGCGGCCAAGCACACTGGGCTGACTCAAACACGCGCTTGCGCCTACGAGCGTCTTGTTCTATCCAGCGTCGACGTTCAGGAAGCTGCTGCCATCGTCACTATCGCCGACAAACATCCTCGGTACACTCCCATCGGTGTTGTCAGTGCTCACTTGATTCTGCGCCGTCTTCGCAAACACGCTGTTGCCATGTTCGTTGGCTCGATTGTTCCTCGCCATCTTGGTGTCGATACAGACAAAGAAGAGGAGGCCCGTCGCGTTACTGTGGACTCTGCGCGTTCATTGGGTGGCGACATTGCCCGCCTCGGGGATACCTTTGAGGAGGTGTGGAATGGCGGCGACCCAAGACTCGAAGACGAAGAGTACGAGGATGAGGGTGTCCAAGCGGAGATCAGGGCGCTTCTCGTAGCCGTGGTCCTGTATCGCCAGATTTTCCCTTCTGCGGTGCTGGGCAAGGCTGGCGAGGAGAGCGTGTCAATTCTACTCAGCCCACCGCCGAGCCCGACGCTCTCAGAGCACAAGAGCGGGTACAGGCTGAGGGAGATTCTTGGGCAGGACGTGTTTGAGGAGATGGAGCTTGAAGAAGCTAGGGATAGGGTTGTAGATTTACTCGTCGCCGCTGAACGCAGCAGAAGGCTTTGAGCCACTGGTGAGTTCATCGACGGCGTGGATGTCGAAGTATTGTATACGTATATCTATAGGTTGTCGTCGCCAGGATTTAATGCACATTCTTACTATTGACATTGTATACGAGGGACATCATATACTACAAACAACCAGCTTGCCTCTTACAACGCTCCTCGACTCCCAATTCGAAATAGACGCAATTATATTGGGCCCAGTGTGTGAGTTCCTACATACGGTCAAGGGCGAAGCCATCCACTCACATGAAGGACGTAATACAGGGGAAATCTATACGGTCTATGGCGCTGGCGAAGACATAGGGAGATGCTCCATGTGTGTGCATTCTGGCGGGAGCATAGCGAATAGACTATTGCGTAGGAGGGTATGCAAGTCGAGAGATCTTGGTTTTCAAAGGCTTGATTCTACCACGAATATATCGCATGAAATCCTATCACTATTCCTACTCTCGCTGAAAGATGGAGTGAACTCATTCTTTTCGAGTGACCATTGTGGCGCACCGATCGTTGGCTGCGTGCGTCTCATGTTCCCCTGCATTTACTTGCTTTGCTCCATCATCGTCCGCGCCGCAGGCACACACGATGTCCCAATCCAGTTGCATGTCTGACACGTCAGGACTGTGCGCCCTCTCGGGCACTGCTCCTGCAAAGTCGCGGTTGCTCCATCGATCACTGACTGTTAGACACACGGACCTCGCTGTACCTGCGAAGTCTCTCGATGCGGCGTTGCATCACAGCTCAAGCGCGAGCCATCGATGTCCTGTGGGCACAGTGGATGACCTTGGACGTGACGCCAGCCGTCTCGCAGGCTCCAAAAACCAAGTTTTTTGCTCCTGCAATATGCTCGGACCCGAGATTTTTTCGTATATAAAGGCCTTGATTTTTCGTAGTAGGGCATCACACTATCTCACAACCAAACTCAACTCACCAACTCACACTCTCACAATGATTTTCAATCTTGCCTCTTTCCTCGTCCTCGCTGCCCCACTCCTCGCAGCACCAGCCAACGACAATATCGAGCGTCGCGATGCACTCCAAGATGCTACTTTGAGTTCGCACAACGCTGCGCGTGCCAAGTATGGTGCCAGCAGTTTGACATGGAACCCTTCGCTGTATGCGGCGACTCTGGCTTGGGCGCAGGCATGCAACTTCCAGCATAGGTATGTCGTCGCAAAACTTCGAGTATCATAGATTCTGACTTCAATCAGCACTCCAAATGGAGCATACGGAGAGAACTTGGTTCGTAGTCTCCAGCCTCATTAGGCGATACAAACTCACGTTCGATGGCATAGGCTGCGAGCACCAGCTCTACGTACAACGTTCAAAATGCTGTAACTGACTGGATGGGCGAGGCTGGTGAGCTAAATTCTTACCTGCTTTTACGTTATCTCACAACTCGCTCCAGCGCAATACAACTGTCAGTCACATGGCGGCTGAATCTTCGTTATTCTAATCTTTTGCACAGATAATAGCCCCGGTTTTTCGTCTGCTACTGGACATTTTACTCAGGTTGGTCCTTGTCTCTGCACCTGTCCGTATTCTCACCGTAGTCTCCAGGTTGTTTGGAAGGGCACGACCCAGGTTGCTTGCGCCGTCGCCAGTTGCGCGGCAGATAAGATTTTCCCAGGACGTACGTCGCAGTACGTTGTCTGCCGCTACACACCTCCCGGAAACTACAACAATCAGTTTGCGTATGTCTCTTTTCCTTCACCTATTGGAATTTAACTAAATTTATTGCAGTCAGAACGTTGGTCGCCCTGTGGGGAGCACAACCCCCACTTCGACCTCTACGTCTAAGTCCACCGCTCCAACTTGCAAGTAAACCGCCATATTGACGAGTGGTTTATAACGCCTATGTATTAAATATGTTCTTAATCTGTATTATACGAATGATTATCGCAGTCTGCGACGCTTTATTTCTACCAGCTACCTCTGTACGGACTTTGAGTTGACACATCAGGCACTGCCCACTATCTTCCGAGGATCATCACGATCCTCGCTGTTCCCCATTTCTCACTCAATACATAGATCATGCGTGCAAACGTTGCCGACGGTTCGCGTCCTAAAAATGCTACCGGTACACAGAATCGAACCCCAGCACCGACGGCAGTCTTCTTTATTGGCACCACCGATGCCCGAAGATCCCGCAAGAGTAAGAGTGCGTTCACCAGTTTGAGAAATTAGCGAAACTTTGAATTATTCTGCCAAAGTAATGCAGAGTAATTCGGCAAGATTATCCGCCGAGGAACGTCGTGTGCCGCACTCACTGCCGCGATCACTGGTCTTTAGGATGCCGCAATGCCGTGCTCACTGATGGCTGCGAGATTCTGTACTTAAAGACGGGCACACCGTGGTGAGGGTAAAAGACATAAAAATATGGCACTCGTGTGCACACCTGCCGCCTTTGCCGAGAGGTTGCTCGATGGCGCTGATTGAGGCTCCGGATGAGGCCCATGAAGCAGCCAAGCTCTGTTTAGTGTGTCCTGCTCTCCAAGAAGATACATAAGACTCTTCAACAACCTCTGCGGTACAACTGCTGATTGAAAGACATTTTATCATTGCTCAAATATGGTGGCAATCTGGTCGTATTGGTGTCTTTTGCCTCAGCGCTCAGTCTGTGCCGACGATGGGAGAAGAAGGTCGTGCCGGCGAGCGGCATCACTAAAGCCACGCGGGAAGTTGCAGCTTGACATTTCATTTCTGTAAACTGCTCGAATTACAGTTTCTCGCTGTCTTCTCTAGCTTGTCCCCACCATATACGGATAGGGGCTGGAGCACCCGCCAAAAAAATCTCAGGACCCGGGGACTACCAATGCTGTAGAAATGTGCAACATAATACTGTCGCTGTGAACGAGTGTGGGTAGCATCCTGTAACATCACTCTCGATACTAGTCCTTCTTGAAGGCGATTGCGTTCCCTAGACGCATCCACTCAGACGGTGAGCAAGTTGGCGCAGTCGGATTACCAGCGTGCATGCATTGCGTGAGTATTGCGCTAGCTTACCCTTCATTATCTATCTTGTATCCGATACCGTCCTGTGTCTATTGTGTGCTCAATCAGGAAGTGCCGAACGCTCATTGGGTATCCTTGGGGTATCCCATAATACGTACAGAGATGAAGGCAAATACATCCAACAAGCTTTTGATTGTACTTTACATCGATATCTCGAAAGCATTTATAGGAAAACCTACTACAAAAACATACGATCTCCTCCTCCTCTATTGGTCAACGGAAATAAATTCTCCAATGTTACTCTGATGTCCTTTGGGCGCCTTGATGACCAAGTCTGCTTGTTGCCTAACGCAAACCGTCATGTGGGAAAACGTCAATTGCACAAAATACGCACAACTTCATACGCAAGAGCAGCTTCCTGTTGGCGTTCTGAATCTCAGCACCAGCTTTAGTTGCCCTCGAGAGTAGATCCGTTCTGTGGTCAACCGCCTTGACCTGAAGAACCTTGTTCTGGCTGTCCACACGACCTTGGATAGAGCCTGTTTGAATGAGGGCTACGACCTGCGCTTCCGTTTCGTCGACAGTCCACCCAAACGCACCGCTCATCCGGTCGAGACGAATTGAAGAAAAAGGCTGGAAGTACAGAACGACAGCCTTGTTCTTGATTTTCTCAGCCAACAAGTTGACGTGAGAAGAAAGGTGAACATCGATGTAATGGCGAGTCTAGTCACGTTGAGAACAATCCCGCTAAGATGCGGGCCCGCTCACAGAATATTTCTCGAGGATACTGAGGACGGTTTGGAATTTGCTAGCCATGTATGCGTCTACTAGCTCGCGGAGGTATGGTTCTTGCTCAAGATAGACACCAAAGGTAGGGTTGTCGAGAACTTGTGCTTTGAATCCGGAGCGCGACAAACACGCCATAGCGCATAGAGTCCCATACACTGCGATATCACCAGGCGAGATAATCTTGGAATATAGTCAGCCGGCTAACAGAACCATAAACATGATGGCGAACCTTGCCCATCCAGTCGCCAAAGTCCTTCGTGCCACCTAGACGCAAAAGATTGTAAGATGCTTTCTCATGCGCACCCTGCCCAAGAGACGCGAGACTAGAGGCAAGATCCAGTCGGCTGTGAATACGAGAGTTGTCAGGTTGGTTCTTTTTGGCTTCTGCAGCGTTCGTTGCGTTGGCCGTTGCGGCGCTGTTGACGGCTTCGAGTGCCGCCTCAGCCTTAAACACATAGGTGGGGATATGCCCGTAGTTCCGTTGCTCAATGAGGAGCTAGGTGGGGGTGAGAAACGCCCTTGCTCTGTGGATGCAGGCGTACCTCAAGCACAGAGAGACACATGTCGAGTACATGTTGGCCAGTGCTACAGAATTCGCGTGACTTGGTGTAGTGCTTCAACGCGGTTGGGTAATCGCCCACGGAACGGTAGAAATCGCCGAGATCACGGTGTGCCATCTGGGAGAATACATGAGACGGCTTTCGCGCCATAAACTGGGTTGACGGACGCGTATGCTTTCTTTGATCATGTTGTTATTGTAAGTCTTGAGTTCATTCTCAAGCTTGGTTCTCTCCGCGTTATTCTTCGCAAGGGTCTTGTCTATCCATTCCTGATCCAGCATGGGTAGAGAAGAGATGGGAGGGAGAGTATTATCCGGCTGTGCAGTGGCTTGCTCGTACGCGGTACTGAGCTGTTGGTAGAGCGTTGGGTCGCGCGACAGATGGATATGCTGGATAGCAAGCTTGAATGCGTCCACAGCGATGGTTGGACAGATTCCAATAATGTGCATGAGCCGATCAACGACGGTGCGCCCTATGAGTGGGTATGAGTCGCGATGCTGCTTGGTCGAGGCGCGTGTTCTTCACCAGAATAATTTGAGATGTAGCTCTCCAAGTCGAACGGGTGTGCATCGTCGACGAGCACAGTAGATGGGCGCCGGGGCTGGGAGGTACCCGGTTGGACGTCTTCAGGTTGGTCAATATCCATGATGGTCAGTGTCACGAAATGAGCTTGATCGAAGAGCTTCCACACTGATCCTCGTCATCTCATCCACCACTCCGACGAGACACGCTGGCCACTTATACCTGACGCGCGCAGCCATCGGCTTGGTCTCTGGCGCGGACTTGCGTGAACAGCCTCCGTCCGCGGCAATCGCAGCGGCGGCAGTGCATTGCCTCTTTCCTGCTCACTTTCACGATGAGCAAGACGGTCCACATTATCTATGTCCATGGCTTCAATGGTGCACCATATCACTTTCACTCCTGCCTGTCGCCTGACATATACTACAGGCGACGAGACAACCTTCCAGGCATGCCGACCTCTCTGACTGCAGTCCAATTCATCTAACCGACCGCAGTCGTTTCCGATGGATATGCAACATTATCTCACACAACATATCCCTCCACAACTCGGCATCACCGTGAAGAGTAGCCTCTATCCAACATATAAGAGCAGGAAAAGCATCGCGACCGGGGTCAACAACATCCTCCATTGGTACGCTCAAGCACTCCCTCAGTTGATCGCGACCAACAGCACCCTCACAGGCTGAATACACAACCATCTGGCCCGGTGATTCTTATAGGCCACTCCATGGGTGGTCTTCTCGTCGCCGAAGCTGCCACCCACATGTCCAACAACCCATCCACTAGTACTAAACCACGCCGAATAATGGGAGTAATTGCCTTCGACACTCCATATCTTGGGATGCACCCACATGTTGTCGTTACTGGGATCCAGTCTTTATTCCAAAATGATGCTGACAAGAAGACCGAGTCCGAAGTCAACGATGACACAGTGAATATTGTAGATAAACGGGTGACCAACAACTGGGATGAATACAAGAAGTCACTGCCAGGTAAAAATGGTTCCATTATCCCGTGTCCCACTAGCTAAGCGGACTTAGAGCACGGATCGATTCAAGGCCACGGTCGACTTTCTCCACTGCCGGACAATGCCTCTTCTACCGACAATGCTTCGTCAAGCAGGTTGTCACTATCGTCGCGCGCATCCTCAATCCTCCCATCCCCTTCCTCATCCAGCAGCCCCTCGTCTCTTACCTCTCGTGCTTCCTCTTTCCTTGGCCGTTCAACAGCGTTCCTCGACAAAGCACAGGACAGGGCACTAACCCTCATAGACACCCACGCAGATGAACCGCTTGTTCGCTGGCTGCGAAAACACTCCGACGAGCCATTCTCAGCCGCCAAGACCTGGGGAATCGAGCACTTCCAATTTGGGTCATCTATGTTTGACCCAGCTGGCCTGAAGAAGCGCTATACGACGCTAGTCGCATGGAAAGGACCATGGGTCAATTATTGGACGGTCGTGAATCCCCAAGAGAGTCAAGACGAGAGCACAACACATCCTGAAGCGCAGGAGGCGGACAACAATCAAGCTTTATTGGAGAATGGCATGGTCGGAGAGATTGCTAGCGAGTATGGCGACAAACCACTGTCCAAGGACCAAGAGAAACAGCTCAGCAAGCTAAACAAAACCGAGAAGGATACGAAGAAGCCCAAGGTTCCCAGACATTTCGTGGTCCTCCCGAATGGCATTGCCTCTATCCTGGGCGGGGAAGCTAACTGGGAGAAAGTCGTCATTGGCGGAGTCAAGGACGAGGTGGGGGCACACGTCGGGCTCTTCATCCGTGGTCAGAATCTTGATTACGATGGGCTGGTCGATAGAGTCGGCCAGAAGCTAATCAGCTGGATGCGAGACATGTAGGACGCGCAAAGCGAATATGATGTAGTATTACCATGAACTTGAGCATGTACGGAGTTATACCCTATATAGGATATTCTAAAGCAACGCAAGTGAGATGGCCGTGATAGCGGCTGTTGAGATAAACATGAAAACATCTGGTGAACATTGTCAGCAATGTGTTACAAAATCCGGACCGTGCATACATTGGGCGAGGAGGAAAGCACATAGGGTGTCTATATCTGCCTGTTGTGTTGTATAAAGTTGTGTCACAACTAGTTGACTCCAAATCCGTCAGCAAATAAACAGGCGGAGACAAAATGTGGCAGACTCACTTGACTGCAGACGGCGTGCCACTCAGAAGCATCCCAACGAACCTCTCCACCAGTGCGTCCTTAGGCACAATGCCGCCAGTGACAATCCCCTGACAAAACAAAATACCTATCACGGGCAACAGAACCAATTTTGCGAATGTAACCGAAAGTATTGCTGGGATGGGAAGTTTGTTGAGTGGTTTAGGTATTTGCATTCGCGCAAAGGATGCGCCGAGTAAGATGAGCGCCATAGGTACGGTGATGTTCCCAACAAATTTGGCTACAGAAAAGGTCAGTACACCCATTGGCTTCCCAGTGACCGCACGTACCGGTTTCAGTGACGAAATTCAAAGGTGGATTCCCATCCGGTGCAATGAACGACGGTCCTGCATCGCTTTTTACGAAGAGTGCCTTTAAAGTAGGGACCAAAGCACAAACTATAGAGATATACATAGAAGTCGTAACGGGAGAGAAGAACGACAGCAATATTTGCACGATCTTGAACCCCACTGGCCCAAGGGCTAAGTCAAGCCGTGACTGCGGGACAATATCAGTTGTAGTTGGGCTGGGGATGTCGGCCACCTTGGAATTAGGGAGGACAGTCGGCCTTCCGCTAATTCCAACCGAGGGTCGTCTCGATGCCGTCGACGATAAGTGCGAAGCACGTCTAGCGAGCTGAATTTCTGGATCCTTCTCTAGCTCTCCGTCTATCACATCCTTTCCTTGGGGTATGCCCTTGGATCCCTCACCGTGCTGGGTGATAAGGTCCTCGGGCACAACGTCCTGTTTCTCTTGATGCCATGTAGAAACACGGGAAAGGCCTGCGCCTGCCTGAACCGAAAACGCGCCACTCTCTTCCTTGAGGTCGCATGCTTTCTCGCAGTCTTCAGCGGCGCCCTTCTGGGCTTGTCCACCCCGCCATTTCAAGAACAGTCTGGCAATGGGTTTCTCCCTCCAGGATACGCGTTGCAGCGCTGCTTCTCCTTGTGGTACGCCTGGTGCAAAGTCCCAGGCCAAGGACGCCGCTCCTCCGAGGATCCACATCACAATATTGTAGCTGAAGATGAAGATGGAGACAAAGGAGATCCCAACTGGATGACTATGAGCACCGTGTAGTACGCATAACGGAGAACACACGGGCGGTATCGACGCTAGGATTGAAAGGCTTGGACTGGGTGACAGTCATCACAATGGCGGTGGCTGTGGTATATGAACAAAGGTTGCCGTTTTTGGACGACCATGAATGAACCCACGCAAGTTTCCCCAGTTACTCAAAGCGGTCGCAATGACAATACCCTGCCAAAAGTTGCGTGGCACGTAACAGACTTCGCGTATAATGATGCCAAATATTCCACCGAGGCCCATGTAAAACTTGCGAAATAGTCATTGAAGATGCAGTGTGATCGACAATGCAACGCACAAATGCTACCAAGAAGAGTGGTCCAATCGCAGGAATGTTGTCGTTGTTGAACGCTGGAACAATGTTCGAAAATATGAGCGCGGGCAGGGCAATGTTCATGGTAATCTAATAGCAATGAGCGGTCTGCCATCATGATGTGGTGCATATACCAACCTGGGATGCACCACGAGATGCGGCAGCTGGAAATAGACCTTTCCTTGCTACCCAGAAGCCAAAAAATATTGTCAAGAACCTGGACAATGCATGAGCTGGCTGTTGTGATGCAGTCCTAGTATCCTACATTTTCAGCAACGGCATAATGCCCGAGTAGATCAGGAAACCAGCAGAGAATGCCATTGTTGAAAACGATGTGGGAGTGATAACCAAATGTCTTTGCGTTAGGTGTAGGATGGGGCAGATGTGCGATGGCTAGTGGAGCGTGTCGTTCGTTTGTTCAAATTTTGGGAAAATTGTCGACAGCAGACAGCCACATCGCAAGCAGCACGGCCCTACTTATCGTCCGAGCAACTGAAGCTGCGGGTCACGGCGAAAGGCAGAGTCAAATTAAGACCAAGCACTAATAAGTCCGTTCGGCTGCGGATCACTCTCGTCGTTGTGATTGCCGGCCACGCGCTCCTGCAACTTGATCTCGTCCATCATGTCCTCGACACCGTCTACAACGCGCCCAGTGGTCTTTATGGACGTCAAAATTGGCGAAACACCAGCCGGACGTATCAAAATGGAACTCTTTAGCGATGTTGTGCCCAAGTACGCGAAAGCAAACCGATATTACGCAGTTCAAATGGCTCATGGTCCAACAGGACTGCAGAGAACTTTCGGCAATTGTGCACAGGAGAATATCGGTATTCGTCCACTCTCCCCCTACGTGCTATTAGTGTGCTCAAATAGTATTCCAAGAGTGAATTCGAGACCTCAAGGGTATAAGAACGCGACATTTCACAGGTGCGACAGGATGTGTACTCTGCCATTCAACGTTAATCATCCCCGTTAGAGTGTATGTAGCCCATTAATTCATGATTCATATACTCATGGGACACCCAGTGTGCCCAATTTCATGTGCCAAGGTAGTCATCCCACAAGCCCTCAATGACTGAACCATTAACATATCCTTCCTAAGGCGGAGACTTCCTAAACGGCGATGGCACAGGCTCCTTCTCGATATACGGCGACAAGTTCCCTGTGAGATTCTTCCCTGAAACACAGGATGTGCAACTCATCAATCCAGGATGAGAACTTTGTTGAAAAGCATACAGGGCCTGGTTTGCTATCCATGGTGCGCACGAACACAACACGAAGAATGCATTTGACCCTAAAGTTCCACTCAGGCAAACTCTGGGACCAATACCAACGGATGCCAGGTGCGTAAGGCTCATTCTGCGGTGTAAGTTAGCTGACGTTTAAAGTTCTTCATTACCACCGCTAAATGCGATTTCCTTGACGGAAAGCACGTCGTATTTGGCCGTGTCGTCGACGGAATGCTGACACTACGCAAAATCGAGAACGTGCCGACCGGACCCAACAACAGGCCCAAGCTCGTTGTGAAAATTACAGGTATGCACATTCTCCGATGCGTTCAATTTTGTCAATACTTTGACAGAGTGCGGAGAGATGTGAAGACATACACCATGGCCATTCTTGTCCCTTTTTCTTGCTCAATATACCTAATGCTCGTGGGGATGTAAGGAGTGCTTGTTGAGGACCGCAAGTCTCAATCACGTTGGTAGAGTCTCTCTCTTGTAATTCTATAACTACTCGAGCTCCGGCTCACACGTTAGAACTTGTAAGGTCTTTCCTTGGAATTTTAGTGCCTCGCAGCATCATTATATTCATCCAATCCCACGCATATATATCGGATATTCCATCAAGCAACTCAAGGATGCATTGTCTCTCGCATAAACAGGAGGGGCAGTTTGGTGTCTGAATGCACGCAAATGATGTTAGTGAGCTAGCACTGCAACTCCAGTGCTTACAGCAGCGCACTGCTCCTTGTATCTGCTCTGAACAACGGTTTCTTGGCAACTGTTCATCCCAAGTTAAATAGCAATCGCCTTCAAGTTCAAAACTTTAAAGGCTGAATCCAGATGTGTAATGAGATAATAGAATATATAGAATCAGCAGTGATTAAATGGCTCTCTGTCATAAGCACTGCCAGGACCGCCGGGGACATCAATAGTTTTCTTCATCCTCCAACCACTCTACGGTGACGTCCGCTTTGAGGGGTCTCAATGCCCGTAAAACGTTTCTTTCGACATGCTTGGCATTCCGCCCCGGTGTTGTCTGTTGTGCCATCCCGACTCTGAGGGTGCGCAAATTCGGATACCTTGCATTAAGAGTGTTGCAAAATTCCTCCCACGGGTCGACGGGTTCCCAGAAATCAAGGACGGTGAAGAGGTCGGCAGAGGAACGGTCGATTGCATACACGATGTCGATATGAGTAACATTGGGCGCAGTGGAAATGCTGACAAGCACCGATGTTAGCCATTGGCGCTCGTGATCATGGTCCTGCCAGTCGTCTATGGGGAACGCCAATTTGATCTTGTTTAGTGCAAGGAAGGCAGCGTTTGCGGTCAGCGAATGAACTTGTTTCCAAAATGTCTTGTCTACGGCATCACTACCAATCAGAACTTTTCGCTGAATGGGTATGGTTGCACGCACCAATCGACGGCTTAAGCATAATATCGAGCGTTTGCAGAGTTGGCGCCGCGGCAGATAGGAGACGGGCAAACGCCGTGACCGAGAAAGGGAATGGTTGTTCGACGCGGATGAGTATCTCTCGAAGAGGTGCAGGAGTGTCCCCAGAGAGTATCATATCCACCAACCAATCATAATGATATTCGGGGTCAGGGTTCACCATTGCGCCAGGGTCGTTGAGAGCAAGCACTTCGAGATGCGAGAGTACTGCAGTGAACTGGGATGTGAAGCCGCGTCGACCAGGCAACTGTCGACCAACACTTGCTCTTGTCCATGTAAAGGATTTCAAGAGCGGGAAATGGCACAGGATATCGTGGACATGTTCGCCAGGGATCTCGTCCTCGATGCTGAGGACCTCGACTGCTGGGAACGATTGAAGAAAGCGGAAGGTGGCTGGGGTGAGGGTCTGCATGTCCCTTCCCATGCGTTGTGTGAATCCGGTAGCCCATGTCAACCTTTTTGCCCCGGGAATGATGGGCAAGGGAATGTCCGGCGGTAGCGCAATGTCCACGAGGGACTTGTAGTATTCGCTGGCAGCGTCGGCCAATTTCCTTGTCAATACCGGCTCGTCGAACTCTTCTGCCCTGGAATGGTACCGAGCCATGGATTGAGCATAGAATTGAACGCCGGGAGCGAAAGTGATGTCGCGGAGGTAGTTGAGCACTTCGGGTAGAGCTAAAGTGACGGCTTGCCAGTGGGTGAAATCATGCTTCATTCCGAAGATGGCCCTGTCGAAGATATAGCGCAGGAAGGCTGCCCGCCAAATCTTGGAGACGAGGGATGCGGCCATCAACGTGTAGAGTTTGTCTCGGGCATTGAAGGCTATCTTTTCGAGGATTTCCAACGGCAGGTGGATCGTCTCACGGGCTGGAAATGGTGTGAGAGACATCTGTGAAGGCCAGCGAATGGCACGTACTAGTACTTTTCGAGACGATAGACATCGTGGTGGTCGCCAGTAAGGTTTCCGAACGGGGGTCTATAGGGGTACTACATAAGTATTACTCCTGATCATGGCACGCTTGACCTTGATGGCGCGTCAAACCGCGATTTCGTCTATGCCATGCCACTCCCATGCCATTTCCCGCCACTTGTAGTGCTAGCATAAACTGTCCTGATATTGACATAAAACCATACGGTCCTACTCGGCATAGCTCCCAGTCGTTCCTAGTGATAACAGGCCCACTGGCCATTGACGGCAGGTGAGGTCAAGGCTCGAGGAAGCCTTCGACGCAGAAGTATGCTCATTGCTAACCAATTCTGCCCCGGCGCTTCTTGCAGCCGGGTACCGCCCGCACATGCTGATGAAGAGAAGATGTGTGTTTTACAAGGAGTCCCGACAAACCAAAGTGGCCACCGCCGACGGGTCATCTCCTGTATTTAAAGTGCGAGGTGTCCATCTGCACGAGCAGTGTCTCTTCCATTCCTTCTCGCTGTCCTCGATATCCCCCCGCCGTCATCACATTCCCTCGACAAAATCGTTTCCCATCCCAACGCTTTATCTCTTGACTCCTACGCTCATGACTTCGCCGCGCAAAACTGTACTAATCACCGGGTAGTCTTATTCAAATTCTTGCCAGTGAATGCTCAAACTGAACTTCCTCGCCTTCTAGGTGCCGTGGGATAGGCATTGGCAACGCTCTCGCGCGCGAATTCCACGCCCAAGGCTTCCGCGTCTTCGCCACAGCACGCTCAGCCTCCCAGCTTGACGATCTTACCGCCCTCGGGATCGAGGCCATCACCCTCGATGTGACCAGTCGAGAGCAGATTGCTGCTGCCGCTGCCGAGGTGGCTTCGCGAACGGGAGGGACGCTTGACATTTTGGTGAACAATGCTGGCAAAGCATGCACGATACCTGCTCTGGATGCGACAGACGACGACATCAAGGGCGTCTTCGAGACGAACCTCTTCTCAGTGGTGTATACATGCCAGGGCTTTGCGCCTTTGGTCATCAAGGCGAAGGGTACCATCGTCCAAATCGGTTCCATCACGCAGATGGTGCCACTCACTTTTGGATGTAAGCTCGTCTCTGGTCTTCTTCTCTTCAAAGTTCCATCTGATTGCAAGCTAGCTCTGTACAATGCAACGAAAGCCGCTCTGCATGCATTCACAGATACCTTGCGTGTCGAGCTTGAGCCGTTCGGGTTAGTCTCTCAGCATCACATCCGTCCGTAGTTCACATGGAATCATCAGCGTCAACGTGACGGAAATCATTACTGGAGGCGTCAAGTCTAATATCGCAGGGAATTCCAAGCGTCGTCTTCCTCCCACTTCCATTTATCTGCCAGTCGAGGATGCCTTTATAGCGCGCCAGGGTACGAGCCAGGATGGCGCCCTGGACACTGACGCGTATGCGAAGGGTGTTGTCCAGCAACTCTCCAAGAGCACGCCCCCAAGGTGGTACTGGAGAGGAAGCTTTGTCTGGCCAATTTGGATCATCACCACATTCTTCTCGAGAGGCTTTATGGTAAGTCGTGAACTGGCGGTCTATGTCTGCGAGCTCACGTTGAATTTGCAGCACTATATCAGGAGAAATACGTTTGGGATGGACAAACTGAGAGCGTTGGTGAGCAGCGGCAAGATTAAGGTGTGAGCTGCATCACCCTGTAGCAGGCCTCTGTACTATGTGTGTTGAATTATACGCGGAGAAACAAGCATTGGGATCTCTTCTAGTCGATTCAAACAATCGACAGTGTGCACAACCTCGACGGAAGTAGCATGTTGAAGTTAGGAGGATGAAACTTTAGAAAAACCCTTTTAGCTTCAACTAGCCCTGGTCATAGCCTGCCAAAAATCCGAATTGCATTGCAGGTACGGTCTTTGTGTGCTGGCGCGAATTTTACGAGCCGTGTCTATAGTACAAAGTAAATACATGACGAGCCATAGACTAATGATACATTTTAGCGTCCTTCATCATCCGCCCTCTCCTGCGACCCAGCACTGACTTCCCGCGCATTCGCAGGACTTTGAGATCCATCCGCCGCAGCCAAAGTCTCTGGCGCGCGCAACCCGCCCCGCCTCAGGCGCGGAGGGCGTTCTGTGTCTCGATCCTCTGAGCTCTGCCGTGACTGCGGTGTGAGGGGTGAGAACCAAATGCCCGAATGAGATGCGTCGAATCCGGGCACGACATCGGACGAACGCCGGCGCCGTAGAGAGCGACCAAGATGGAAGAATCGCCGAGTTACCAGGTCCCCAGTCTCACTTCCCTCACTGCCGTACGGACGATCTGGAGAGGTCGTCTCCCGCTCGCGTGCCACTGAACGCCTCGCCGCAGTGAAATCGGAAAAGTCGACGCTACGTCTACTCTGGCGGCGTATCGATGGCTGCCGTGAAAGGCCAGGGTGAACAGTGTGATACGGGTGGCTGGACCTTGGCCGAGTCGAGGACAACGACTGGGAGGATGGGCGGGCGTTGGAGAGCGGAAGAGGAACAGGGCGCGATTCGTGCGAGGGAATAATGGGAGGCTCGTCCAGTGTGTCCAAAGGGTCCGGACTAGAAGGGCGCCAAGGTGAGGACCAGTGGGCATCTCCCAACGTAGGACGCAGTGCATCGTAGAGCATGTCGTGAGTGACGCCTTCTATTGGCTCCAGATGCCGATCCATGAAAGAATCAAAGTCTTCCATATCCGTGGTTATGGGCGGTATTGAAGACTCCGAGGGCTCAGGATGGAGGCGCCGCCTCCGCCTGTACACTTGGGTGTACATATGATCAGTTAGCTTGTGGAGGTTACTGTTTGTTCGTTCGGAAATGAGATGCATCTCTGCATCGGTAGCTGGGGTACGGGCCTTCCGGTCGGCAAGCTCCTGTTAAACGTTAGAAACGTGTCTCGTGTGGTAGGGATATACACACCTTGACCAGAGTGTCAATTAAGGTGGCGGTGAATGAATCTCCAGTATCCAAACTCTCCACGAAACTCTCATAGCTGATGGTGGGTTCTGTCTGTGGCTTCTCCAAAGACGTTCTCCGAATAGACGCAGTACTGTAGAAGTAACGATGAGACGAGGCGAGTGGCACGGCTATCCTTGAGAACGCACACAAGAGTTCTTATTTTGTGATGAAGAACGTCGTCGTAATATGCCGGAGTCCTGAACAGATGTAAGACGGAGTCATAGGGAAAAACGCGTGATTACTTACCATTTCCCCATGGTCTATATACTGAGAGATCGAATAACCAGCGTAACGTGGTTGTGGTGGTCGCTGAAAGAGGCGGGGCAGACGCAGCCAAACATGTATCAATAATCAACGGCCGGCACAGCCACATTGTGCAATCATCAATGCCTAATTTGCACTCAAAAGATGGCTCGATTCCGCATGTCGACGTCGAGCAAGCACTATATATCTCTCTCCTTAAGTTCCATTTATGAATTCAGCAAGCAGAGGAAAATCCACGCTAGGTTACGGGGTATGTAAAGTGTAGATTCTTGTTCACGGTGATTCTGGGCTGTCAGGCGCTGCAGCTGGCGCCGGTGCTGATGGTGCTGTCGGGGTCGTTGGCGATGCCGCCGTGGGTTGTGCTGCCGTAGAGCCCGACGGCGTCGCTGCATTCCCTCCATTGGCCTTTGCTCGAGGCGAAGTATTCGTCGCTGGCCGATCTTTCCCACTGAGCAGACTCTGGAAGAAGTTCTGAAGCACTTCGTGTTGTGTCTGTCCGGGTGGGCTGGCGTGGTTCGCGGTAGATGAGGGCGGCCGGGCAGTGCCCGCATTGGTGGATGCACCAAGACCGGTCGGACGAGTTGTCCGTGGAGCCCTCCGAGCTGCCTCTGTGGTGGTTGTGCTCTGGGCTGCTGGTGCCCCTGCCATCTCCATCTCCGAAAGCGCGCGCACGACATTGGGAAGGCTAAATGTACCATTTCCGAGAGGACCAACAATCCCAGCCGACGTTTCCAAGTCGGCAGGATTCCTGAATGCGCCGCGAGGATCGCGGTCGCTCTTTTTGGCATTCTCGTCGTAGTTCTTTGCCAGGAAGGTTTGCTCGGGGACGGGATTGTTGAAAGCAGGCAGAGCTGGCGGCTGAGAGAACATTGAGACACAGAAAAGACGATATATCAAAGACGAAGCGCACCTTGGTTCCTTGGTCCGGTACAAGGGAGGCGAACAATGTCTGCGCGCCAGGCTCCTCATCCGTATCATCACCTTCGATGTCCCTGTCCCAAGCATCTCCCCAGACCCTTGGTTCAAATGACCGCACGATTTCTATCTTACCCCAGCTATCCCATCCGGACGGGATGAGAAGCTGGTCACGATCCAAAGGGTTTGGTTTGTGGTTGAAAGGGAAAGGGTTGCGCACAGGGCCTGGTGCATCCGCACCTGCCATGGCTGGGGAGGGTGCTGGCGGCGCGAATAGCATATGAAGGGCGTATTGGCGCAGCACCTGAAGTGTTTGGGGCAGGGGTGTCGTATAGAATAGACCAGCGCCGTCTGTATCGACAGAGGTCAACGCGTAGCCATGTCGAGGAGAACGTTTACTCACATTTCAGACATATTGTCCTCAGGACCTGCATGATACCATCCGTTTGTTCCTCCCATTCTCCTCCCTTTCCACGCACCATTCCACCAGCGGCCACTGTATCGCGCTCTTGGTCAATGAGGTCGGCCTTGGTGCAAACGACAACGATGGGCACGCCGGCAGAATTATGGGTCAATGTGCCCTGTCCGAGAGGTAGAACAGTGCCAGAAAGAGTGGACGTTGCAGGAAGAGGCTCAGATGTCGGCTCCGAATAATGCTGGATATAGTACTGTACTGTAAGATGTGAGCAGGTGTAGGTTTGGTCTGAGAGGTACTCACAGCGCTCGCGGTTCTCTTCGCGTACAATTTCTAGTTCTCTCGACTCATCACCTTTTGCCCATGCCTCTATCCATTGGAACCAAGTTTCAAGCTCTTCGATAAATGTCCAAGGACGCGTCCAGTCGAGCACAACCATTATAAGGGTATGCGGGAGGCTTGCGCGCGGAGGAAGAAAGTGCGGGACTAGGGAAGTGTAGGATGAATTTGCAGATGGCACCGTATACACAGAAAGTCGAGCCAATGTATCCGCTAGAATGGCTGAGTATTCAGTCATGTAATTCTTTCGCACACGCACCTTCATCTCCCTCGTCGCGAACGTCGGCGAAATCATATCCAACGGCAAAGTCCGTCTTTAAATCATCCTGGCTTGGTTTCTGCAGAAGGGCGGAGGCGAGAGCCGATTTTCCAGAAGATGGTTGGCCGAGGAGTACAATCTGCTTCGAGTTGATGGAGCGTGAAGAGGATACCGAATCCAAAATTGAGGACCTGGATAATTGAGAAACTAAAGTCAATCTTCACGGACTCGGAACGCGCACCAAAGATCCTGGGGCGGTGCTTCGGGGGAGGCGGGGCGGGAGTCCATGGAGGGAAAGAACAATGACCACGTTGTTGACACTGGCCACAGATCAACTTGATTTAGAATTATGCAGCTGCGTCTCCTTCATCTTCTGCCATGACAACTCCTCCGTCTTCGGTGCCCCTACCGAAGCACGAATTATACGAGGCCCCGGACGAGCGTGGTATAACTGTCAACGGCTGGCGCATAACTTCCACCACTCGGCCCATTTCCAACGGACCCCAGTCCGACGCACTACAAGCCGACCTTGGCTTGACTTTGCCTGAGATGATCTTTGGGAACAACCGTCTCACCATCGAGCATCAAGCCACCGGTTGGAAATACTCGTTTACTGCACGCGACGCGTTGGCTGCAGTGAAGAACGGTGAACTGGAGGATGGGGACGGCGGCGTGAAGGTTGGATATGCAGACGCATGGCTGAAGAGCCGGTGCGCACATTCGAATACCTGAGCGGCCTCGACAACTGAAGAGCATCGCAGCCAATCCAATAGTGCTCTCATGCCTCAAACCGTTCAAGCAAAGCCGTACGATTGGACTTATACAACAACATATCCTGGACATATTGATCCAGACTCAACGTTCACACCAACTTGGGAATCTGTTGAAGGAACAACGCATGAGTTACCTTTGGCAGAATTGACGCGTCCTGACCCCATTCTCTTCTATGCGGAAATCCCTCTGTTCGAGGATGAGCTACACGACAATGGCTCGTCCGCACTACTCATAAGGATTGTGAGCAAAGCGCTATCGCTTTAGCTATCAACTCACTATAGCTCTAGCGTATTATGCCGACATGTATTTTCATTCTGGCCCGGTTCACACTTCGTGTCGACAATGTCCTATTCCGCAACTTCGACACACGAATCTACCATTCTTTCGCGTCGAACCCCCCGATGATAATCCGCGAGTCAAATGGCTTTGAAGCACCGTACGAAGTCCTGAAAGCGGTTTGTTATTTTACATTCTGTCTCTTGCTCGACTGATATATGCTACTAGCGGCTACCCAAGCAACAGGATCTTACACCCCTCACCGATCCAAATTTCGTGTCGCGCTGTTTAACGGAAACCCGCAAGTATTCGCAAACCGAAGGTGCCCACACGGGATGGCGAGGACTGGGTACCCGTCGTGACTGTGCGACACTAGCGCCATGACATTGTAGCCTGATACTGTATCTACTTATGTAGCACTATAGAGTATGACATGAATTGGAAAATGACAAGAGTACGAGAGTCCAAGATATCTACATGAGCTTGCCATCTCTCTTTACCTGAGCCACTTGGTTGAGGCGTTGACTGCGTAGTGTCATATGAGTGCCTTGTGCAGTCTTCTTCTGGGCAGCTGCATTGACGGGGGCTACAGACGATTGTGACAACGATATTCGCGTGTCGTCTGATGCAAAGCCTGGTATTCTGATATTATGGTTGCGCTCTGCAATGAAATGAGTAAAACATCCTTCTAGCAGCAGGCAATTATTTGCCAAAGAAGACCAAGATGGGACACGAGGCTACCGCGATGCAGCGCTGAGGTTGCAATAGGATTGGACGTACCAAGGTGCAACTGGAGGTCCTTGACTTCTAGTGTATCACCGCCTCTATGTTTTGCGAGCCGGCATGCAAAGTTTGTGACAGAATCAATGAATTCGTCCGCAACGTTGAGGAGCAACTAATCCAATTCAATGTCATTTTCAGCATCCTCCGGCTTCAAGAAGAGGGTCGAGCGCACATCCTCCACGTCTGGCTCAACCTTAACGTTTGGGTCGATGCTGGCCACTAAGTCCTGTAAAGTGCGCCTCATGCTCTGATCACCAGGCGTATTCTTGCGCCGCGCACGGCTGTCGTCGAGTCCCAGCATAGTTGCGTCGTCTCCAGGGCGTGCAATTTGCGCAGGCGTACCTTCACAGCACATAAGAAGATAGGAACAAATGCTTGAGAAAGGACACACACCAGATACGCGTCCACCTGCCATACCACCAGAAAGAGATGGCCTTGTTTGGGCCCATTGAACGGCTCCAGGGTTCGTGACATTCAACGTTTGGCTGATAGGATAGGCGCTATCTGCAGCAGAAGTGTTGGCAAGAGTGGGAACGGACTCTCCACCGCTACGAATCGCAGGGTGGCTTGTTGATTGCGCTGGTGCGGGGTGTTTATGTTGGTCCGCGTATTTCTTCAACTGTGCACAAGTCGCATGTCAGAAGTTATATTGGAGCCCTGATGCTTAATACCTGGATTATTTGCTCTTGGGTCAACTTGCCCTGCTGAACGAGAGTTGTCATATTGTTGATGAGAAGCTGAGCAACGTTGTGGTCAGAGACGTCCTGGCCGGTCTGTTGCTGCAATAGCTTGCTAAGCATTCCGATCATTGCATCTGTCCTCGCGTTCACGGTGGGACTCTGGTTGGGCGATGCCATCGAGGGCGAGCACAGGATGGACGTGAGAGCAGGACGGAAGTGTTGACGCGTGATCAATGTGATCGAACTAGCTCCTCGCGCTTGTCCTCGCAGTGTTATGTAGCTTATCCAATAGACTCAAAGACCATGATTTAGTACGCCACCTTCACCCTCCTCAGTCCAAATTATTCATCAGGAAGAGCATTTCGACGAGTTTTCATCTATTAGCCACTTATTCTACAATTGATTACCACTTTCTCCAAGTTACTATGTATGTGTATAAACCTTCTAATGCACCGCTTCTCCGCTCAGGTTCTGACCACCGTCAACCAGCACACTACTTCCAATCTATACAAATCAGCAAGGGAAAACGGGCTGCAAGGAAATGGACGGACCATGTAACCATTGCGCGGCGAAGACATCATAACGATCATGTCGCCAACCTCCTCAGCACATCCAAAGCGGTGAAGTGGGCTGGCCTCTATTATGTGCTTCGCCGTCTCCGCCGTCTTCTGCGGGTGCGCAGCAAGACCCTCAGTAAGAATGTATCCAGGCAGGATAGCGTTGATGCGTATGCCATTAGCGGCATGGTCCTGGGCTACACTTTGCGTGAGATAGGCGTAAGCAAGTGGTAATACGTCTACTCACCAGCCGCTTTTGTTAACCCGTTTGTTGCATACTTTGTGTGAGTGTATGCGCCGCCGTTTTGCAAAGCGATAATAGCTGCAGCCGCCGACAGAACGACGATGCTACCGCGCTCAGCAGGTCGCCTCTCAGACGAAATTGGCGTCTCGAGACGTTCTTGCTTCTCCATGACCCTGATCTGCTCTCGAACGAGCCAGAAGATGCCATTGATGTTTGTTTGCTGTACCGACAGCCAGTCTTCCGTCGCAATAGTCGAAAACTTGGCTTTCATGCCCATAGTCTGTTTCCACACATCGTTAGCATGTACGCTTTTGTCGGCACAGAAACACAACGCACCCCGCCGACGTTCGCGCAGTAGTCCACTCGTCCGAACTTCTCCACGGCCTTGGCCAGCAAGTTCTTCACAGAATCCTCGTTCGCAATGTCGGTGGGAACAGCATATGCTTCGAAATCCTTGTGCGTGGCAATGGCTTTGCAATCCTCGCCTGCTTTGAGCAGAGGCTCTAGTGTTCTTCCAGCAAGGACAATGCCCCGCACGCCTGCCTCCGCGTATGCAAGCGCCGTCGCCTTTCCAATTCCTTGGCCTAAAGGAAGACTGTTAATGCATGCAAGCTGGTTCGCAAGATGACTGACCGGCTCCGACGACGAGGGCGATACCATTGAGATAGAGCTGCATAGTGAATTAAAATGCGAAAGTGAATAGAGCCTATGGGGCTGGAAATGTACCCTATATAGGGATTGGGTCGACCCACGGTGATAGGCGTTGGCTTACGGTCAATCATCCGCTGGTGGCACGATGGCTCACTTATCCAACAAGAAGATGACAAGCCAAACCTTTAAAGTGACTCCTGGTTGCTTGGATGGCGCTTGTGTACTTGGCCGGGGAATACAACTTCTGTATATCCCTAAGCAATCAGCAGCAAGGAAATACGTGCAGAAATCTGTCTAGGCACGAGGTAATTGAGAAAATCACCCTCCAATCTGTGGTTCGAAGATTTCTTGCCGCAATATCGTAACGGTTCCAAGCGCCAATGAAGGGCAAGTAGGAAACCCCATGGAGAGTTGCTGACCACCACATGAATCCATTGCTATTAAAGCGTCTCTATTCTAGAGTATAAGTCTGGAAGTCTGGCCCAATAATCATGATAAATCCCAGGTAAATTCAGGATGGCTCCACTCTGGCATCTCGGTTTCGTACGAACCCAAGCTCGTGGTATACCGCAGAGCATGCAAGAATATGTAGAGTTTCTCCGGCTTGGGATCAGGATGCAGCGGGAGGTAGCAATCTGGGCAGTATATCTGGCCATCTTCGATCAAGGGGACCGGTTCGTCCACCAACTCTTTCGCGCGCTGCAGGGCTTCGTCCGTACTGAGTTGCTTGGGTTCGTCTAGGTGTACTGTTTCTTCCGTGAGCTGATCCTCGATGGGCGGCGTGGAAACAGGCGTGACGACCTCAGGCGTCGGCGCAGGTGATGGGTGAATGGTTGCGGTGGATGGTGCACCCTTCTTGAAGGTGTTCAGGCTTTCGTTGACAAATTCTGCCTTGCCCTTTCTTTTCCGGTTACGTGCCGGGGGCGGCTTAAGAGCATAATGAGGCGGTCGCAGAGGCGCTTTGGCACGGAAGACAACATCTTTCCAGCGACCCCAGTCTTCTGACTTGTCCTGCAGAGTGATTTAATACACGACTTGAAGAAGACTGACCAGCAGACCTTCATGTTCCGTAGGCTCGAAATAATACCAACCGCCTGGTCAGAGAGCGGTACAGGCGAGCCCATGCCAATGTCTTCACCAGTCTCTCGAGGTAACAAGATGCGTCCGGCTTCACCATCTTTTGCGAGAGATTCTGGATTTCCGTTTGCAATGGCGTCCTTCAAATGTGTAGGCGGAGTTGGAGTTGGTGCCTCTCGCTCATCGTTTATAACCAAATCAACCCCTCCTTTGCCGCAAGCTTCACCCTATGCAACCTAGTTGAACTTGGGAAAAAATTGGGATGTAGACACTGTACCCAGATTTCGACGTCCGAATAAACGGGATCGTTTGCAATAGGATAGCCCATGTACTGAAGATGTACCCGAATTTGGTGTGCTGGAGAGGTTCAGCAGGATTGAACTCAAATGTGTTAAATGCCTTACATCGACCGGTGACAGGTTTACCTAGAAATTTGAGATGGGAGAAGAACTCAAGTCAACGTGACGTACAATGAACAACACTGCTGTTTGTGTGCGCATCGTAGCGTATGCGATTGAAGATGGTCTTCGCGTGCTAGATATTTGTTTAAATCACCGTCCTGGAGTATGCGCAGAAGACCTGACCTTGCCTTCTGGATGGACAATATTCAAGCCCATCTGTCTGTCCACGGTCAACAGTGGCTCCTCACATGTAACCTCGCCTCTGTCTGATTCAGTTGGGTGGACACAAGTCAAGGGAGAGAGAGGACGAACTCAGGAAATTCCCCTCGAACACGAGCGACATACTCCTTCTGAACTGTGCCTCCGAGAAATTCATTGGCAAAATCCCTTGCACAAGCGGCGGATGTCGGCAGAATCATGAGCCCAGAGGTCAGTCGGTCCAAACGGTTTACGGCTAGGGTCCAGGTTGAGACAGGCATATGTAGGAGGAAGTGACATACAATAGACTTTCTCATAACCAAAGTCGCTCGTCAAAATCTCGATGAGGGTGTTTTTGAAGTAGCGGCCAGTTGCATGGACGGGCTGAAGTAGGGTCAATGGACGCCATAGGTCTCGGCAGACAAGACGAACGATGCTGCCAGGCTTGTTCACGACGATAAACTCGCGTTCCTTGTCTTCGAATATGACCTGAACCGGCGTGGAAGTCACAGGTGGTTCGTGTCTATGCACGACGTTTCTGAAATGTCCATTCAGTGCCGTTGGACGTAGAGCCGGTCGCCAAAACGCACTCCATGAGGTCCCCGTCTCGTACAATAGTAGTTGGTTTTGCTATCTTCCGATTGAGGGTAGTCACTCCCGATTCAAGCGCGTAACGCTTTATTGGAGCTCGTTACTGGCCACTCTTCGAGGGATAGTGAACGCACGTAGTATTCCATTGACCTGTCCCTGAACTCTGTCGACACGATTTCGAGTATCTCTCTGCCTATCCATCTTTGTTTGGCGTATGTGCTGTACGGGTACCAGTAGGGAGGAATCTTGCGAAGCCCAGGACGAGTAGGAGGAATCCATCTTGATTCTCCGCTGCCAGTGCCTAAAGCAGTCATGACGAGACTTGTCACGATACGCGCGAAGACCTGTTCCTCCGAACGTTGGATGGGGGCTAATTCCTGCAGCTTTTGGCGTGCCACTGCGGCCAATCGTGTCCTCCAGGTGTAAGCCAGCGCTAAGAAAGCTTTCAAGGTCAGTCCACGGTCAAAACTGCCGTGGGAATAATTGATCGCCGATCGCGAGCAATAAATGTCCCCAGGGAACAGTCCCCTCCGAGTCTCCGACCCACGCGCTTCAGAGGACTGAGATGGGGATCCAAAAGGATCCAAACAGGCTTCATCCACTGGCGGATATTCCCACAGATGTCATTGTATTTTGAGTTCTACTTAGCTGCTGCTTCAATCGCAGCCATCTTGGCTGCTGCCTCTGCTGCAACTTGCGGGGCTCGTATAAAGAGCTCAGATGCCCTCTGCTTCTCTTCAAAGTCTGTCGCTACCACGTCCCAGAATTTGGCATCCGACATATCCTCGAATCTCTCCCTCCACAAGATCCATCTCTCCTCACAAAATCCGCGCTGGCCTGTCCATAGAGGTCCACCACAGGCTGGGTCACCAGTGTTTGGAGCTGTAGGATATTGCCGCTCGGATTGGTAGATGTGTTCGCCGGCAATGAAGATCCATTGAGCAGCTGCAGTCACGGCAGTGTCGAGGCCATCATCGTCGCACTCCCCTTCGAGGGCCGAGCGCATCGCCCAGATCACGTACAAGTCAAAGTTCAAGACACCGGTACGGGTGAGGCGCGCGGCAAATGCGTTGAGATTGACCCAGTGTCGGCGCCTCTCTTCGCGATCTGGTTCATCTATCTCTGGCTCGAAGACTACGCAGACCGGTCAACGTTGTCGACGGATGAGGCAAGGATCACACACAATTCCAAGATTCACGCATATTGGGCCCAGCTATCGGTAGGTCCTTCCATAGTTCACCGCCCCAGCATCTCAACGGGACTCCATTGCGCATGGGTGGGGGCAGAGCTTTGATATCGGCCATGAGTTGGACAAGCATATCTTGGGCCTCCGGTTTACGTTGTGCGACGGCGTTGAAAGCGTCCCACAGAATCCAGAGATTTCCAAATTCCTCATCATTACCTTGTGAGGGATTCTCGTAGGCCCAGTGCGTTAGCGAACGGATTGTAGAGTCGTGATCTTGGCCACCAGAGACATAGGCATTGATTGTGCTTTTGCTACCAGACATGAAAGTAGGAAGGGTAATCGCGTGTGGATTTATCGACCAGGTTGAATTAGTATTTTAAGTGACTCATTGGTGTGATTCCTAGGAGAATCACTCGTTGGCCCGGTTGGCACACGTCTGAGGATGATGATGGCACAGAAGACAGTTTGATTCCAGGGCAAAGGCTTGAGCTCAGTGTTACGTCATATCCATCATTGCTGTTCCTCCCTCCACCAACACGCATAATCAGCCTTTCTCTTGCTTTTGCATTTCTCCCAAATGGATGATGATATTGTTGTCGACGTTGAAGGCGAAGCCGGACCCTCCACATCCCAGGCCGCTCGCCGTCCAGCGCCTTTGGGCTCGACATTCACTCCGACTCCCGCCCCCGCTGGCGAATTACGCGCCTCACGCCTGAGAAGCAGCTCTGCTCTTCCAGGAAATCATCCATCCGAGCCAGCACCTAATGCAGACAGGGCGCGCGCGGCAATGCCTAGACATCGCGGCGCACCCAAACTCAGGCTGAAGCTCAATGAAAAGGCCGCCAATGGGTCGGTTGGGATGTCGTTTCTTGGGCCGTATGACCGCGAACTAGACTCGGATGACGAAGAGCTTGCTTTTGAGGAGCAATTCATCTTGCGCTTACCACCAGGAGAGGACTGCGACAAGCTTCGCAAAATGGTGCAATCCCGCGATGTTAGCCAGGATGTATGGTTCAAATTCAAAGGTGCGTGTCCGTTCCCGCGGTTGTACCATTACTGAGAAACATGCAGATTCCCGGCGCGCTCAATTCCACATCGGCAACAATACTTACAACTCGAAGCTTGTGGATCTGCCATGTATTGTAGAGTCGCAGAAGACATTGGACAGCAAGCAAATGTTCAAGGTAGCCGACATATGTCAAGTACGCCCAATCATATGCATCGAGATGCCATCCTGATATAGGTGTTAGATGCTCGTTGTCGGTGACCGTGTAGAGAACGACGAGCCATTGACAAATCAGAAGAACTTCAATATTGAAGAGTTCATTTGGCCTCATGGAGTCACCCCACCTATGCATCATGTTAGGAAACGCCGCTTTCGTAAACGTATAAATCGTCGTGTACGCGTCTTGCCAATCCCGGTGTTAGCTGCCTAATATGTCGTCCAGACTATTGAAAGCACCGAGGAAGCAGTAGAGCGATTACTCGAAGAAGATGCCCTTGCTTCAGAAGTCAAATTTGGTGAGTTGGTTACTTCTTCTTTATACTAAAACTTTGCTCATGCTGTGCCAGACGTACTCGAAAACGTCAACCCAGATCTTTCAGATTCAGAGTTCATTGAGCGCGACGAACCTCTGGATGCACCGACACCTGCCATATCCGACATGATGGATGCAATGACACCTGGAGATGATCTTGGGGAACCCGAAGATGACGAGGACGAGGACGATGATATAGAGGGTGACGGTGACATCGACGAAGAGCTAGCTGCAGAGCTCGACCTTGCTCTGGGCGACAACGACGATGAGGACGACGACGAAGATGAAGATGAAGAAGATGAGAGTGACGAAGAAGAGGTCGCTTCGGACGACGAAGAATCTCAGGCCAGGAAACTCATCAGCGAGGAAATACGCGACCTTCAAGCGGCGGTCGATAAGAAGGGCAAGGAGATTGCAAGTTCAGCCAATCCTCTCATTCGCGTAGGTGTTCATGATCATTGGAAATTTCTGGTACTGAACTTCCCCCCCAGCGTCGCTTCGAAGACGCGCTCAAGAAGCTCACACACGATCTGGAGACGAAGATTGCCCAACGCGATGAGTTCGACGAAGTGCAAAGACTGAAGAAGGCTGGTATTTCCATCGGTCAGAATGATGACGATGAAGAGTCTGCGGACGAAGTCGAGGATAACAGGCCGCAAGGGATGCAAATAGACTGAGTGGTAGAATACTACGCGAGAGCCATTGCACTCATATTTGCATTCTCATGAGTTCCAATGCCCTAAATCTCTTTTCTTGGACCAGGCCAGACAGTCGATGATATCTAACTCGTTCTCGTGTTTTCGTCCGCCTCGATGTGCTCGATCGACGTTCGATATATTGGGTAAGTAGGTTCGGCTAACAATGAAACTGTGCCAGTCGCATCTCTCGCCGGGATAATCACATAGGCTTCAAAAATCAATGGGGAATGGTCGACGGCAATAACTCATATTTATTGCAAGTTTACGGCCAGTCTGTGGAAAAGACGACAGACACTATATTCCCAAATGAGTACGCTACCACCTCTATAGACCGTACAGGTCGGCAAAGGGGTCGTGGGATGGGTCCAGCTCGCGCTCATATTCCATGCCTTGAGCGACCGTGTTTGTGGCATTCGCACCGTAGATGTCCGCCATGAAAGCCATCATCCCATCAATCCCCGCACTAACACCTGATGTCGTGTAGACGTTGCCGTCGACAACCCAGCGCGCATGCGTGATCCAATTTACGTTTGGTCCAAAGTTTGTGACATACTCCCAGGATTTCTTGTTCGTGGTAGCGTTGCGTCCATCAAGGACGCCGGCGCGCGCTGCAATGGAGGCGCCGGTGCAGACAGTGATGAAGTACCTGAGGGAAGGGAACGCCTGGGCTACGTAGTCGATTGTCGAGTTGAGGGTGGGAGCCCGGGTACCGATGCCACCAGGGACGATGAGCACCTCGAGGTTCTCTGGAGGGTTTTCGAATGTGTGGGTAGGGACAATGGATTGCGAAAAGTTGGAATTCTGAGGGTTCATGTTTGCTTTGGTGCTGACCGGATCGAGGGATTCGGCGATGATGGCCAGGTTGAGCGGGAACTGATATGAGAGGAGATTCATGGCATCGAGAGGACCAAAGACGTCGAGCGCCTGAAAGCCTGGGAAGACCACGATGCCATAGTTCACAGGCAGCGTGGTGTCTTCGGTGGAGTCAGTACGGTCGTTCGAAAGCAAGTACATTGTGACACAGACCGTTCTGTGCATGCGCTAGCAAACCAAACGACAGAGCGGCGGATATCCCGAGAGTCCACTTCATGATGCAACTGGCGAGAGAGACAGAGGTGGGAGGACAGAGCGAGGCTTGCTCCTGCTCTTTAAATGTTTGTTCTTGGCATCAGCAAGTCTCCGGTCTGAGGATACCGACGGTACACGAAACAAGATGCCCGTTTCGAGTCGTGGGTAAGAGCATTGACACATCGCTTTGCACTGTGCAGTGCGAAATACGTTGCTGCGTTCTGTCAACTCGACACGGCACAAGATCCACAGGATTCCCGAAAGCTCTGATCGTAAGAAATGGAACACACGGCTTTTTTGAAGGTTTCTGCTACGATGAAAGTAGTGATGATGGTTGCACAACAAATCGAGCAATATTTGTGGCGTTTTGTCATCACTCGAAATCACAATGCTCTTGCCAGGGACACTCGAAAGCTACAGCGTTCACCCAGAGTCCGGCACTGGCGGCAGGTCTGAATGACGGCGACGGAGACAAGACGGAGCGGAATGAAGATTCGGAGTCCGGAGCCTATACATCTACGTCTTTTCAACTTTCAGCAAAAATCCTCTGGCCTACGGCGGAAAGCCTTCTTCCGTATGCCAGGCGGGACACCGCCTGCAAATCTTTCTGCCTTGTAGGTATCAATACTGTTCGATACTACTTGATAGTCACTACTAGACTTGGCTGACCTCTATCGCACTTGAGATGGCTCATGCTGGGACTCGGGGCAGAAATCATATTCCTTCCGAATGTCTAAGGAGCCAATTTTGAGAGACCGTTTCCGCACGTGCATGGTCACTGGAACGACGGCACGATGCAATAGCGGAGACGGACGTCACGGGAAGCCGTCGCCCGTGCATCATCCTTTAAAACCCAAGGAATCCCACCTCATCTCGTCCTCACAATTCCAACCTATCTCATCATGGTCCAAGGCGTTATCGTCCACAGCACCGTTGCCGACAAGGCCCAAGCTCTTCTCCTCACCGACGAGGCGCTCACATTTCTCGCCCAACTCCACCGGACCTTCAACGCAACCCGAATTTCGCTCTTACGGGCACGCCAGGCGACACAGCGCAAACTCGATGCTGGCTCACGTCTTGACTTCCTCCCCGAGACTGCCAAAATACGCGAGGATCCGTCCTGGCGATGCGCGCCTCCTGCCCCAGGTCTCGAAGATCGCAGAGTGGAAATCACTGGACCCACAGACCGCAAGATGGTCGTAAATGCACTCAACAGTGGCACAAAGACATTCATGGCCGATTTCGAAGGTGCGTCCGGCCTTGGAGGTCTCACAGACCATTCTCTGACCGTCATCCAGACTCGAGCTCGCCCACATTCGCGAGTATGCTCAACGGACAACACAACCTTTACGACGCCATCCGTCGACAAATTGATTTCGAGGTCAACGGCAAGGCATACAAGTTATCTGACCACCCTGCCACGCTCATCGTTCGGTACGTACAATAATTGTCGGTTGCAACCTGTGGCTCATACCCAGTCCAGTCCTCGAGGATGGCATTTGGACGAACTTCGCATCACCGTCGACGGCGCTCCATTATCCGCTGGTCTGTTTGACTTTGGTCTCTACTTCTTCCACAATGCAAAGGAACTCGTTGCCCGAGGCTCCGGTCCATACTTCTACGTGCCCAAGATGGAGCACTACCTCGAAGCCCGGCTCTGGAACGATGTCTTCATCTTTGCTCAATCCCACCTCGGCATCCCCCATGGCACTATCCGTGCCACCGCTCTCCTCGAGACGCTGCCCGCCGCGTTCCAGATGGAGGAGATTCTCTACGAGCTTCGCGACCATTCATCTGGTCTGAACTGCGGCAGATGGGACTACATCTTCAGCTTCATCAAGGTGCACCGCTCGGTCGCTAGCGCTGTTCTTCCCGACCGCAAAGACGTGACCATGACGGTGCCCTTCATGGACTCGTACGTGCGCCTCCTCATTCAAACTTGCCACAAGTAAGCCATTCACTAACTCGCTCTTTGACCAATCTGACATTTGCGCCAGACGCAAAGTCGCGGCCATGGGTGGAATGTCCGCACAGATCCCCATCAAAGCTGACCCCGCCGCCAACGACATCGCCATGGAGAAGGTTCGCGCCGACAAGTTGCGGGAAGTCACTGCAGGACACGACGGCACCTGGATCGCCCACCCGCTCATCAACAAGATTGCGATGGAGATCTTCAACAAGCATATGCCCGGACCAAACCAATACCATGTTCTACGCGAGGAGGTGCGCATCGCTGCGTCCGACTTGCTCAACCCCGTCGTTCCCGGCCACATCACCACTGCTGGCGTGCACGAGAACATTGAGACATCCCTCGCATACACTGCTGCCTGGATAGGTGGAAACGGTTGTATACCGTTGAACTACTTGATGGAGGACGCTGCGACCGCCGAGATCACTCGTGTCCAGCTCTGGCAGTGGGTGCGCTACAAGTCTCGCCTCGACACGGGTGAGGTCATCACCGCCGAGTTGCTCGAGAAGTGGACAGATGAGATTGTGCCGAATATCAAGAAACTTGCACCAGCAGTCACCGACGAGGATGTCCGTATTGCTGCGGAGTATCTCAAGGGCCAAATCACCAAGGAGTGGCCAAGCGACTTCCTCACCAGCGACTTGATGCATATTCTTGCTGCACGGGACGGCGTCGACGAGCGATTGGCGAAGACTGTCAGTGTATCGTAATCTATACCTTAGTATTTCTCGCAACTGCCCAGACACAATTGTATTTGTACACAAACATTGGAATTTTAATCCTCTTCATCCTCTAGAACCAGGTCGATGCCCATTTCTCTCGCAATTTCGACCGCTTGTGTTCGTTTGATATTGACAAAGTTCAAGGCTTTGGACAGAATATCTCGTTGACCTGCCATAATTGTTAGGTGATAATGAAACCTATTATGTATGTACTTGCCTTCCAAGTAGTGCTCAAGCATGCGTCCAACTTCGTCTCGTATGCCACTCGTTGGTTGGCTTTCTGGTAACCTCCTCTGCAGAGCTACGAGTGCGTCTTGAAGAACTTCCGATGTTTCCAGCATGACCTCGTAGTCTTCCACTTCATCCTCTTCACCAAAGGCTTGAAGCTTGACCGTATCCAAGAATACCGACCAAACGGTATCCATCCCCTGAGCTTCACGGCCTATCTGCCAGCCTTCGCGTCCTGGAACCTTCAGCAACATGGTGTCGTCTGGATTTTCTGGGATGCTGAATCCATATGCGGTGATAAACTCGGCGTTGGACTTGGGACCGTAGTTGTTGAAAAGCTCACTCCCGGCGGTGATGGGATTGTGTACAACGAGGGATATGCTCTTGTCAGTCCCACCAGTGGTGGTGATAACCCACGACACGGGCTGTCCGCGTGCGTGATTGAGGGCGTCCACACCAGGGAGTAAAATCGGCTCGGTCGAATCCTCTACATTGAGGGAAGGAACATCCGAAAGGAGAGATGAGGGGAATGCGCGAGAGGCAACATAGGACGCGGAGGCGCAGTAAACGTCCCTGTAAATAGCTCAGTAGGATTGTAGGCATCATATGATCGTTTCCGACCAGGTAAAAGAGTGTCCCCAGGCTGAATTAATGCGTCCAACAGCCGCTGTGCAGGTCTTCCACTCTTGTTGCAACTGTTCTCTTCGTTCGACAATCGCATTGTAGACGTTGGTTCCACGAAATGCGTTCAACTCGGTCTCCGTGAAATAAACGCCCATCATGAGTTTGTCGCTAGACGGCAGAGTCTGGACGTATGCCCTGTGCGGGAGATCTGGAAGCATGGTAAGCTTTGACAACCATACCAGAATGAAAAGCAGGACGTTCGTTCATGGACTCGTCATTGCCCAGGAATATGTGGAAAGAGAGGTATGTAGATAGCAGCTGCCTCTCATTCCAGGACGAAATGTCTTCCCCAGACATAAATTTCCCCAAGAATGCACGGGCAGACTTGGACGTGATGATCAAGTCAAACGGGCACGACGCAACAGTTGTGTCCGCCGGTAAGTCATGCTGGGCAACAATAGTGAACCCAGAAGAATTCGAGATGTACTGTGCATCTCGGTGAAACTTTCCGCCATGGGTTTGAAGCCATGATAAGAACTGATCAGTACGCGACATGCTGGCGTTGGATGAACTTCAATTGAAGGAAAGATGATCGGCGATGCACGTGGGAGCGATCAAATGTGCCACTGGGGAAAGTTCGAGTTGTTGCAACGCACCCGCCAATAGGCATATGTGCATACATAGAGGATGGCACCCTCACTACAGGTATCGGTAAATTTTATGTGAGATTACCAAAGCAATAGATTGGAGGGGCCCAATTCAAGGTGTTTGAGCACGCCGCCGGCCCAGTAACCATCGAGAATGAGAACCTTGAAGCTTGATGTTTGCCCTGTAAGCTATCAAATTCGACGAAGCCTTTACACAGGAATTCAAATATATACATTTGTACACGCCATATCCGAGTTTATCAAAGATTCAAAGAAGATGGGGATTGCACGCGATTTAGTGTTGTATTTTTACTGTTGATGAAGAGGAGGCAAGATGAAAGTCGACGTGTCATTCTGCAGAGATTCCATATCAGCATTTGCAGAGCTTCGCGGCTGAGGCGCACAGCTATGTTGCAATGACGCGACGTCAATCTAGGGAGGCATCCTTGGTGACGAGTGACCAGGGATTTGTTGTCGACAAGATATTGTTCAATAAGTCATAAGGAGGATGGGATATAAAACTCTGATTCCGGGAAAGTGGTCGCCCCGGCGATACTCCATGTAATACTACATCTACAGGTCCGAACTAATGGTTACTTGATATGTAGGCTGGAGTTTACGTCAAACGTCGTGCAGGAGCGCGGGAATGGCGCGAAAGAATTACATGTACATGATTTAATGGCCACGGTTGGCTTTGTCGAGGACTAAGAGAGAAGACATCAATTAGGAGAGCGGGGAGAACAGGATGTGCCGTACTGCTTTCGTGTGCAACCTCACTGTAGTCGGTGCCTTGGATTTCAACAGCGATTCCGACCAGGGAGCGTCGCAACGCGTCCTTGGACGACGCGAACAACATCTTGTCCTTGATCTTTGCATCATCGGGAGACCTTATCGAATGCCATCAGCCTCGAACGCGCCCATAACATAGGACAGCAGCGTTATTGCTGCAGGTGTGAACACGGGGAGAATGCAACGCACCACATGAAGAAACAGATCTTGTTGCGTTTGCCCTCGCCCTCCTTCTCGAACTCGAAGTCGTACACTGCCCATCTGCACTCAGTTTCGGGCAGATCAGCGATAAACTCGTCGTAGCTGGCTGAGTCCGACGTCTTCTCGACAACGATCTCGGTCTTTTCGTTGTTAATGCGATAGATGATGTACTTGGTCTTCTTGCCCAGCTTGAGCGTTTGGAATTCCTCGAGGCACTTGGGGCTGACAGCGATACCGGAGGCCTTTAAGCATGGGTCAGGAGGAGTTCTGATGCTGTCGGCGGTGGCGACGGCGCACCATTGTGTCTAGGTGCTGAAAGACGAGTGGTGGTGGTTGAAGGGGAACAGATCAGTGGCAGTGTCACGCTCCTTTCAATTCGGGAACAGAACTCCGGGCCGGTGCCCAGGCTTTATGGCGGACGACGACAACACACCGAGTCAAGCACCACCTGCGGCGCCCATTCCAACGAATGCTGCGCCACTTGAAGGGACTGCGTTATCGCAGCATCGCCCCCAGCTCATCGAACGCGCCCGAGCTTTCTTGATGTCTCCCGCAGTCCAGCAGCAGGACATGACTGCGAAGCGCCAGTTTCTCTTGGACAAAGGTCTATCAGAGTCAGAGATAGCAAACATATTCAGGGATCTGGTACGTGGCCCGCAGCCCCCATGTCACGATGCTGAACGCGTCAGCAGCCCACCCAAATGCCTCTCATCCCTCCCAGAACTTACCCGCTGCCGCCGCCGTCGAACTTGCCAACTATGCTACTCGGTGTTCTGCGGATATTCTCGTGGGCCACAGGTGCTACCGCCCTGCTAGTATTCGTGTACTACGTGCGTATATCCCGCGTATACATTCTCGGTGACTTGAATTCACATGTCTCTAGCGATACTTGTTGCCCAGAATCACTCAAACGTCTGAAGCGCGTCACAACCTACGGACACAACACCTTTCTCTCATGCGCCGGCTGACTACGTCTCTCGCAGCACTCAAGGAAGCCCAGTCTGAGAACTACACACCCCTCCCAAAGCCGGACAAGTTCAGAGAGCCCGACTACTTCGCTGCTTGTCACTCACTCAAGGCTCTGCTCAAAGAAGCGGAACAGCACAAGGTTGAGATGCAAGACATAGATCCAATGACTGTCCTTCGTTGCGCTCTCGAGGAATTCGCGGTCGGTAAACAGGGAGAAGACGCAAAGGTGTCCACAGAGGACTTATTCCGTCTGATGGAAAGTCACATAACATGGCTGTTGTCCGAGGACGGTATTCAATACGAGGTATGTTTTGCTGGTGTATCCAATTGCTTTCCTCAAATTATCTGCAGCATCGGCTCTGGGAAACTCTCACTACATACTCCATCTTCGAGCGTGACGAAGTCAAGTCCGGGGCGCCGGAAACTCCTGCTGTCATGCGGTGGAGATACGTTGCGCCTACTCCCCGTGGCCCTTCACCTCTCGTGGTCTCCCTCAATACCCTCACTACCAAGCTGCCCCAAGAGAGCCTCACAAAGGGGAAGACAACTTCGCTTCAACATACTCTACAAGCATGCTCGGATCTCACGGGCTACATTAGTGCTCAGGTTTACACCCCGTATCGTGCATCAAGCACATTTGGCGGGTCATCGGCACCCAATACGAACCCCGCGGTGGAGGAGTTCAAGCGTGAAGTTAGGACATTGAAGGGCCTTGTCTTGAACAGGTAAATCTACTCCCCCGCCCAAACCGTAGCATACTCATATTTACAGGCGGTCGTTCATGCCAACAATACCACGGCCTGGAGGTTCTGGAACATCACCAACCATGCCTGTTCGCTAACGCTGTGTTTGTTCACCTTTGTACCACCACCACCACCACCACCACAATGTAAATCTCTCTAACGTCGAAGCCAGGAGAGAGTAACAAATCGATATTCTCGCGTCAAGAATCAGACACATTAAGTCAACATTAAGTATTACCAAAACAATACGAGGATACAATAATTCATTCACGCCGCATTCGCATCTTGTCCCTCACAATGCCCTCCGAGTCCATGTTTCCCGCTCGATACATCTTCGGTTCATTTTGCGCATTGCCTTCACCGTATCTTTCAGACTGTCCGCGACACCCTGCTCGAAGGTTCTATCTGCTGCACACTGTTCAATGAGAGTACGCTGTGCACGTTGGTGCTGTGCTTTGATGCGCTCGACAATGTTTCCTGACATGGCAGCGGTTCTTAAGTGACCAGTGTGATGTGGTGGCGTAAAGACGATGGGTGTGCTGCCACAATTGCTCAACGATCCCTGCCGTCGACGCTTGGCTGGGCGTCTCGTGTTCTCTTTCGAGTCGACACAAATACGTGGGCGTTTTGTCGGCTTGATGGAGGGGTTCTTGAACTTTCCGTCGCATTCTTCGTCGGCGTCGTTTCCACTCTGATGATGCAGTCAGTACCAAAGTATAGAGGAGATGACGGTAAGAAGGCATTGCGTACATCGAATTCAGAATTTGGGGTGTGCGCGGGTTGACCGGCTAACGCATTCTTATTAGGATTCAGCCGGCCCTGCATCTCGAGGTCTTCGAGCACCGGACGTGAGCGTTGTAGCTCGCCCGTGAGCTTGTCCAAGGAGATGCGCTCTAGGAGAGCCGAATATTTCTCTTTCATTGTACCGTCCGTGTCATTCTTCTGGCTCGCCAGGTGGCAGGCGACCTCATCCTTCCATAACTTGCAGGCCCGTCAGTCAAAGTAGCTGGCGCAAACGGGGGCTTATGCGTACTGGCAAATGCTTAGTGATAGCGTCAGCCTTGGCTTTCAGTGTGACTTGGTCGAACCGGTGAAACTCGCTGGAGGCGTCTTGTACGGCATCGAGCACTATACCCCACTGGTTCGGGGTGCTATACACGTTGTAACGGCCAATAGCCTCGAGGAGGACGTTTGTAGCGTTGGCGGAGAGATGGGCGGTAGGGCGCGTTATAGTCGGCGGACGAAATGCTGGCAACTTTCGCACAGATAAGGGCGTGGTGAAATCTGTTGGACTGGCCATCTTGACGTCCTTGCTGCCCTCTGCTGGGCGGGCGTCTTCGAAGTGGATCATTGTCGGCAAGTCGTCGAAGTCGTTGAAGGTAAGGATGGAAACTTAGGAACAGACAAAGATGTTCATATACAACCAATATTTTAATGACCAGGCTGGAGCGTACCCACGTCATATGATGAGGCGCTTCATCCTGCACGACGCGTGCAATCTGACACGGGCTCAGAACCCCGATATGGTATAGTATCAAACGATCGAGCAGCCTCAATAAGACGGTTGGGATGGCGCACTGGCAGTCGGGTTTTTTTGGGTGGACTTCTGGCTTGTAGAGCCTGGAATTGAGTATAGTACTTCATATGTGCTGCGGTCTACATCCATAACCGAGCCCTCTTAATGTGACTGACCGCCAGTACATCATTGCACTGAACTTTTATTGGTGTAAACACACTCGGTACGAAGTGGCACTTCCTTCACAATGAGAGACTTGGACGCAGTAGAATTCTCCAGCAATTTGAAGCAAGCCAGAGTCACTTGGAAGGCCATTAATTGTATCGATACATCATTACTACACAAGTACACCCAAAGTTACAAAATAATGGGAAAAGACATTCGAAAGCTCGCCAAATCATGGTATAAACAGGGGGTTGCTGAGGCTATCGTAGATGATTCGGCTCGCGGCCGACATCCAGCAAAATCTATATCTGCGCCTCACTATGAACGATGTGAGCCCTTTGTAAGTATGTCCGGAAGAACACAGATTTTCACACCATCTTGTTAGACGTGCGGTCTTCAAGCAGACTGTCGAGGATGGCAGCACACGTACTCCTCCATTCTTCCGAGTCCGCCTCGTCTGTGGCGAGGAAATTTATCAACGCTTCTTTTCGCTTCTGCGACGGCTATCAGCGTAGTTCCAAGGCATAGCACCAAAAGACGCACGGGTACGCAGTCTAATATTTGATCCACCAGCCGCCAGAGTTTCGTCGCAGACCGGCCTTTGAACTCGTCGCTTGCTTGAGCTACCCCGTCTAGTACTCGTTTCCAGGCCGCGCCTTGGTCTTCGTCGTTGTATGTTCCAAAGCAATGTACAGTCGCAATGAGGATGAACAGAGCGACGGGAGAGAGTGGCGTGTTGTTGCGGGATTTGGACATGGACCATAACGTCGAGAATCTGGGGCGCTTGAACATGCTGGTGGCGGCGGGTCCAGAGGCTTTTGGCATAGCGGTATGACTGGATGATGAGGGTAGGAATGAAAAAAACTCAGCCCGCAGACCTCTTTATTCGTCCCCCACTTTCCCATAGCGCCATGTTTTGTGGAGCTAGAGGCATCTCATCTCCAGGGCAGGTATGCAGTTTTGGCCCAGCTCCAAACCAGGTCAGCGAGGAGTGGCGCTTGACTCCGATTGTTGGTCCATAACTTACCCAGACAAGCAACAATACCGGCGGCGACCGCTACTAGTAAGTATCTCGACGGCGACGCGTTACGCGTCGTGTCTGATAAAGCGGCCTTGGGTGACAATAGAATAATTGATGGTCGAAGTAGTTAGTGGTGGAGTAATCCGCTTCAAAGGAGGAGGCTCAGACCTCAGGATGAAATGTAGAGAATAACATGAATGGATGTTAGTAGTAATCACCATTCCTGGTTGAAAAGCTGCTGGAACACATGCAAAGGAAGGACAAATACGCTCCAGTTTTGTAGTGAGAAGACCAATTTTGCGTACAGACGATAGAGCCTATTGTTTGCCGAGTCCTGAGAAGCGAGCGTACGTGCAATTCGTTGGGTACTAGTGCCACATCATGTGCGAGGACGATGGGCGCGATACACCGCTTTACACAGTAGTTTTCTCACAGCCGACGTACTACACCAAAATTATGACGCCCCAAGCACGGGCGCCAGAATAGTGGTGGATCCTGAAGGCCTGAAAGGTTGGAATACAAAGCACGGGCTCCGCATTCGATGGAGGGGTGGAGTACTGCGCGTAAGTATACGGTTAGATATGTCGATGGAATAGTTGTGAATTGTCAAGCAGGAGTCACTTGGCGCAAGACAACATTCACCTGAGTGATTGATGGAACGCACTCGGAAGGGAAGTGAGGCGTGCCAGATCGGACCACAAGTTCCATTTCCCACGGTACAGTCACCATCACCATCATGTTGTCAAGGACCCGAACCGCCCTTTATACAGTGCTTTGCCTCAGTTGAGCTCTCACATTTTTCATCTGCGGGATGTGAGCAGACTCGGGGACCAGCGACGAGTGCCATATGTGACCTGCAATTGTGAGGTGGTATTCTTAGCTCTCGCCCGCCCAAAGGCTTCTAACTCCCATACGCTCCTGGTCGCGCCATTGATACCTCGAGACACGCGTGCTCGCTTTCTTATCTCAGAGCGGAGTACTTAAACGTCGCTGGTACTTCTTGGGGTCAGAGAGGCTTTTCCTCGCTCTTTCAGTATGCTGGTTCGTATTGCGCTCGTCCTCGCAGCAATCGCTGTGTCCGGGGCACACTCGCTTGACTCGTCTACACACGTCATCAAGGAGGCCTTTGCTGCACCCCTCGGTTGGCGCATCGACTCTCTTCCTGATCCCGACCATGTACTCGACTTGCGCGTAGGGCTTCGCCAATCAAACTGGCCAGAGCTCGAAAGGCAGCTGAGCGAAACCAGCGACCCCGACCATCCCCGCTACGGCCAGCACCTATCCAAGGAAGCCATTGAGGATTTAATTTCACCTACTGCCGACTCCCTGGAAGCGGTTCTGGACTGGCTCAAGGATTATGGTGTCATGGGGGATTCACTTTCGTTTTCCCCCGCGCGTGATTGGGTGCGCGTCAAACTGCCGTTGCATGTGGTCGAAGAGATGCTTGGGACGGTGAGAACGCGAATTTACTCCGTCCTGATCACGTTGCTTACGACGAACGCAGACATATCATGTATGGCGCCATGATGAGGGACGATACGCGATACGTACGACCGAATACAGCTTGCCCAAGGACCTCCATGCGCACGTCGACCTTGTTCAGCCTACAACACACTTTGGCGGAATATCTGCCTTGAAGAGTTCGCTCTTTAGGGAGTTCACTCCCTTGGAAGGCGGGGCAAAGGCGGAGGTCGATAGTATTGCTGCAGACGAAATTGACGCTTCATGCAACGAAACCATTACGGTCGACTGTCTTGCCCAGTTGTACAACTTCGCAGATTATACTCCTTCGTTCCCAAACAACTCTGTGGCTGTCACTGGATACCTTGAAGAATTCCCTAACGCAACCGACCTCCAAATCTTCTACGCTGATCAAGTGCCCAAAGCTGCTGGCAGTAGCTTCACATTCGTGGATATACCCGGCAACAACCAAACTTCGGGGGAGGATGACCAGCACGGTGTCGAGGCTAACCTAGACGTGCAATTCGCGTTTGGCATATCATATCCCATCAACGCCTCATTCTTGTATACTCATGGGCGGCCTCCTGCTCAGCTTCCCGATGGCGAAGAGAATTTCAACGAACCATACGCTGATGTACGTGCTTTCAAGTTGAACCGCTGTTGTGCTCAGACCCTTTAGTTCTTGGACTACATCCTTGCTCAAGATACGATTCCGTGGGTTATTTCGACAAGTTACGCTGAAGGAGAGCAGTCTGTTCCATTCAGCTACGCGGAGCGAGTTTGTCGCGGTTTTGCTCAACTTGGTAAGTCCTTGGCTTTCCGTGCCGAATATGGACTCACGAAGTACAGGTGCACGCGGAGTAACAGTTCTCTTTTCAAGCGGTGACGGGGGTGTTGGAGGTCCCAGTGAAGGTTGCACTCGCTTCCGGCCATTGTTCCCACCGTAAGATCATCCTCAACGTCTTCAACCCGTGCTGACTTAGATGCAGGTCTTGCCCATAGTAAGTCCACAAAATGTCTTCGGGCACTCTTAACTAACGCTTCATCCCTCTCCTTCAGCGTCACAGCAGTCGGTGGTACTGTGAACATACCTGAAGTAGCAGTTGACTTTTCTGGAGGAGGATTCAGTGATTATGTGCGTTCATCAACCACAGGCTCTTGGCCTACAGTTTGAACCCCAACTAGTTCGCTCGTCCCTCGTGGCAAGACGACGTCGTCCCAGCTTACATTGAAAAGGTCTCTGAGACCTACGATTCGTACTTCAACAAGTCTGGACGCGTGAGTTCATGATATTTGCCATCATCATCAAGCTTAACCCGGCGTTCAAAAGGGCATTCCAGACATATCTGCTCAGGCAGATAACTATCGCGTCTTCTACCAAGGCAAGGCGGGCCACGTCGGGGGTACATCTGCATCAGCCCCAGCCGTGGGAGGAATCCTCGCATTGGTAAACGATGTCCGCCTGGCCAAGGGCCTGCCGACGCTGGGATTCCTCAACCCGTTGCTCTACAAACAAAACGTCGGAAGTCTTTTCAATGACATTACTGAAGGGAATAATCCGGCTTGTGGTACTGATGGCTTCAATGCGAGTTCCCGTCCCATCTTCGACGGGTTTATACTAACCGTTTGTATAGGCAACGGAAGGCTGGGATCCAGTCACTGGATTCGGGACACCAAACTTTGCTCTGCTCAGAGAGTTAAATTGAAGTATCCCGAGTAGGAAGCTCCTATAGGACCGTTCGAGATATCGAAGTGGATTTCCTAATGAAAAATCTGACAAGAGATAGAGCACTTATAGGGTTACATATTACTTTCGCATACGCTTCTTGAAGCGCTCCATGACCTATTAGGCGTAAGTACAACGCAAGGCTGCGGAGTTCAGGAATCAAACCATTTCATCTGTTGCAGTCTGTGGCTTCTCGTTGTGACGCCCCCGGTCCCCACTTGGTGTAATGCCCATTGCTTCGAGTTTGGCTTCACGTATAATTTGATCGTCGGTTTTGGACTTCAAATTCGGCCGATAGACTGCACCAAGATTAGCCCTTGCATTTGCTTGAATGGGGTTTGCATACAGCGGTTGGCTACAAGATGTGCTTCGTCGTTGTTTGTAGGAGTCTGTTTCTGCTTTAACTCTGCAGCAATGCGCTTAGCCATCTCGGTGTCCTGTATGTTCTTTAAACGAGAGCTAGATCCGTTAGAATAAGAAGGCAAAGGAACGAAAGGAGACGCACTCCATGCCGAGGTCAACCTCAGGTATAGCGGTGAGCATGCCTGCACTGTTAGTGACATTGCCATCGCCTGTGGATTTTTGCTGGGGCACTTTGAGTTGGCCAGCCAATTGAAACAGTGCTTCATTGGGGTCAAATGGTTTGGGTTCTTCTTCTTCCAGAGGCCTGCCGCGTATCTTGAGATTCTCTTCAATGTACGCCATCATATGCTTGTCTGGGTCAAGTGCGTTTGTTTGCACCGTGAAGTTGCTGGATCGCACTGCTCTTCGTGCGCGGGCCTCACGCTCCTCGTCATCCCTATACGAATGAAACATTGGAGAGATGAGAGTGGTACAACAACTCACTCATCGTCTTCGACCGCTGTGCGTCTCAGACCACCTTTCTCAACCTCTTCAGCTAACCTCTTCCTCTTCCTCTTCGCATCGCCTTTGTTCAGCTTGGCCACGTCTATGCCCTCCCGAGATTTGCGCAACTTGCGGAGTTCAATGAGGTCCGCTATACTATCCATAGTCAACACGGCAAGGCGGGGACGGGAATTGACCACTGACGGGAGGCTGTGGTCGCTGTCTTCGACTAGGTCCTGCTCATTCGTTGAATCAGGTGGTGGAGAAGGCACTCGGACGCGGGGTTGGGGTCGACTGCGTTTTCTGATCATGTTCGTTGCAGAGTGAAGTGTGCAGTGATCGCTGCCCGGTGGCTGTCCTCGCGCGGACGCCGCTAAAGAGACCATCATCAGCATGTCCGACCCAAAAACCGATTTTTCCTTGGAAAATATCCTCAGCAACGAGCCGGATAATATAGAGGATGGGCCGGCTCCTGCTGGATGGGACGAGGAGATGCCTCAGAGTACACCAAAGGATGGCTACTGTATAGAGTGCGAAGGTGCGTGCCCGCAAGCTGACTGTTTGTATATGCTGAGAAACTCTAGATCAGCCAGCACAAGTATTCTGTGATAACTGCTCGGATGCATACTGCGAAGTGTGCTATGCTTCACAACACCGCAAAGGAGGGCGCAAAACTCATGTTGTACGGCGCCTCGAGGTTGAAAGGGATGCGGCGGCGAAAGAGGCACCACCTTCCCCCTCAAAGGTAGAACCCTCCCAATGCCTACTTTACTGAGCTGACCGCGGCTCAGATGGAGGTTGACGCCGTGCCAACTGAAGATTCCGACGATGACGAGGAATGGGAGCGCGTCACGGCGACCACCGCACCTGTTATACTCTCGGCACAGCCGTCCGTTGGGGAGAAGTTCGGGGAGTGGTTCGTTGAACGCAGCAAATTCATCCCGCTGCGCCTCACGTTTGGGGAGCGCAAGTACTTGCGTTTACTCGAGGCAGCACTGAGCGTATCGGAATACACTGGTGCGCTGCCACTCTTCTACCCATCTCGCGAGCTAATATCCAAAAGACAAGATCGACACCATCGGTTTTGGATCCTCGAAGGCGAAGCGTATTATCCATCAGATTCGCGAGCTTTGTGCCATCCTTAGCGGTCTGGTCCTTGCAGCGGACTACAAGCAGGGCCAAGAACTCTTCCAGGACCGTGATTTTGCTTCGAATGATGAATTCTACCAAACCATCTTCGAGCTTGGCCGCAGGTAACGATTCGAATTCCACTCCTTCGACACTCAAGACTGACCGTGGCTACAAAGACACAAAATCATGAATCCTGACAAGATGCGCACAACGTACGGAAAGCTCATTTACCTCCTCCAGGTATGCAATTCGCGGCTTATGTTCTACGCGTCTAACTCGAGAGCATAGGACAGCCAAATGTCCGAGGTGAAGAATATGCTCAACTTCACCTGCGTAAAACCTATCAAAACCGTCTACACTGTGCTTGAAGAGGCTGGCCAGCTGGATCTACTCCGTGACGAACTTTTGCCTGTCGCGACAAAGGAAATCTACTCTGAGGGACGACCTCGTCGAGACATCCAGAAGGATATCAAGAGCAAAGAGCGCGCCATCGAGACACTCGCTACAAGATACGCGTCCAAAGACTTCGACCAAGATAGTGTTCGACAATGTCTTTACAGCATTGGTGACAACCACGCATTCTTACGCGTCAACCGCGACCCCTGTGAGAAGATGATTGCATACTTGAAAGACTACTTCGATCCAACACACGCAAAAGACGGAAAACGCAGTCTCGCCATCCGGAGCGGCAAAGGTGGTGCCAGATTGTCGCACGACCACGCTAAGCAGTACGCGTATGTTTTGCAGAGTCTGACTCTGTGGAAGGAGATATTGCATGATATGTTCCATCTATGGTTCCTTGCCGAGCAAGATCTTCTTTCCGACACTGTCCCATACCGTCTACGAGACACCGGTCAGGGCCTCAACCGCGTCCAGGCGTGCCCCAAGACCTCGCGTATGATGCACACTATCCTGAACAAAGCGCAGAAGAGCGTTCGCAGCTGGGTTGGGTCAAGTGTCATTCATATGGGTGACCACAACGTCCCCAATTCTCTCATGTTCATCGACAAATACACTCAAATCTACCGCATCCTGCTGCCGATTTGCAACGTCATTGTGCAAATACCCAATATCATGGCCAAACCCGCTTTGCGCTCGTATGTAGAGGATGAATTTGGGTCGGAGGAAAACCTGGTCCTAGAGATTCTAGGGGATTTCTTCAGGCATGGTTTCGATGGTTCGGGTGCCGATAATTTCTTCGACGCCGGGTCTTGCATCGATGGGCGCCTGACAAGTGCATGGCAATGGACTGCGAAGATTGAGACGAAAAGATACTGGCCTGTGTTCTTGTTGTCCGGTGAGTTGCGGGCCGCTGCTATTGAAGATTATACTCAATCAATGTCCCAAGGCTTCACTGGCTTTGACGGAGAATGGTAGAACAAAAAATGCCGCTATAGAGTTGTAGAAAGAATGTGCTGTAGCCCTTGACACCGTGTTAGGGCAATTATAGAATCGCACAGACCTTGCATCACCTGGTCAATTGAATGTCGACATTCTCATGCCTACATGTTCATTGTCGACGTGAATGAAGCGCAGGTTTTGGCGACACACAGGCTCGAGCAAGTGGGCCCAGTTGTTCCGCAAAAACTTCTGAGCATTATTGGTTCCATCCGCATTCGATTGTGCTCCGGTATTATCCCGACAGGTGAGAGCTTGGGGTCGTCGGTGGCTACATCCTGGCAGCTCCTGGCAGGTGCTCGCGACCGGATGAATTCCGGATAGAGGCATTTATCCAGGACAACTTAAAAGCAGAGCCCTCGACTGCGTCGATGAAGAACAAGTTTGCGACCAGCTTCGTATCTCAAGCAGTCTTCAATCATGGCCCAGTCAATTCTCGCCCTGCTGCCGTTCGTTACATATGTCATGGCACAAAATACCTGGTTCAGTTTGTACGTTTGTACGCACTGTATCTCGGCTTGCACCACACTAATGCATTCATAGCGGTGACTCGTACACACAAACCGGGTTTAACATGACTATTGGACCTCTGCCCTCGTCAGGCAACCCACTCGGGAACCCGACGTATCCTGGATGGACAGCTACTGGTGGAGAGAACTGGGTAGACTATGAGACCACGACATACAACACCAGCGAGGTGCTCACATACAACTTCGCATACGGAGGCGCAACCATCGACGCGGATTTGGTGACACCATACACCCCGGAGGTGTTCTCCCTCACGGACCAGGTCGACTCTTTCTTTTTGGAGAATCTGGAGGCAGGGGTCATTCCTACTTTCGACAACGCAACAACGTTGTTCTCAGTATGGATTGGGATCAACGATATAGGTAACAGCTTCTATCTGAGCGGTGACCGCGATGAGTGAGGTTCTTCACGAATTCTCCCTGTATAAAAGCTGATGCCTCCCAGGTTCTCCGACGTCCTCCTCGACGCATACTTTGCCTTGGTCGACAAACTCGTGAGTTATTTTTTTTTGGCATGACTTGGATTCTTGAACCCCGCTTACAATCTTTGTAGTAGTGAGTTGGCCTCCATGCTTATCCTGAATTCCTTTGACGGGTGCAGCGCTGTCGGAGCGCGCAATTTCCTGTTCGCCAATGTTCCCCCTGTGCAACGCTCCCCTGCAGTAAGCGAACCCCTTTGCATCCCAGTGCATAGGGACTCACGTCGCGGCGACAGATGCTTCTGCAAAATGAAGACTCTCGGGCGCTCGAAGAATCTGTTATTACAGGGTACAACGCCAAGCTCGTCGAGCGCGCCGACGCGCTAGCTGCTGCCCACAGTGACGTTCAGACATTTATCTGGGATTCCTACTCAACCTTTAACAAAATCCTGGACGATCCCACAACGTATGGATTCACGAACATCACAGGCTATGGCGACGGAGAGGGTTTCTTCTGGGGGTGAGCATGATTTAGTATATTTTGTTGCCGCTGTGCTGATACTAAACCAGCAACGACTATCATCCATCGAGTGAGCGTCCATGGACCACCATACGCTGATCTGAACTAACCCCCACATAGGCTATGCCCACAAATTCTTCGGCGAGGACGTTGGGACTGTTCTTGGAGGATTCATCTAACTGGGCCACTGTCCTTCGTGTGTTGTAGTCTATATACCAGGTTGAATACTGTATCTTATAGGTTCACGTACTTGGTATGCACTGTAGCCTGGTTATATAACGCACGGCCTTATGAATGTGCACAGCCTCACAAATTCGACAATGAATGAATGAATTGGACGCGTGCTCGCATGCCGCGATCAACGGGGAGATAATAACGTTGATTTTATGACTTCAATCTCGCATATTCGACTTATAGCTCGGATTTCGCCTCGATGGTTCATGCTACGACAACATAGTAGTCGCTGTTGCGGCCGTGTATGCCCCAGTTGTTGTGCCTACCCTGTAATAGGTTGGCTCAAGCTGCGATGGCAGTGCCGTAAAGGCTATCCTCCGGCGTATTAGCCCACAAGACCAATGATACCCGGGAACTGCGCTCTTGATCTCTGACCACCATCACCAAGCATTTATTGCCCTACCTTTCCTAAACTTCACAATACCACGATGTATCATAGTTCTCAGCCAACTGCCAACCACGGGCGCGCTGGACACCATCATCCGTCCATCCAAATGCCCACCCCAATGTATGTCAAAAATCCCCCGCCAGTCACGGTATTCTGAACTTCTCATAGGGTTGCTTCGTCGTCGGTGTTCGTGCATATTGATACTACGACTACCAGTGACTGACGAGACTGCTATCAGTCCTTCAGATGCCTGGAGCACAACACCGTTTCCAGGATCCGCCTACTCGTACACCACGTCGAATGCTGGCTCGTTGTAAGTCTCTCTATTCCCTCTAGTGACTGATTAATCATAATTTTACTAGGCAAGTCCCTGAGTAAGATGCATGCATCCCAGGCTGAGTTACATTTACTCATGTACTTTTGTAGCATTGGTCCGCGTTCTGCTAGCGCTCAAGGACATTCTCATCACCAGCACCATTCTCATCATCACCGACACCAGCGTGTCCATTCGTCTGGCGCCTTGCCTCTCAAGATACCTGCCTCTGTTGTCGACCGGCTCCCTCGACAGGTGTCCGACTTTCTCCATTCTGTACCTCAGGTAGTAAGCGCTGCGCCGAGCTCACGTCCGGCCTCATCGCACTCTCGTCCTCCTGCGAGTACTACACATCACCTCAATAAACCCGCTGTCCCAAACAACGGTCAGCATTCGGGTCACGGCATTCCCACTAAACCGGGCTCTGGTCCTGGTACATTCCAGTACTCAAAGTGTACAGGCCGCAAGAGGGCGTTATGTGTGCGTTGCATCTCTTCCACCGTCGCCCTTTGGACTCACCATCGAACGCAGATTGGAATCAACTATCTTGGTATGAACGAAGCACTGCGTGGATGTATCAACGACGCGCGCCATGTACGGGAATTCTTGATTAGTGGGCTGGTCTCCATACTATATGCTTGATGTACTGACGCGCGACAGAGCGCTGGGGTTACAAACCCGAGGACATTGTCATTTTGACGGACGACAATCCGAACCCGCGCTCGATGCCGACCCGCGCTAATATCTTGGATGCCATGCGATGGTTGGTGAGGAACGCGCAGCCCAACGACTCCTTAGTCTTTCACTGTGGGTTTCGTCCATCTGTCCAAACTCGAATTGCAGCTTAAACCTGTAGATTCCGGACACGGTGGACAAGTCAAGGATAAAGATGGGGATGAGGTCGATGGACTCGACGAAGGTGCGCTACTTTGCTTGACTCGCAGCCAGTTTGATGCTCAAATCCAACCAGTCATTTATCCAGTAGACTTCAAGACAAGTCGCTATATTGTGGATGACGTTTGTACCCAAGGCTCGAGAGAGCGCAAAATCTCTGACTGTGTGGCAGGAGATGCACCGTATTATGGTCAAGCCACTCCCGCGCGGATGCAGATTAACTGTGAGTTAGTGGATATGCAGAGTTTCCCTTGAAATTTATGAATTACAACAGGCTCTCTTTGATGTACGAGTATTGCTTTCCAATGATGTACTTGCTGCTAATCGATTTTCAGTGTTGCAACTCTGGAACAGCATTAGGTATGCTATCCCCCGGCTCTTTGCTCTAAATCCACCCACTAACAACGCAATCCAGATCTGCCCTACATCTATGGCTCGGACGGTCGTCTGAAGGGTCGACATGTGAGCCAGAAAGCGTATGCACAGAAGGGGACATCGGCGGACGTGGTAAGGCTTTACTTTCACGGCACAAAAGGTGTGGTTTTCTTACTTGCCTTCCCAGATAACCTGGTCGGGTAGTAAGGACGACCAGACTAGCGCTGACACCTTTGCTGGCGGTCTCCCCGTCGGCGCGATGAGCTTTGTTAGTCGCTATGTCGGGATGCGATACCGCACTGACCCCTTTTGCAGGCCTTCATCACATCTTTGAGGAGCCAACCGAAGCAGTCGTATCAGGAGCTATTGAACTCCGTCAGGTGAATTCAGGAGCTTATTGTCCGGCTGTGAATAGCTGATCCGCTTGTTTAGGAAAATTTTGTATCCGAAGTATAGCCAAAAGCCGCAATTAGCCAGTTCTCATCCAATTGTGAGTTTTCGAAAAGCTCTTCATTCTTCGAGGTTAACATCCTCCCCAAGGACACAAGCTTGCGCTTCATTTTGTAATGAATGTAACCTACCAGTTATTGTATTCATGGACTATCTTGAAGACTTCAACCTCCGGAGCGGCCGCATCAGAGGTTTCAGTCCGATTAAGCTTGTTTTTTGGTATATAAGAGAACCACCAAGGTCCGAGACTCTGTCTCCTTATCCCCACTAATCGTTTCTCCTTCACTCTCGTTTTCATGCTTTCTCTTCTCACCACCCTGCTTTATTCGGTCGTTCTCACGGCTGCGCGAGGCCACAGTCATCGCCGAGCAAGAGACATCACTCAGCCTGCAATGTACCCCCACAAGCCACTTTCATCTTACTACGCTTCACCGCTCGATGAGAACTCCTTGGCAAGTCTCAACCCCACCATGATTAAGCAAAACCCTGGGATTACTTTTGGCCAATCCCCCGATGGCGAATCAGCATTGGTCGCAACATATCCGCAGGGCTCGTACACACTCAACCACGGGAATGGGGGTTTCTCATTCTACCTCATCCCAGGCGCAGACATAGTCGACCTCTCGAATGCCAGAGAAGTGACATTCACCTATTCCGTCTTCTTCGAGGAGGGATTCGACTGGAATCTTGGAGGAAAGCTTCCCGGGCTCTTCGGAGGCGACGCTGTAGACAGCGCTGCCAGCTGCTCCGGTGGACGCCAGGATGGCAGGAGCAACTGCTTTTCTGTACGTTTGATGTTTCGTTCTGGCGGGGCCGGCGAACTATACGTCTATCTTCCTCCTGGGCAGTCGCAAGACTACTGCGGTCAGCCGGGAAATGTATGCAACGCTGCCTATGGAGACTCTCTTGGACGTGGAGCATTCTCCTTCACCGCTGGTTCATGGAACACCGTCACCATGCGTGTTAGGACAAACACAGTTGGGCAGCAAGACGGTGAAGTCGAACTGTGGGTCGATGGACGCTCAGTCCTGGAGCAAAAGGGTCTTGTCATGATTACAGCGGACAACCAAAAGACGCTGGGCATGATGATGCAGACGTTCTTCGGAGGTGGCAGCGCAAAATATGCCTCACCAAAGGACCAAAAGGCTTACTTTTCTGGGATTGCCATTGCAGTCACGGAGGTGTGATGATGTTGCGACCTCGAACTGACATCTTTATCTCTTCGCTTGCCATACTGTTAGTTTGCAGCATTTATTGACCCAAACATCTTGCACCCTAAATAGTAATAATATTTTGATTGTTAGGGTTACAGTCAGAACGTTCCACGATCTTCACGCCTTCACACCAGCCTGTCTTGTCGCCATCAGTGCCATGTTCTAGACTTATACGTCGCGAGCATTTGATACGATTCCCGCCTTTTCTCGCGCTGTAGGACAGTGTTCTGTGGCCTTTGATGTTCACAATGTACCTTCTAACAGCAATCAGCTCTGTTAGAAGACTTGCTGTTAGACTTGCTGTTTGATACTAAAGCCGTTCAAACTACTTAAAGGCTTCACGAAGCCGGCCCTATAAATAACGCGCAATACCCAGGAACGTTTTCATTTCAACTTCTTTCAACAGCCATACCATCACCTTCAACTCGTTTGCTGTCCTTCGCTCGATGGCTTCCAGCGGACAGAACAAAATCCGATTTGCACCTCTGCCTGTGCGGCAACCCGACAACGATGACGGCGAAGAGCTCGATGCGCCCGTCCCCCGCATCAAGGTCTCACGGTCCAGCTCACCTCCGCCTGCACCCAGCCAGTCTGGATACGACACACCGCCGGCATCGATGTACACTCTCAGTCCCTGCCAAAGCGTCGATTCGATAGCACAGGAGCCCGACGCACCGGGATGGCGCCGTCTGTTCAAACGCAAGAACCGTTCCGCTGTATGTCCCGGCACAGCGCCCTACTATTCCGCCTCGTTCGCTCACCACGGCCATTCCAGCAAAACTTGACTCGCATCAGCTCATTACTGAGTAATCTTTCCACGGAATCCCTTTTTCGCACGCAGAGCGTGACGTCTCTCAAATCTGCTGCCCGCCGGACACAACCTTTGCCCAGGCAGCCGCCATCCGACCACGGTGGACTACTTTCCACGATATATACCCCCAAGCCAATTGGCAAAAAACAAATGCTCAACGGACACTGGTACGGAGCGCGGAAGAAAGATATCTTTTCGACCGTCCCAGACGCGGAGCCAGAGTTCGTCGAATGGGGCTATGGCGGTATGGGCGCGGTGAAAAGCCAGGCAGAACTTGGTGGCAGGGTATGGGGAAAACTACAGAGCGATGGCGCAGATATGTATGGGGAAGAGGGCAGCGGTATGGCTTGGATTCGTCAACGACGCGCTGAGCGCGAACGGGCAGCGAAGGAGAAGCTAGAGGCAGCCAGCAAGCTAGAGGAGGTCAACAGCAAGCCAGAGGAGGAGCACGACCACGAGACTCGTGCGGTTACAGTGCCTGCACCTCGAGCAATAGAACAGGAAGACGAAGACGGGGCAGGTGTGGCCAGCGCCGACGAAGATCAGGAGCCGGACGCAGACAATGCCCACATAGGTGTATTTCGCAGGACTAGTCGAAGTGCTGGTGTAGAGAAAGTCGCCCGCCATCACCATCATGTTACCTGAATTCCCCACAACCACCGGCGAATTGCCTGCTGCTTATACTTATAATGCATCGTACCTTCCTACTTAGTAGTCTAGTAATATGAATAATACACCTCAACGAGGCTATGCCAAGCATCGCGAACGCAAAGGCTATTTCATGAGCAGTGAATTGTTACATTCGGAGTAGTATGTACACGAGAGTTCATAGCTAAACAAGAAACCAGTTGAACCGGTATATAAGTAGGGCAAGTAAATATGCCAACAAGTGATACATTGAGCAGCAAGCAATAACGAAACGATTCTTGAATGGGCGTCCGTGTGTGGCACAAGCAAAACGATAGCTGTCTCAAAAATAAAAAAAGGATAAGATATCGGGTGGGAACGAAATTTTTGGGTGACGAGGGCTGGAGGCGAGTGTGGAGGAGTTGGGTCGGGGTGATGAGGGGGGTGGGGAGGAAAATTGGGCCAGGCAGATCAGCGACTTCACATTGGGCATCCATGAGCGAAGGGCTCATGTGCTCGGCCTAAACAATGCTTCAAAGCATCCTGGCTCTGATTGCATGGGGCGGAGTCCTATAAAATAGATCGAATGTCCGAGGACGTCTGAGCGAATAAGACCATGTCGTCTTGCAGGGCTATCATGCGCGGTTCGAGCGTTGAATGTTGACACGGTTATTCGTTGAAGTTCGTCCGGCATCGCATTCATTTCTGTGCTGGGAAGGTGGGCTGAAAAATACGCGCAAATCGTGAACGCAATATCCTGTAAGGTCACCGCCTGACGGCCTGCGCCTGCGGTAACAACGAGAGAAAGTGGCAGGCCATGAATCCGTAAGTGTATAGAATAGACCCCAGGGCTTGTCACGGTCTCCTGAAGAAACGGAGTGTATCGTTGGATGTCGTCGCTCGAAGTCGCTCGAAATACGAAGCTGGGTCGCGTGTAATCAAGACGGGGGTGAAGCGTTAATGTCGAGGGAAGCGATGGTGCGAGGGTAGATGTCGAATTCCCTTGGAGCACCCGCGTTGTTAATGAATGGTTTCAGAGGAGCATGCAACTCACAGGTGTTGGTGGTGCTGACAGAGAGGACAGTGTAGGTCGAGGACCTGCTACCCGGGCCCTGCAACTCTGCATCCTTGCTGTTGGCTAGTATCAAAGCAACAATGATCAACTCTAGTGCACTGCTCACGACACTGAACTTACCACTATACCCATCGGGCTGCGTCCACAGACCTATGGTGCAAGGGGTCAATGCGGCTGTAACACAGCGGCGTTGCTCTTACTTTGGAAAGAGTTGTTGGGCGTCGGTCCCGCATAGACCGACGCCGGCTTCGGACTCTGGCGGTCGGAACACCCTCTAGAGGATATCGAGGCTCCGGACTTATTACTCCCTTTGGGAAAGTACGGGGCGTCGGCGCACCAGGACATAATTCAAAATTCGGACGTCGGACGGCGGACGGCGGACGGGATGGAGAGGACGGGAATTACCCAAAGTGTCCTACCGCCTCCACTTTTATAAGATGCCCGCCCAACTACAGCTAGCCAATCAAAGGGTGCTTTGAGTCAGAAATTGGGCATTTGGCCGAACCGACGCGGTCCCATCAAGAACGTGATCCCGAAGCGCCCGCTAAGCCGCCCGAATTGCACCATATCAGGCAATAACCTCGGGTGCCTAATCGGGCGCCCTGATCATGAGGTGTCGGCAAATACAAATATGGGAATTCCCGAACCCGTCGCCGAGCCGGGCGCTTGTTGGACGCATCTCTACACATGGTGGACACAAAATAGGAAGGGGTTCTCTTCTTTTCACGATAGCCAATACATACTAATTTGATGCTGTAGCATACCCGAACGATGTACCTTCTAAGCCCCGGGCCACCAGCGCAAACTGGTTGGCAGCCTCTCGAATCTTCTTGTTGGATTTTGTACTGTAGCGAACCTTAGCGCTTGCCCACAAACAAAAACAGGCATTTCGTACCCAATGACTGCCTTGAGGAATTTTTCCTTCTCGTCAGGCCCGGCCTTCGACTCCCCCAGCGAGTCCTGTCGAGGCATGGAAGTTAGACTACACCAGCGCTGCATGAGCAACAGCGCGCACCTCGGCCATAAGCTCTTTCAGCCAGCGAGGAGCCTCACTGACACACCGAACGAGTAAGGCGCTGAGCAGGTCGACTAAATTCGGGGTAGCGCTCCTTGGGGAGACGCCTGCCAACCCAACAAGAACGGTGCGCATTATAGCCTTGCCGTACCGCGCGTTGAACTGTTGTCGCTGCTGTTCGAGACTATCCCGCGCAGCAGACCCTTGAATGAATTTGGCCTGTATGTTTGCATGAACACCTGATGTTGTCGCTGGGAGGAGGCACTCACGAGGAATCTGCACGCTGCGATGAGGGAATAGCGTTCTTGCAATGCCATTGATTGAAGGGAACACTGCACCACCGCGTCCAACACGTTCTCGGGCAACTCGTATAGCAGTTCTACGAAGTTGAGGCTAACCTAACATAGGTCGGTGAGTTCGCTCGCTCCCTGGCGGTGTGATTTTCGAGCGTACAGCATCTAGTAACGAGAAAAATCCTTGTACAATGTCGGGGTTCTGGCTTTGCGTTAGCCGCTACTCCAACAGGCAGAAAATGATTTACATCGTCCATAGCTTTCTGGCCATTGGAGAAAAATGGCAGTGTTATCGATAGAAACATGGATAGCGCTTGGCGGACGACATTCTTTCCCTCCTCTGCCTCTCTAGCATACTGTTGCGCGATTTCGGCCTCCCGCTGGCTCTTCTCCTCAGTCGGCGGCCCACTAATGGGAAACGGTACGGGCTGCTTCATCTGTGAAAACAGAGTTGTCGCAAGCGCCAACCATGATGCCGTTATTTGACGCTGCAACGCTCTACATATCAGGCTCAGGATCGGCGGTGCAGGCAATGTCAATATTGTGATGTCTCCGGGGAGTGCTGTGATGGATTTGACGAGTTCGTTGATTGCCTGTCCTATGCTTGCGTCGTGACCAGCCATTTCGACACAGCGGCCTAACACAGCGAGGATTTCTTCGCGAAATTCGGATATTCCTCTGTCTTCTCGAGCGTTGTGGATGCTGCGCACTACGGCTTGACCTTGTACTTCGTCGTCGATATCGACAATATCGTCTGAAAGTCGTGTGAGACCCCTTGCAACGCCTGCAAGCGTCTCTAGTTGTAACACAATGATTGCTCTCGTGTCGACAGGCGGCTGAAAAAATAGCATCAGGTCAACAGAGAAACAGGGCGCAGTGGGCGTACAGCATTTGGGCTGTTCAGGACGTCAACGAGCTTTTGAACGATGGGCCGACCCATGTTCTACCTTGATGTTAGTTAATCATGTTACTTGGAGAGAGAACACTGACTTCGATAGGGTGCACTTGTTCAGCAGGCGGCAACGCCTCAATAACACTAGAGATTGACTGTAAAACTTTGCTCCTCTCCGCATCCTTGAATGTAAAGTCAAAACAAGCGAGAGTTGTGGAATAACTGCCGCACCGGTATCCGCGATAGATTGTCATGAAGCTCGCCGAAGGCGGTGATGTGGGGTGCTAACATTTTTCTGTTGGCATCGCAGAGGTCCCTCAGCGCTAACGCAGCTTGCACTGACAGTGTCGGGTCGGGCAGCGAGGAAACAACATATCCAACAGCCGCTAAGAGCATTTCTACCTTCGAGGGTCCTGCAGGGGCTACGATTTTGGAGCTTTCGGGGGGCTCATAAGTAAACCAAGAAGCGTATGACCCTGGAGTTGCGCAGTGAGCATACAATATATCACTGGGTGCGAGTAAACGTACCTAGTAAATTGAGAACTGTAAGTCGCAGGCGAGGTGTGCCAGTGGAAGGGAGGCTTTGAATTAGAGTTGGGTTGAAAAGCCGGTGCAGGTGAATGGTAGTCTCGTAGTTGAGGGCCTCCTGTATAGATGAAATGCAGTGCAAAGTAGATTCCGCCGACTGGAGGTTGTGAATAAGTGTTCACGGGATGAATAGAGCCAAGATTCACCTCCCAGCCTCCGCCCGTAGTCTTCTGTGCGCTGATGTCGTTGACCAAAGTATCTATGAAATAACCCAGCATATCGTCCCGAATGACATAGAACCTAGTAGGTGTAAACACTCGTTGTGGCGAGACTTTGGTGACACGAACGCGTTGATCAGCGTGTCCCCGATATCTCGACGATAACTAGCAAAGTGTCAGAGATTTATTTCGAAAACTATAACAAACCTACGCCTGGAAACGGTCGACTTGATCCCTGAGCCATCCGTGACCTTCGGGCGGGTATGTACACTTTCTTTGCAGTATTTTGACAAGCTCGACATAAACGCTCTTCGAGACTTCACGTGGATCTGCTATCATGGACTGACTATCTGCCCACGTCGCCTCCCAGAGTGCCTCCTGAAGCAAGTACCAAAACGAATTCGTAAGCTCGCTAGTCTCTTCGTCCACGCCAAAATATCCCGGTAATCCAGTGTACCCAAGTGTCAATTGTAAGTAGCCCTGAACCAATTGGGCTTTGGGTTTGGGAGGTTGGTTGAGAACTGTCATGTATGGAGGGGCCAAGGACATCAGGGTACCATTGACGATATTCTCGCATAGTTCTGATGCCCAATTCTCGCCGAGTGTGACTAAAAGTTTGCATGCCGAATGTGAAGCGTTACCAACTATACCGTCCTGAATCGAACGTGCGAGTATTTGGTGGCCTCGAGCGTCGAACCATACGAGTAATGGTTCAACAAGATGCCCTACGGCGCTTTGATGTTTGCTGTATGTGCCCGAGCTGTCAAGGAGTTCCTGCAGGAGGTCTGAAGTCGCGACGAATATCAACTCCTCTTCCGAATTCAGTAGGCTGTAGAGGGCAGGCAGAACAACATTGGTGTCGCTGATGTTGCATCAAACAGACGTCTTTTACTAGGGGATTGGACATACTCGACTGTCCAGAAGGGTAACCATGCTTTGAAACAGTTGAGGGCTGCAGCAACATGCTTCTCTGGCCGACCATTACCGGACGCAAGTGTAGTCGAGACAGCAGCAAGAACGACTGGCGTTGAGTCTTTGCATACCATTCGCATATTGTCCCTGTAATCGAGGGTAAGGCAAAATCAGCCACATGAGAAGTTTACGCACTTGTGAACGCCAATCAGGTCGGTGGTGGTAACTTCTTCTGATACAATTGCAAGGAAGTCAAGGAGCGAGGCTGTCTGCACGCCGGCACGCGAGAATACTTCGGTGCAGTGTACGATCCAGTTGGGCCATTGCTCGGTGTTGTAAGGGACAATCTTGTGCGCCAATGCGCATATCGCGACAAACAGTTTGCGCGTTATGACACCGAGCTTGCCAGTGACGAGTGCGTGGACAGTTAATTGCAGGAGGAGGTCACGGAGGGCGGCGACATTGTTCTCAGGGAATGACGCCCTGGATGATAGACTGAGCGAATGAGTTCGACCATAGACTAAACGCATACCAATCCCTCACGATCTTGACCTGGATAGTATGCGCGCCAAAGAACTGGACTTGCGGATTCTCGTGATTGAGGAGCGGGATAACTAGTCCCCAAGCTTCTGGCCGACGCTGTATCTCAAGTATTTCGTTTTGCAGTATCTTGAGCGCCTCTGCGGACAGTCCTGGACTTGGATCCGAGATTTGGATGATGGTCTTTGGGCCGCCACTCAGCCATGGTTCATCTATGTTGATGGACCAACCTGCGTCGTCCTCTGGACGTCAGAATCCGGAAGAGTGGGGAGAAAGCTGACGTCTGCCATTCCAGAATGATACAGTGTGCTTTCTTCGTTGGTGAGTGTTGTGGCTCAAGTGATGGCGATCGGTCCGGAGACTTCTGGAGTCAAACCACCGTGACCGTTGGAATTTGGCACATCATCGAGGTCGGTCTTTGGTCGCGTAGCCCTTACTGTTCTGCTCACTCGGGGATAGATGATAGAACTACCCGACGAAATCCTTTCCTTCATATTTATCCTGGCCTCCGACGAGGATCTTCTGTTTAATCATGGCCTTCCCACAACAATGGTATGTTTCTGTCCGTCGATGTGCGCTCTTCCGCTCACGGCCATAGTCCACGAGCGCGTGGTTCAAGAATGCCATAGGGAACTGGACTTTGCGCCAGCCGAGTGAAGCACTGAACGTTCTGCAACGACGCAGCTACTCGACGAAACGCAACATCAAGGACACTTGCCGCACCTTCCACCGCATAGCCGAAGAACTTATGTTCAATTGTCTATTCTTCAATGGCCCCGAAAAACTCTCATACCTATGCGCGGAGCTTGACAAGACACAGGTCGATCCTCCAAGAGGATGGTGGACGAAGCGCATACACGTTACTTGTTACAATGCGAAGAGTTTCCTCGACGTCGAGGCAGCGACCTCCCTCTCAACCATCTTACGGCACTGCCGCAATACGGAGATTGTCATGTTAGCCATTCCCTCCACTGTGGAGTCACTGACTCTTGTCGCCGACACACTCTACAACTTCAATCGCAACCTTCGTACTCTTCATCTGTCTCTTCCTACAACTGCCCTGGACAAGCTCATATGGCTTCTTTCTGGGCTTCCCAACCTTGGATTCGCCCATTTCTCCTTTACATCCCCGACGGATCTTAGCCCCGATGAGGAAGACTGTCCCGAGCTAGGATGCGCAGAGGAGATCGAGATAGCTCTTCCCAGGCTCACTCAGTTATCACTGTATGGTCATACCGGTCCATTCATCGAACAGGCATGTCAGTGGAAACTCCCAGCGCTGCGCTTCCTGTCTCTCAATACTGTTCATTCCGACATCATACCCTTCCTTGACGTTTACGGCCGTGGGCTGGTATATCTTGACGTGACATGCACTACTTCAGTGAGGATGGACGCTGTATTTTCCCGGTGCCCGAACCTAGAGACGATCTGCTTTAACGCAGATTGGACACAAGAAGAAGAGCTCCGCCACGATAACATCCGAAATGTTGGTCTTCATGGGTTAGGTCTTGCGTTCACCCCGCCTAGCGGCGGACGGCCCCCCATATTCCCGTTGGACTCTATGATACGACGCGCAAACGACTCGAACTTCAAATCTCTTATGGCCGAAGGGCATTTCCCGAAGATTGAGCGAGTACGGATGCTTAGCACCGCGGTATTGATGGAATTGGAAAGGAACGGTGGCCCGTGCAAGCCTCAGCCACGAGGGGAATATGAATACGTCGACGAGCTTGAGGACGGGCTGAAGCGCTGGGAGACCTGGTGGGACATATGCGAAAAAGCGAATGTCAGGTTGGAGGACTGCACTGGTGGTCCGTTGGGCGTCCTCCCACTGGAAGAGAGCGATTTGGAAGAGGAGACAAATGAGGAAGACGAAGCAGAGGCATCAGAGGAAAGCGATGAAGAATGGGAGGAATATTCGTGGGAATACGAGGTCCCGCCAATCGATGAAGGCGGCAGCACCACCTCTGGTGTCGAGGAACTCAGAAAGCTCATTGAAGAGTGTCGTCAGATGGAGGCTGACCGCGACGTATTTTGAATTTTAATGGAATATGGTTAACATAGTTTTTATGGAGATTATGCTCTATCTCAACCTATGGTTCTGCATCACTTTGAGTTGCATTGGACAACCTGCCGTGCTATCGGTATCTATAACTCGGAGTCTGTACATCTGTTCCGATCACTGAGTGATCGCGTTCCAAAATTTCTGTTGAACAGCACTTCAACTCAGGCGGTTAAGAGGAGGGCAATGCGCAAACAATTAGACCCCCGCATCCCTATCCTTATCGACAACAATGTCAAGAAGAATCACCGCTCGTTCATAGTCCTCGTCGGCGACAAGGGACGCGACCAGGTCGTCAATCTCCATTACTTGCTATCCCAAGCTCGGGTGTCAGCCAGGCCGTCGGTATTATGGTGTTATAAGAAGGAACTGGGATTTACTTCGTACGTGACACCTACGGAAACTTGTATGGAATTGCTCACAACGAGTCTAGTCACCGCAAGAAACGAGAAGCTAAAATCAAACGCGATGTAAAGCGCGGGGTACGAGAGGCCAATGACCAAAATCCCTTCGAAATTTTCGTCACTGTCACCGACATTCGATATACATACTACAAGGAGTCCCACAAGATCCTTGGAAGGACATACGGCATGTGTGTCTTGCAGGACTTCGAGGCAATCACCCCAAACCTACTTGCACGCACTATCGAGACTGTGGAAGGTGGCGGAGTGGTTATCCTATTACTCAAGACTATGTCTTCGCTGCGACAGCTTTACTCAATGACTATGGTTCGTCATTGTCAGTCTCAAAGATTCTGCCTGACCCCAGACAGGACGTTCACTCAAGATATCGCACCTCCTCTCATGACTCTGTCACTGCACGCTTCAACGAGCGTTTTATTCTGTCCTTGGGATCCTGTCCCGACTGCCTCTTCTTGGATGATGAGCTGAACGTGCTGCCCATTTCGCGAGGAAAGGATATCACCGCCTACGAACCCCCGTCCGCCGAGCCCAAATCTACGCACGAACTCAAGGAACTCGTCGCCTCACTTGCCAATGCGAAGCCAGCTGGTGATCTTGTGAAACTCGCAAAAACTACAGACCAGGCGCAAGCAATCCTCACCTTCATTGAGGCGATCGCGGAGAAAACACTCTCCTCGACCGTCACTCTCACCGCTGGTCGTGGCCGTGGAAAGAGCGCAGCGCTCGGCCTCGGAATCGCCGCAGCACTCGCGCACGGATACTCCAATATCTTCCTTACCAGTCCAAGCCCAGAGAATTTGAACACTGTCTTCGAGTTTTTGTTCAAGGGTCTTGATGCTTTGGGCTACGAGGAGCACCTTGACTATGATATCGCGCAGAGCACGAATCCAGACTATAACAAAGCCATCGTGAGAGTAAACGTGTTCAATGATCATCGCCAAACCGTGCAGGTGAGTAACTTGTCCACTGAGCATTGTTTTTTTCTAACATCCATCCAGTATATTCAGCCGGAAGATGCCCACGTTCTTGGCCAGGCCGAACTAGTCATAATAGACGAAGCAGCTGCAATCCCCCTGCCTCTCGTTCGCAATCTCTTTGGACCATACCTTGTGTTCCTTGCATCGACAATAAACGGATACGAAGGTACTGGCCGTTCGCTCTCCCTCAAGCTTATCCAGCAACTTCGCGATTCTACGCGCCCCTCTGTCGACTCCGTCACCGAGGTTCCGACCAAAGATGACGACAAGTCTGCGACGAAGTCGGGCAAACAACCGACGACTGTTGCCGCACCCAGAGCCCTACGCACTTTGCGAGAAGTTGCACTCACCACCCCCATCCGGTACTCTGAGGGCGATGAGATTGAATCGTGGCTCAACATCCTCCTCTGTCTGAATGCGACACACTCTCCGTCCATGACACATCTCTCTGCGGGTTGCCCTCACCCATCCCAGTGCGAACTTTACTATGTAAACAGGGATACATTGTTTAGCTTCCACCCCGCATCTGAGGCCTTCCTTCAAAGGATGATGGCCCTATACGTCGCCAGTCATTACAAGAACCAACCAAACGATTTGCAACTCATGTCCGATGCTCCAGCGCATCATTTGTTCGTTCTGCTACCGCCTATCAACGAGTCGAATGCCTCTGTACTTCCGGAACCGCTTGCAGTCATCCAAGTCGCATTAGAAGGCTCAATATCGAAGGCATCGATTCTCGAGGGCTTGAATCGGGGCATCCGGGCAGGCGGGGATTTGATCCCATGGCTTGTAGCACAACAATTCCAAGAAAGTCGTTTCGCAGAGATGAGCGGCGCGCGCGTTGTCCGGGTGGCAGTCTCTCCAGAAATGGCAAATGTGCGTCTCCCCCAAAGTAGGCGTTCGGACTCGCTCACACTCTCTGCAGATGGGATATGGCTCAAGAGCCGTCCAAGCTTTGAATTCATACTACAGTGGGGAACTTTTCGACTTCGACAACGCAGAAAAGGCGGAAGAGCACTTCCCCAATCCTGCCATCGTAGAGAAGGTGAGTCGATCAACGTAGTACTGTGCATTCCAAGTACTTATTCAGGATAGGACGTTGACCTGCATGACGATACACCGGCTATTCGATCTCCCAACTCAATGCCGCCCCTCTTGCAGAGGCTGTCGGAACGCAAACCTGAAGCACTCGAATATCTAGGTGTCAGCTATGGGATGACAGGACAGTTGTTGCGTTATTGGAAACGGCTCGGCTTTGTACCATTATACATCGGCCAGCGGGCAAACGACCTTACTGGCGAACATACTAGCGTCATGATCCGTGGCCTCAATAGCTCTGTGGATAGTGATCTTGAATGGTTGGCGGAATTTGCTGCTGGTGTGTGTTGCACCCTTCTGAAGTGTGTTTATCAAGCTCACTGGCGCGACAGATTTCCGCTCTCGCTTCCTCACCCTTCTCTCCTTCCCGAAATTCCGTGATTTTAGTGCCGTCACTGCACTCAGCATTCTTGATGCAGTGAACACCTTTTCTGGCGTCAGAAATCTCGACAAGAACGGCGGAGGCGCCAAGACTTTGACACCTGCTTTGTTGCCATCTATCCTAACGCCTTTCGACTTGAAACGACTCGAAGCATACGGCAATAACATCCTTGATTATCATGTTATCATGGATCTGCTACCACTACTTGCGCAACTGTACTTCCAGTGCAGATTGGATGGTGTCCAACAGGATGGGGCGGACCCCAAGTCGAAGGTTCACCTAAGCCCTGTCCAAGGCGCTATCATTTTGGGAATGGGTTTGCAGAGAAAAAGTGTCGAAGAACTGGAGGTATGTCAACTTCTCTCCCACCGACTTCCATCATCTAAGCAATACCTAGGCTGAGCTTACGCTGCCTGTTTCACAAGTTCTCGCGCTTCTCGTCAAAATCATTCACAAGATCACTGGTCGTCTTATCAGTATCCAAAAAGAGGCTATCAGTGAAACGATGAACACGATCAGCAAAGCCGCCTCCCGCACGCTGTTCATACAAGCACCTCAACGAACCATCGAGGAGGAGCTGGATGAAGCTGGTGAAGAAGAGGCTCACGCGCGCGAGACTCGTGAGCGTCAGCGGGAGATGATAAATGCATTAGATCTAAAGAAGTGAGTTGGAAGGGCTTGAAGGGGTATGGGTATTGACCTAACGATCTGTAGATACGCAATCGACGATTCAATGGATTGGGCGGCCGCGGAAACTCGGATTGGGTCAGGTGTTGGTACGAGTGCCGTTGTGAGCGTGAAGCAGAGTGGAGTTGTGCAAAAGAGAAAGGCTTCCGATGGTGAGGCAGCGGCGGCATCGGACAACTCGCAGGCAAAGAAAAAGACGCGACGAGGGAAGGCCAAAAAGTAGTTTTCTAATATTGTCGGTGTATCCATTCTGTGTAGTCTCTATTTTAGCTTTTGTGAGATTGCTTTCAATGTACTGTTTGAATGACGACCTGGCAGTGTCAAATCGCGCGCCAATACTAGGCGCATTTCCCGCACGTGACCGGTCAACCATTCCTGTTTCGTACCATCATGTCGGGAACCGATATTCACAGCTTTATGGCAAACATACAAAACGCGGTGGACGCGCAGGACGGTATGCAGCTAGCGTATCAGCTTAACCCAATGATGCCCCATGCGAAGGAGCTTGTGCGGTTGTATAAGAAAGAGACCGTCAGTCATATCCCAATATCCTTGTCTAGCTTGCATCTAATCTGAGTATTAGAAAGACAGTTTGAATCGGTTCAAAACGTTGATATCCCAGCCGTGGGGCCAAATTGGCGTTCAGTACATCATGGTGTGTACGCACATCAAGAATAAGCAACACGCAGACGCATTCGTAGAACATACCGCGCTTATTACGTGCGCAACAGTCCTTGACATTATTCTATCTGCTTACGCTTCCTAGCCTCTTCTACAAATACTTCGAGGAGAGCACTGGCTGGACACTGGAAACGCTTTACTCCCTTCTCCGCAATCTACGCGATCTCGCACTCGATGTACGCCCAGAGCCACCTTCTTTAAACCGAAATATGAACGTTTCGCCTAGTCAGATCTCGAAGTCGGAAAGACCCAAACTGCAGATAAAATGGAGGCAGCAGCACGAACCATACAAAAGGCGTACACGATGTGTCTTACCGACAAGTCGCCAGACCAGTCACGCAAATGGGGCGTGTACTATCTCATCGGGCTCATTCTCAAATGTTACTTCAAAGTGTGGAAGCTCTCACTGTAACGGCGATGCAATGCTAACCTTCACCAGATAGGTCGCATTGCGCTTGCGAAGAATATACTTGCCCCGCTGAATGTACACAAACTTCCCTGGGAACTCTCACAATACCCGAAATCGCATCAGGTCAGTCGAAAGCATCGCTTTGTCGGAGGAGGCACTTAGCAAAGGCAGATCACTTACCACTACTACCTGGGAATGCTCAGCTTCTTGAACGAGGACTACGCTAAAGTATATAGGCGACCGTGCTGGATCCAGACACATATTCTAATTGCTTTTAGTCGGAACAAGAGTTCAGCCAAGCGTTCTACGACTGCCCGGAGGAATCTCATCGACACGTCAAGTCAGTGACTTTTCTGACAGTGCTCACTTACTCATGTTGCATTCACGTAGTCGAATCCTTACCTACTTGGTTCCTCTTCGCATCCTCAAGGGCCACCTTCCATCCGAGGAGCTCATGATGCGATATCCTTTCGTTGCCAATCTGTTCGGAACATTCGTGGAGGCGATACGTACTGGCGACTTACAGAAATTCGACGATGCTGTCGAAATACAGGAGAAACAACTACTCCAGCTAAACCTCTACATAACCATAGAGAAGGCCCGAGAAGCTTGCATGCGTAGCTACCTGCGCAAAGTGTAAGTGCCACGGATATAGCCTTTCGACCATGCTTACGCCAAGTAGCTGGATTTGGGCTGGCAAAGAATCCAGGTTGCCTATCGCTACATTCCATGGTGCATTGCGTCTACGCAATCCAAACATGGATTTCGCTGAGACAGAGTGTATTTTGGCTAACCTTATTTTCAAGGGATACATTCGGGGGTACATGAGCCATGCGATGAAAATGATTGTTCTCGCTAATACGAACGCCTTCCCTCGTCTCGCAGACCGACCTGAACCTTTCAAAGAGTTGCTGTAGAATACAATTGTACGATTCTTTACACCAGCCTAAAATCAAAGCTTGATGCCATACTGCTTTCGGTATTCTTTCATCGCGTCCAAATGCTCCGTCTTACCTTCTTGCTCGAGCCAGCCCATCAAGTCATTCATAGACAATATTGCTTTCACGGTTCCGGCTCCAAGAACGGTTTCCAACTCCTGTACCGTGCTGTTCTGACTCTCCTGGCCAATTTCTTGACGATCCAACACCTGCACGACGCCGACAACGGTCCCGCCAGCCTCTCGTACGCGGTCCAGTGCTCCCCGTATAGCTTTTCCAGATGTCATGACATCGTCCACGAGAACCACACGCTTGCCCTGCATGGAGGTTCCTACGAGTATCCCTCCTTCACCGTGGTCTTTTGCCTCTTTCCTGTCATGCGCCATTCCCACGTCCACTCCACGACGGTATAGCTCGACAACGGTCACTGCGGCCAAGGATATGCCTTTGTATGCCGGCCCAAACAACACATCGAATTCCCACCCCGCATGAATGATCGTGTCTGTCAACGCTGTCGCCAGTGCAGAGAGAGCAGGACCAGAGGATAACAGCGAGTTGTTGAAGAAGTAGGGAGATTGCCGTCCAGACTTGAGAGTGAATGTGCCAAACTTTAGGGCACCAATTTCGGCAGAGTATGTTATAAGCGTCTTTTGCGAGGGTGTAATGCCAGACATCTTGGTGGAAAGAGACAAAGACAGATGAAGAAGATAGAGCGTGATCTGATCGTCGGCCATAATAATCGGCGCCACGCCTGTGGGGTATCCAATAATCCAACCTTGGAGGCAGTTGTAATAAATCAATAAAGGTAGCAACTGTAGGCTACAAAAGCTATGATTTGCCAGGAACTTATCATTCACAGCGCCTGAATCTGCGTCTAACGGACTGGTGTTACAACCCCGCCAATTTATCATTAACTTTGCTGGACACATAACCCATCTTGCACAATGGTCTTCTCGTCGTGGTATAGCCTGCCAGCTACAGCCAGCGCACGAACGGAAATATCTCACATCATCTTGCCGTGATGTGCCCGGCAGTCGGGCCTGTCCCGTCCATTACCGCTCCCAGGCCGATACAAAATACGGAGAACCCTGCCTTATAGCTTATTCTGCTTCGACCATGTTCAAAACAAGGACCCATGCTTTCCTAAACCTGAACGCGACTCGTCACTTCGCAAGGTCAACCCTGGCACAGGCTGGTAGAATACCTACAAGGCTTTTGTCAACAACATCTGGCGTAAACAAACTAAAGAAGAATTATTTGCCTTATGGCCTGGTTGCACTATCCAGCGGACTCATTGGCTACCTTTTGGCTCCTCAGTCTGGTTCTGTATCTACCAAGGACGAGTTCGAGAAATTTGGCTCCGCACAAGACTACGAGGACGCCATTGCTGAACTACGGTCTACTTTTAGGCAACGCGAAGGCCTTGTTACCACAGATCCCAGCGACCTAGCAATTCATGGGTACTCAACACACGACAATCACCATCCAGGTCTGTAACAATTTTCTATTGACTAATACATAACACTGTTGGGGACTGTAGTGACCGTATGCAGAAATCCCTTTTAGCGTCGTGACCTATCCCGAGTCTACAGACGATGTGGTAGAAATCGTCAAAATTTCCAACAAGTATCGTGTGCCGATTGTCCCATACTCAGGCGCAACGAGTCTAGAGGGGCATACGCGTGGGGTGTGTACGCGTTATGAACTTCTTGCGAAGGCTCAGTCGTACGCTTTAGCATCCCACAGGAGGAATTTGCATTGATGTGTCGGGCATGAACAAAATCCTTCAAGTAAACGGTATGTCTCCATTCATCAACCCACCTTTCTCTTCTGTGAACTCCTTTAGCCGCTGACTCTGACCTCGTCTGCCAACCGGGTGTGGGCTGGATGGATTTAAATGCTGAGTTACAGGAGCGAGGCAAGCACGCCAGTATGACCCTTCTTCACGTGCTAATCTATCTATACAGGCATCCAACTGTTCTTTCCTGTGCGCCCCGAGTTCTTTCTTTGCTCTGGAATGTCTTTCTCACGTACAACTAGCTTGATCCCGCACCCAGCGCAACCATTGGCGGCATGTTAAGCACAGGCTGTTCCGGAAGTGAGCGACACAATGCCGCACTTGCCCAATTTCGCGGTTCTAATCCTCTTCAGCGAACGCGGTCCGATATGGGACCGCCAAAGGAGAATGGTTTCTGAACGCTGTACGCGCATCTTAATTCCCTCACATTCTGTGAACTCTAATGACCCTTTTCTCTAGACGGTGGTGTTACCCTCCGGAGAGGTCATCAAGACTAGAAGACGGTCGAGGAAGTCATCTGCAGGCTTCGATGTTACAAAGCTCTTCATCGGGGCAGAAGGAACGCTGGGCATCGTAACCGAAGGTAAGTCCCAGCAACGTTGTTTGAGAGTATCCTTCAAAAAAGCTGACCTGATACATAAAGTGACTATCCGTCTCGCGCCTCTCCTCCCAACGAATGTTGCCACCGTGCAATTCCCAAATGTCCGTTTAGCCAGTGAAGCAGTTATTGATATCCTCAATACGGGTGTTGGCATTCGTAAGGTGATTCTGAGCCTGATTGGCAGTTTCTGACATGATTCAGAATGTATCGAACTGGTCGACGATGTCTTCATGAAGGCGACAAACGTCTTCGGCCAGTCTTCGCGTGTCTGGCCAGAGAAGGATGGTTTGTTTATCAAGATCCAAGGACCGTCAAAAGCATCTCTGGAAGAGACGGCGAAAATCGTGAGGCAAGTCGCTGAAAAGCACGGCGGCACGAACTTCACGCTCGCCAAGAGCAAGCAAGAGGCCGACGACCTTTGGACTGACCGGAAGAACGCGCATTATTCCGGTCTGGCACTCAGACCGGGCTTCAAGGGATGGCCCACAGATGTATGGTATGACTTTGCGTCGGGCGAAAAGTGGCAAGGCTAAGGGCAATTGTCAGCGTCCCCATATCGAAACTTCCACAGCTTGTGGAAGAAACCAAGGCTGATCTTGCCAGCGTTGGCCTGGTTAGCCCCATTGTCGGCCACGCTGGAGATGGGAATTTCCATGCACACGTCCTCTATCAGACTGAAGAGGAGGCGAGCCTCGCGAGGGCGGCAGTCAAGCGGATGAATGCCCGAGCTGTGCGTCTAGACGGCACCTGTACGTCCACGTTATGCGCGCGCGTGTCAGAATGCTAATGGCGCAAAGGCACCGGTGAACATGGTGTAGGTTTGGGCAAGAAAGAATACCTGACCGAAGAATTGGGCGAGGGCACCGTAGCACTAATGAAGCTCATCAAGAGGACAATAGACCCTTACGGACTATTCAATCCTGGAAAGGTGCGATTTCGGCTGTACCTAAATGTTTGGCGGGGCTAATGGGATGTGCAGTTATACCCTGATTCAGAGCAAGGCAAAGATCGACAATGAGCTCGAACCGGACTCTGCTTCTGCCCAAGGGTCTGAACGTTTATAGATTGACTTACACATCCTACATTCTAAATAGGACCCGTTCTCGTTATCCTAGAGGTGCATAGTTGAAATCTTTCACCAGCTCTGCCTGCCGACCCTCCGCAAACTTGAAGCTTCGGGCATGAGTTCGCTCGCGGGTTGATACAATAAAGGTTAAAACAACCTCAGGATCATGGTTTCCGTCCTGCATGGCATAGCCTGCAGCTAGCATTGCCGAAAATATGTCGTTATTTTCGATAGTTGCAGGAGAGATCCTCTCGAGGTCGTGCACGGATTCCAGATAATTGTGGCAAGCGAAGGTCACTCGTTTCAGAGATGAAAGAGACTTGTAACACTGGAAAGATTCCTTGCAGATATGAGCGTTAGGCCATAGAGCGCATATATGAAGATACCTTGACTGTATTTCCATTGTCGAAATTGTAGGGAGAGGAAACGAAAGACAGCGATGAGACCTTGTCGAGGTGGGCGACGGCAAGGTTGTTGTAGAAGTCTTTCTGGTTAACTGATCCACCAATAAAGGATATGTTGCTGGCATTTGGACAATGTGCAAGGAAGTATCCAGATTCTTGGGAAAGGATAATCTTGTGGATTTTAGGGTATATTGCGAAAATGTTGCTCTGCGAGACCCAAGCTATAGGCGATTCCAGAATGCACAATTTGGTGACATTAGGGAGGAGTAGGAGGCAGTCTGCGAATGCGCGGAGGCTATCTGCCCATGGGTATGTTTCCTCGGCCTCGCCAAATGTAACATCAATGGAAATATCGAGGTAGATTTCCCTGTAATATATGTGAGCACATAGCTAGATGGTCGTCGGTCTACACACCTGACATAACTGTGAAGATGTGGGAGATGGTCTCTCATAAGTCGCGAACGCCTTTCCAACCGTTCTTGCAAACGCCGGTATCTGACTAAATTGTTGAGTTGTGGCGAGCGCACGGCCATTCGTATGAACCCTCACTGATGTTACTATCGAATGGAATGGTCACCTCGAACTGTTGCCATAGGACAGGAAGTATCATTCGGCGCAACTGAGAGCAGGTCTCCGCCAACCGACGCGTATCTCTGCGAATGACTGTGCCGTGGATGTGTCTGTCGTCAAATTCCAATATCTTCAAGATAATTTCCGTTGGCATTGCCAGGATGGATGGCGCTGCTTGGTCTTGTGTGGCCATGTCCAGTGATGAAGAAGAGCAAGCGTCGGACACCTGCGCCACTGCAAGCTGTATGCATTCGGTCGTCGATCGCCCCGGATACAAACAAGGCATCCCTCTGACTGTCAACTCTGACCGCTGTAAAGTTCACGGTTCTGGCCATCGGGAAACATGAACGGTGTGAAGCGCTTTCTTGGAGCGGTTACAAACTCAGAGGCAACGTCCCCGCCATCGTCGTCCAGTGCACTCCCGGCAAACGGCGTCCTCCCACTCCAGGTCAAGCCCGGACCTAACTGGCCGCCATCTTCTTCTCTTCCCGGCTCACCAACTGGAGGGACTGGCTCGCCTTACGCGAGCCCGAAGATGTCGACACAGGGATTATTTGTGCGAAAGAAATCCATACCGGCGGTCGATGATGCCCAGTTGCCTCCGTCCTCCGCCTATCCCATGTCCTCTCCTGGTGCAGGGCCATCGTCACCCCGGACGAACCCCAGTCGCATCGTGACCCGCAAGAATGTCACGTCCTCCCAGTCTTCGGATACAGCCCACAAGCGCACATCCAGCCGGCTTAATATTCGGGATGACCTGCTGCTCAGTTTACTCGCCTCGGACGCTGTCGTGGATAGTCGTGAATTCGAGATTCTTAGCTCTGAGGAGGTGGACGAGCTCAAGAGGGTGCGCAATCGCAAGAGTCCATGCTCCGCGTCTCAATTTTGATTACAGGAACAACTACTTCTGTCATCACGACTAGAGGCCATGCAGAAGAAACTCGCTCTAGAGACCAAAGTGCGAGACGCTGCGCTGTCTCTCTCCAAAGTGAACGCTTCCAATAGGAAGATGGCCAAGCAAACGGAAGAGCAACTTGCATCCGCTAGCCGGCGACTAGAAACGGCACAGAAAGAGTGGTGGAGGGTATCAGAGCAGGCAAACGACATCAACCGAAGGCTGCTTGAGCATCGTGCGGGCGTGCTGAGCTTTTCGATGCGTCGTATGGAAAAGAAGGCCGCAACACCTATTCCCACTGGTCCAGAGCCCACGCATCATCGAAACCGGGATTCTGGCTATGAAACGCCCAATCGCAGCATCTCTCTGAGCCCGGTGCTCAGCGCTACATCAATACCCTTCGACGGCGCACATCTCTTCGCTGGTCATGCGGACGCTGTCGTGCCTCTCACTAGTCGAGCGCCAGACCCACTAATTGTCAGAAACCTCGAGGACAAGCTCAAGGCTGCAACCGATGCCGTGGCCGTGGCTCACAGGAAGCAGGCGGATATGTCGCGAGAGCTGGAGATGGTGAAGCTGGGAAAGCAGGAGGCAGAAACGATGATGGATATCGAATTGCAAAATGCCCAAGACACGATATTGGCTCTGGAGGCGGAGCTGCCCAAGATGGAACAGCTTGAGGCAGATTTTGAACAACTTCTTGAAGAGAAAAAGAAATGGGAGCATGCGCGCGCGGAACAGGACAACGAGATTCAAACTCTGCGAGGCCGAATACAGGAACTTGAATCGGCCTCCAATTTGGCGTCTGTGTCAAACTCGGACGCCGAACGTCTGCAGCTAGTCATGGACGAGCAGAGACGAAACTGGGACAAAGAGCGGGAGTCACTCGAAGCACAAAAGATGGAAGCGACTGCTCAACTGCAACATGATCTCGACAAGCTCAAGGGTGAGGGCGATGCCGCCCTGCAGAACGCCAGGCGAGACTACGAGCAGGCGAAGGCCCAAGCCCAACAACTCGTCGCCCATCACTCTATCCCTGCACCGTCTGCAGACCATCTTCCTGACATCATCGCCGCCATTGGTCAGCACATTGCTCAAATACTGGGTTCAACAACCAAGCTGCAGGCCGAGATCACACGGCTAACCAGCGAGGGTGACGCAGCATTACAGACCTCCAGGAAAGACTACGAGCAGGCGACGGTCGCTGCCCAGCAGATTCTCGCGCGTCATTCAATCACTCCTCCTTCTCGCAACGACCATCTGCCCGACATCATCGCTGTTATTGCCCAACATATTGTTGATTCAGCGTCCAAGGGCGAGTTGGAGAGACAACAAGCGGAGAGCGATGCTGCGCTGCAGAAGGTTTGGGCTGAACTCGAAGAGGGTACGGCCATCCTACAGCAGCTCATCCATCAGCACAACATTCCTATGTTCACTCGGGAGACCACTCTCAAGGCCCTGCTGTCGTCGGTTGGCGCGCATTTAGGGAACGCGGGCTCGAAGACGGAGCTCGAGAACCTTCGCCGTGCTGTGGAAAACGAGGCTGCGAAGAATCGTGCATTGTCTTTGGATGTAGAAGAAATCAGGCGGCAACGTGAAGAAGCGCTCAAGGAGTGTCACATTCTATCGGAGAGAGCCCAGGTATGCATATGCAACCCTCTCCTCTTCCTGCTGACACATTGATCTCGCAGGAACTACAGTTCGACTTTTCATCTGTTGAAGTGTCTGTTGCGCCGTCGAAGATGTTCCCTACCGCATTCACAGGGGAATCCGCCAAGATCGTTGACGTGCTTCGACCACTGTGGGCAATGCTTCCGTCTCCAGAGGCGCGAGCGGCCAAGTTCAACGGCCAGAAATTCCGCACTGGCTCTTCGCCGACACCGCCCTCACCTGGTGGTATTGGTGGCTCTCGGTCACTATCAGACCTCGATGTTCGCTCTCTCAAAACCTTGTATGGGCCCAATGGAAGTTCGTCGGTAGCGACAACGCCAGTCACACCAAACTCTTCTGCGTTCACTGTTGAGGGCTTCGCTGCTCGTGTCAAGGCGCTAGTCATTGATGATCGTTCCATTATTGAGCGGTTGATTCGGTTCGCCCAGGCCCACGACACCTTGAGGAAGACCGCCGACAGAGCCCAGAAACTTGCTCAAGAAGGCAGCACTGCACTCGAGACCTATCAAAAGCAAGTTCGCAATTTGGAGGAGCGCAACATGTCACTTTCTCAGCGTTATGCTGCCCTGTAAGTCCACATGAATTGTCGAATAATGCCCACTGACCATTTTTTTCAAGGGAGGAACATGTTCAGGAGCTCCGTGACAGTGTCGATAAGATCACAGCCGAGAAGCTTGAGATTGAGACTCAGGCGGCGGAACAGGCGGAGACGTGCGCGCAGCTTACAGAGGCGAACAACACGCTGAGTGCAAGGACACTTACGCTAGCCGAAGAGGCTGCCTCTGCTCCGGAAGCCATCAAGAAGCAGCTAGAGGCGCAGCTTGCTGAGTCGAAGGCGGCACTCAAGGATGCGCAGGAGCACCTTGAGATAATCGCGACCTCTGAGCAGGCTCAGAAGGCTGCGCTTCTCGATGAACTGAACAGCATGCAGACGGATAACGCCAATCTGAGAGCGCAACTACGGGCGATGAAGAAGTAATAAGCTGGGTTGTTTGTGGATAATGTCCTTGATTGGAATATAGGTATCGCTTACTCTCCTTCCTTCCCCGAAGACAGCGCGTCTTATTGGTTAATATACCCTTTGGCACAACTACCTATAGCTATTTCGTCTCTCCTTCATCCAGATTGAACAGTATCCTTATTACAATATGATTTCTAACGCATGTAGACCGTCTGAAACTATGCTTAACAGGGAAGAGAAGAGCGCTGTCGAGGGCATCCAACACTGAAGCAAAGGGACTGAAATTGGAATATTCAAATCTGGAGCGATGTAGGGCGCGCGACAAAAGGACTTTGATTACAAAGTTGACGCCGCCAAATGATCACGAAGGGTCAGTCCAGGCCCATGAAGTGTTCGATTGTCCAACCTATCAGCGTGTCTAACGTTCAACGTTAACGCCAGCTTCGAGCCGAGGGCAAGCCTTATTAAGATAGCTTGGAACATTGTGCAATATTGTTGCTTAGACTACAAACTCGAAGATGCAAACTACGGAACTGAGACGTCGTTACCGCAGCCCTTGAATGCCAGTGTTATGTGGACCTTTGCCATAGTCACGAATTATAAGACGTTTAGTCCTCGCCGAGACTTCCCGAGCGCGGACTAGCCCATGCTTCTGGCATGTGGGCATGATTACGGTTGCGGCGCAGGCAAGTACAGTAGCATCTGACGAGAACCAGAATGACCTTTGTGATACGGGCATAGGCCAACGCGTAGCCCTCCAAAACGTTGGGATTCAAGTCGGTTTGGCGCTCACTGGAGACGCGCCCCAAAATGAGTCGCGTATACGTGGCTATCAGACCATGTCATGTGGCCGTCGCAACTGTAGCCGTGTCATGATCGGGCCAAAATGAAATGCACCAAAAATTCACCAAATTATTATTATTATTCTGGCGGAAAGTCCAACCATAGCACCACAGAGGTCGGTCGGACCATCACAGCATGGTGAACCGCTCTTTCATTAGGATAGGGCAACTTTCCTGCGAACCTCGAAGACCTTTTGTTGGAGACGCCCCATCATCTATGGAGCTCCAGGAGGACGTAACCCCGATCAACAGTCGTGTTTGTTGACGCCGCCTTACCGCCGTGGCTCGTCAGTTAGTCGGTCGAATGCTTGATGCCCCGTATCTCACCTCGCTGCGAGTTTTATAGGCATACTCACTTCCTGAAGTTCAAAGGAGCCTACAAAAGCATACCCACGAATTGCCATTGGATTTTCCTCTGAAATTAATGTTATCGGGCAATTCTGATTTCGTAAGCAGGGTGTAGGGCTCGATACCCTTTGCCCAGGTGGCTGTGTTGTCGCTTCCTTTTTGAGATGCGGATCAGATTATAAAGAGGTCCCCCATCTCGACTTGCGACCACTCATATCGAAACCACCACCATCAACCGTAAGTAGCGTCTTGGTCGTCCCTTTCGCCCGCTCACTATCTCGCAGTCATCTCAATCCCTCCATAACAATTACAGTGAGTTTCTGACGCGCTCTGACACGCGTCTATCACGCTGATTATATCTCCCAGATGCCTGAGACCCGTGAAGATTCTGTCTACCTCGCCAAGCTCGCTGAGCAGGCAGAGCGCTATGAAGGTATGTCGCGGTCGCGTTCAATTGGGCGTCGCGTCTCATCATGCGATTTCAGAGATGGTTGAGAACATGAAGCGCGTCGCTTCGTCCGACCAGGAGCTCACCGTAGAGGAGCGCAATCTGCTTTCGGTTGCCTACAAAAACGTCATCGGTGCGCGTCGTGCGTCGTGGCGGATTGTGTCCTCTATCGAGCAGAAGGAGGAGTCAAAGGGCAATGAGGCTCAGGTCACCATGATTAAGGGTTACCGCGAGAAGATTGAGAGCGAGCTCGCCAAGATCTGCGAGGATATTCTCGATGTCCTCGAGAAACACCTCATCCCCTCTGCGGCGTCTGGCGAGTCAAAGGTCTTCTACCACAAGATGTGCGTGTCCCCTCTCCCGATCTTTACCGTCCTTCTTATCGCCATCATAGGATGGGCGACTACCATCGCTATCTCGCCGAGTTCGCCACTGGAGACAAGCGCAAAGAGAGCGCAGACAAGTCGCTCGAGGCATACAAGGCCGCGTCCGATGTCGCCGTTACCGAGCTGCCCCCAACGCACCCTATCCGCCTTGGCCTCGCGTTGAACTTCTCGGTATTCTATTACGAGATACTCAACAGCCCCGACCGTGCTTGCCATCTCGCAAAGCAGGCGTTCGACGATGCGATTGCAGAGCTTGACACTCTATCAGAAGAGTCGTACAAGGACTCAACTCTCATCATGCAACTCCTCCGCGACAACCTTACCCTCTGGACTTCTGACATGCAGGATTCTGGTGCGCTTTCTCCGTCGTTGTTTGGCGTCCTTATTGATTTGTTTGGCAGCAGACCAGAAGGAGGAGACCGCGGAGGCACCTGCTGATGAGTAAACTGCCTTTGCCATTCCCCGCGTTGCTTCGTTGCATTACCTCACTCTTACCTGCATATCCCGCGCTGTCTATATTATCCGTAGTGTCTCGTCGCCCGTCGTATTTCATCATATCCGGTTAACTATTGGAGAAGAAATTGCATTATCAAAGTTAAATCATCTTTTTTAATGACTCTACGCGCGAATCGGATATTGGATTTGGATTTGGATTTGTGTCCTTCGTCTCGAATTACAGCGACTGACGAGTTTGTAAATTTGTGTTCCCTATGACCTTGGTCTGAACGCGTCTTTCCTTTACACCATCACGCGTTCGTGATTATGCGGGCAAATGCTGTTGTGTCGCTAGTGTCTGTCGTATCATTTGCGGGTTTGCTTGGTTTCTATCTTGCAGCCATCAACGTCCAGCAAACTCTTTCTCCACAAGGATGCCGGATGTCGTGGATGTCACCGTCGTATATCCTCCAAACCGATTTTAACAGCTCGTGGACGACGCTGGCAGGGAGATATAGTCTGTGGTTGTACCGTGAAGTGGGATGGGAACCAACTGAAGTGCGCAAATGACAATGCAACCCCCGTAGTGTTATTGACACAGTAGCAGCTACATCTCCGACAACCAGTGCTCTTTATTCCTGGGAATGCAGGCTCATCCCACCAGGTGCGCTCAATCGCGTCGTCCGCGGTTCGCCAGTATTACAAGTCCCCACGCGTTCTGTCCCCCGAGTTTCAAGCAGAGACACTGAAGCCCGTGGACACCTTCGCTGGTAGGGCTACTTTCTGCTCATCTATGTGTGAGCTTACATGCAACTGCAGTCGAGTTCAATGAGGACCTTTCCGCATTCCATGGGCCTACTATGGACGCTCAAATTCGCTACACGGCCGATGCAGTCTCCTTCATTCTGTCTCACTACCCCGTTGGCACCAAAATTGTGATCCTTGGTCATTCCATGGGAGGCATAGTCGCAACCTCTTTGCTTCCGTCAGACCAAATTGCCGCTATCATAACTATGTCAACTCCACACACGCTGCCTCCAGCCCGACTCGATGCCCGTATGGATGCATTGTACGCTCGCATTCGGCGCGTGTTAGCATTGGATTCGACGCCCATTCTATCGTTGTGCGGCGGAGCAACAGATATCATGATACCCTCCGAGACCTGTGTGCTTCCTCCTGCCAAGGAGTCAGTATTTCGGAGGACAGTGTTTACGTCTGCTCTGGAAGGCGCATGGACGGGAATTGGTCATCGTGAAATGGTCTGGTGCCACCAGGTGCGATGGCGCGTTGCTCGTGCGATGCTCGAGCTGCAGGGACTGGAGACGAGCGCCGCGCGAGGGAACGTCCTAGACCAATGGCTGCGCGACGGGACTCGATTGCCTGCTTTGAACCTCTCAACGGCCAGGGTCCGCTTCTCTAGAGAGGAATACAATATCGCGGAGGCATCCCGCCCTTTGGTTCTAGTCAAACTCGACGAGCCTTCTTTACATCTCCTACCGCTCACTGTGTCTGACCATCTTACAATACTCGTATCGAGAGGTCGTATAGCTCAGATCGGACCACAGGATGCAGTGTCTTTAGAGGTGAAGGTGCTGTCGTGTCAAAACATTGACAATGCTGGCGGCGTCGAGTGCGGCGCCGTTACGCCCGGCGCTGTGCGACTGATTCCAAGTCCTGTGTCCGGGCGCGAATTCCCTGTACCTAAAGAAGGGTCTGCAGAGTCGGAGGGGACCGTGTTTTTCGAGGTGGCTGGTTCCAGTCTCTCTGGGGGATGGATCGCTATTCAGGTGGAGCCAGTCGGCAAGCAAGGAGGCTGGGTTGTCGCGCAGATTGGTCCGGAAGACACGCGTCAAGACATGTCAACAACTGGTAAGTTCATCGCCGTTTATTGCGTCAATTTCTGATAGTATTTAGGTGTTGCCGCAGGACGCTCTACTGTCAACCTGCGCCCTGATGCCATGAAAACGACGGTGTTCTTTCCCAACTTACCGCAGGGTGCTCTCTTCGTTTACCGCGTAGTTCCTCACTACTCAGTCGCGTACAAAGGAAGGTGACGTTGAACGATTGAAGAACGTCTTTGGCTGACACTTTACAGAAACAATGTTCCCGCCGCTATTGGCGCAACGTTCTGGCTTGTGGGAAATCCATTATTTTCCGCTCATCCCATACCAACAGCGCAAAATATTGCTGCACTCGCATAGCTCTGGTCCATTCGTGGATTCAGAGACCATCGGCGGCCTCCAGTTTGACATCATTTCGTCCGGTTCTGGGCCATCTTCTATTTCACTTAAATTAGCGTGGTGGCCAACTCTTGGGCGATGGGCGTCCCGATACTTCACCACAGTCGCCTGCTTTGCAATTGCAGTGGTTTCCATACTGCTGTATGATTTTTGGACAATAGGAGAGGGAACTCCCGGTACGAGCTTTTGTAGATACACAACGGGATGTTAACAGCTGGTCATAGCCTCTTCTCGATCCGTTGCCCAATCTCTCCAGTATTTCCATCGCAGAAGGCTTCCCTGCCTGCTTATCGGATTATCTCTGCTTTCCTTCATGCCGCTTCCCCTTGAATACTTCCTGGGAAATACAGGAGAGCCATGGCTGGCGCCCCTAGCACCTATCATATTGTTAATTTCGGTTGGCCTTGTCTCCACCAGTGCCCTCGTGCTATCTGTCCTATTATGGCCAATACAACGCATCTACCCACGTTCCCAAATCAAGTAAGGGCCTGTCGAGCTCTACTTCGCAAGTCGCTCAATTTCGCTAGGTCAAAGAAAGAAGGGCCATCTCGTGGCACAATCATATCGCTCCCACTAATCTCGCTGGCCGTCTTCTTGTTCATCCCATGGCAAGTAGCGTTCCTAGGATGCTGGGCTGTCCATTTCATGACCTGTGCTTGTTCTACCAACGCCCCTACGCCCCGCCTAGTAGAACTGCACTCAGCGGATGGCGAGGAGATGAGAACGACGGCACATCCGCTACCAGCCCCGTCGACACTCGAATATAACTGTAACATCCATATCTTGCTTCTTCTGACATGGCTTCTCCCTATATCAGCGCCCGTGCTGGTTGTATGGGTCCGAACGCTGGCCACCGCGGGGCTTACGACGCCATTCGATGGAGACCATTTCGTGTTGAACGTTGCACCGTTCTTGATTCTGGTCGATTTCATCTCACATTCAGGCGTCGAAGCTCTCTTCAGGAAGCACAGGTACGTACAATTCATAGCCGCATGAGCTACTAAGTTGAGCGTTTCTCCAGATTTGAAGGGATAATATCAAGTCGATGGGGTTTCTTGTTTGTGGCTGCTGTAGCTACCATTTATGGGACACGAAAAACATACATGGTGTTCGATGCTGCCACGGCTGCAATAGGTTTGATGGTGTTGTTGAGGGTGGCACCTGCCTATTGGAATGCGGTATATCGTTGATTACGTACTAGGATCGCCACTGCGTTTGGGAATACATTACGGGACTACCAGCAAGATCACAAACCTGGGAGAAAGGGTCCCAAGTTCTTGCAATGCTCATGATCGAGGCATTGTGCTCCTGTCACGAGACCGTTCCCCGGGCCGCCGCGCCCGAGTATGCGATGATATTATTTTTATTGCGATGAAGCCTCAGGCTCATAGTAGCTCGCTATATCTCAATGGAAGAAAGATATAAAAGAGCTAGAATTAACCCTGGAGCATAAGGATTGGTTCAACTTTTGATATTGATGCAAATCCTTCATGATCATCGTTGAAACTTGACATGTCCATCTCTGCAAAGTCGGGGTGGTACCGTGTAGAAACTGCGGGGCAGAAAAACAAACATTAAGCAACGATGCCTTCAATTCTTGGACGACTAGCTATAGATACACAAGTTGCAGTGGGATTTTTCTTGGATTGTAAGTCATTCCGATAAATATTACGGTTTTTTACCGTTGCAGGGCGTCACAGGAGGAAAAGAAAATATCTATAGAGAGCTCGAATACTGTAGATATTGCATTACAGAACTTAGCGCGTGTGTCGGCTTGTGTAGGCTGAATTAGGCGTGACAGATTTGACGGTCCAAATACTGGTCTGAGCATCAAGTGTGCTCTACATAGTACATACAGTATTTTAAAAAATCAAAGCTGATTTGATTCCACGTACGTCTTCTAATGGAAATCAACAGAAAATTCCCAGTACTCTTTCCGGAATCCGTATGCGCGGGTTGTAGCGTTCGATAGTTGTACTGGGGAATAAGCTACCCCGCGTTGCTAGTGGGACCCAGGTGTACCTGTCACGCAGACCCATTTAGGACGCCCCTGAGTAGTCATTTTCTCCCAAGCCTCTTTAGAGCCTCTGACAAGCAGAACAATAATGCCTTTATGCAGTATTTCAATCATCAATGTGATTAAACCCTCTTCCACGGCCAATGTGCATTGATTTCTCACTTTCTACGGCCTGTTGTACGGCAGAAGCCGAGGACCTTGGGCGATGACTGCCTTTTTGAGGCCGATCTGTGACATCGGAGTTTGAATCCACGTGTCCCAGTCCATAGCAATTCCGTTCTTGGAATTCGTCTGTTTGACACTCACTACCATCTCGAGCACACATCACCTCACATTGAACGCCAGAAGGGGTGGTGCTACTTCTGCGTTCTTCCAAATGCAGTCTGCATCTACGACGAGCGCGCCAGCCTCGCGGCGCGGAAAATCGGGCTCGACGCCCACTCCGGCGCCACCATCCATAACCGAGGCTGCTCCCACTGTGCACCCACAAACTTCATTTTATTCGTGCATCAGCATTCCAGTCCAGGGAGCTACGCCTGCTGAGGAGGAAACATCTCAGATTCCGGATGCCATGGTCGAAGACGCTGATTCGACTCGCGCACCGCGAAAATCCAAGACGGACGCCCTTGCAGCACTGCAAGAAGCGGAAAGCGCCGTGAATAGTGATAGAGAGGCGTCTGAACCTCCTGATCTCCTTGCTGAACACTACCGCAATGTCGAGCCCATCAGTGTTCCCAAGGAACTCGATCTGAAGACGGTCCGAACCAGCGCGCCTCGATATTACCAACGACCGAAACATGTTGCCCCGGTATTTGACCTCGAGGAGGTTCCCACATATTACCCGGATGCCGAGCAGTTCAAGGATCCAATGGCCTACGTCAATTCTATTGCCGACGAGGCCAAGGCTTACGGCATCTGCAAAGTTGTGCCTCCAGAGGGTTGGGTGATGCCATTTGTGACAGATACAGAGGTTTGCGGCATATGCAAATACGATACTGCAATCATACCTGGTTCTGACTTTAGACTTAGACGTTCCGCTTTAATGCGCGTCTCCAGCGCTTGAACTCCATCGAGGCATCATCAAGGGCAAAGATCAATTTCCTCGAACAGTTGTATCGCTTCCATAAGCAACAGGGAAATCCACGCGTAGTTGTGCCCACGATCAACAGCAAACCACTTGATCTTTGGTTACTCAAGAAGGAGGTCAATGCCCTTGGTGGGTACGACGCCGTGCGTATAGTGTCTTCCTTTCCAGGTGATACAGCTCATGAAGCGTGCACACAGGTTAACCGCGATAAGAAATGGGCAGACCTTGGTCGGCTGCTGGGATTTCGAGGAGTACAAAACCTCACTGGACAGATCAAACAGTCGTATATCAAAATCATTTTACCGTACGAGATATTCTGCGAACGGAACAGAAGCACCTCGGCTTCTCCGTTCAAGCCTTCGTCTTCCCGTGACACTGGTGGCCTAACCAGCCCATTGACACCGCCAAGTGCTAAGAACTCCGACGATGAAATGGACGAGGATGGTTTAGGGTCTAGCAGATCTCGCCGAAGGAAACGCTCTGAAATACCAGGTATGTATGTCATTGCGGCCCTTAGAATCGTCTCAACTCGATTTAGCGACGCCTCTAAAGTCCCCATCTATCGTAACACCCACCGAACTTCCAGCTGTACTTCACAATCGAGTTCGAACGAAGACCACTAAGGAGGTACGGATGAGAGGCGTTTCTACATATCTTTTTTAACATCATACAGGCCCATTGTGAAATTTGCTTCAAGGATGACGAAGGCACTCAAATGCTGCTCTGCGACGGCTGCGACTGTGGTGCGTATCGTCAGGATCTTTCCTTTTTTTGACCGTCTCATTGTGTTTAGGATATCATATGTTCTGCTTGACACCGCGAGTGAAGAACATACCGAAGGGATCCTGGTACTGTCACGCCTGTTTAACAGGAAGCGGCCGAGACTACGGCTTCGATGAAGGTGATGAGCATACTCTGCAGAGTTTCCAAGCCCGTGACCGCGAATTCCGACGGTTCTGGTTCGGCACCCATCCCCCCAAGACAGACGCGTCTTCCCAGTTTGACCCTGCCGATCCAACCCTCGAGAAGATTGGCCAGCAGGTCATCTCAGAGCAAGACATTGAACGCGAGTTTTGGCGGTTGGTGGAGAATCCTCATGAGACAGTTGAGGTGGAATACGGCGCGGACGTGCACTCAACAACACACGGGAGGTGCGTGGACGTGCTCTTCATAGAATTGTGCTCATCTCGATTGTGTAGTGCAATGCCATCAATGGAACTTCATCCGCTTAACAAGTATGCCAAAGACCCGTGGAATTTGAACAACATCCCAATTGTCTCCGACTCTCTTCTCCGATTTATCAAGTCGGATATATCTGGCATGACAGTTCCATGGACGTATGTAGGGATGACCTTTTCAACGTTCTGCTGGCACAATGAGGTGCGTTTGAACACTCTCGTTCTGACCTGTCTTAACGTGGCTCCAGGACCATTACACCTATAGCATCAACTACAGTAAGAGAGCTCGCCAGTATCCTAATGTTAATGCTGAATGTTCAAAGTGCATTGGGGCGAGACCAAGACGTGGTACGGTATACCTGGCGAGGACGCCGACAAGTTTGAAGCAGCGATGAAAAGTGAAGCTCCGGACCTTTTCGAAGCCCAGCCCGACCTTCTCTTCCAGTTGGTCACTCTCATGAATCCAGAGCATGTTAAGCGCTTTGGGGTGCGGGTCTTCCGATGCCATCAACGCGCGGGAGAGTTTGTCATCACCTTCCCGAAGTCATATCACTGTGGTTTCAATCATGGCGTTAGTTCGTTGTGCAATTCCCAGGGCGTAGGCTAACATGTCTTGCAGTTCAACTTCAACGAAGCCGTGAACTTCGCCCTCCCAGACTGGCTGGCTTATGATCGCGAATGCGTCCAGCGTTACAGAGTCCATCGCAAACTCCCGGTCTTCTCTCATGACGAGCTTCTCATCACCATCACACAACAGTCCCAATCCATCAAGACTGCTATGTGGTGCGTACGAATGTCTATTTCGAACCAACTCTTAATTACCGTTATCCAGGCTTCATGATAGTTTGAAGGAGATGATGGCACGCGAACGACACAATCGCTTGAAAGCTCGGGAAATCGGGTTGGTGGAGGTCCTAGAGGAAAAGGACAGGCCTGAAGAGCAGTATCAATGTGCTATCTGCAAAGCATTCTGCTACCTCTCACAGGTCACCAGCATATGCACGTCGATGGTTGCCTGCGTTGAGCACGCCCATTTGCTCTGTGACAAGCATGAACATCGACCTTCTTACATCCTTCGCAAACGTTTCTCCGACGCTGAGCTTGAAGAAATCGAATTCAAGGTGGCGGAGCGTGCCGCGGTCCCGTCTGCATGGCAAGCGAAACTGGGGCGCATCCTCATGGACAGTGCCACGCCTGCGCTTCGCTCATTGCGTGCCATTCTTGCCGAAGGCGAAAGAATCAGCTTCCCCCTTCCAGAGCTTGGACCTCTTCGCAAGTGCGTCAACAAAGCGAATGAGTGGATCGAGGAGGCGAACAATTTCCTAGTTCGTAAACAGGGCCGGAAAAGGGCCCGCCGTGGCAAGAGGGGCAATGCGGCGCTCATAAACGACGACGACAAGCCAGATCAGTCTCTTAGCGACTTGTACGACCTTTTAAAGAAAGTGGATCCATTAGGGTTCGAATGTCCAGAGATCAGCGCTCTCCAGAGCCTCGCGGCGCAAGCAGAGGATTACAAGACAAGGGCAAAGGCACTCATCAGTCGCACTGGGCCACAAGACAATGACTACATCGACGAATGTCGTTCACTCATTCTCGACGGGTCCTCGCTGAACGTACACCTGGACGAGCTTCTTCAGGTGGAAGGAATTGTGGAGAAGGTGACTCTCAACAGAGAATTGGCTGCTGCGCTAGACGATGCGGATACCAGCTTGACGCTTGACGAGATTCGGCGTTTCCTCACGCGTTGCCGTTCTTGCCCTCAGCCGGTAGAACCGAAGTATGTGAGGATGCTCGAGCAACGGCAGCTAGAGGGCAGCACCCTAGAGGACCGCGCAAAGAACATCTTGGCACAGCCCATCAAGACCATCGAGGAACTGAACGCATTCTCCAATCTTGATCCTAACATTCCCATCGACAGCTCGGTCCTTGAAAGACTCAAGCACGCACGCGATAAGGCTAAAGACTTCGAGAAGCAGGCTACAGACTGGCTTCAGCCCCCTGCGGGAGCCGCCAAGCCGCGTCCCAGTGATGTTATGCGCCTGGTACAGCGCGCAGAAAAGGATTTCAAAATCCTAGCCGTCGAAGACGTCAAGTCTGCAGCGAAGATTGCTGTCGACCTAGAAGCGCGCTGCAGCACCGTTTTGCAACAGCGTTACCGGCGCTCACCAAACGAGGACTTGTTCGCCACATTGGACCAATGGCGGACGTACACGCGAGATCACCTCTCGATGTTCAACCTTGTTGCCTTTGAAAGCCTCGAGTTGCAGCTGATCAAACATAGTGACTGGCTCAAGGAGATCCCGTGGTACTCCCAGAGCCATCGAGAGGAAACACAGGCCATCTTAAAGGACGTCGAGGAAGTTACTTCTGTCGACAGCGAGGTGCCACCGAAATCTGATTTCATCACCTGCATTTGCCCCGACCCTGTCAGCCCACCTCCAGCAGGTCAGCCTTCCGATGCAGTACAGTGTGACTATTGTTATGCCCGCTTCCACGGTGTGTGCGCAAACAACGGTGGCTCCTGTCCATTCTGCGATCAACAACATTGGACTGGCGTAATCCCGAAGAAACGCAACTGGCACTTCTGCTACCTACCCAATCTCCTTGACCGCGCGCCTCCTATCACGCGTCACTATTCAGACGAGTATCGCATGCTCAAGGTCATTGTACATAAAGTCGATAAGCTTTCCTCGTCCATTGGGCATTTCCTCTCCTTTGTGAACCAGCCCATGAACAGTCGTCCGGACTACATCCACCAAGTCCGCCATTGGATGCGCAAGCTCTACAAGCTGCAGTTCTTGGTATCTCCAGATCCAGCTGTCTCCTACGGGCTTGACCTTACCCAAGCTCACCGCAACTTGGCTTCGCGTCCTCACAAGAATCGCAGGGAGAAACGGAGGCGCCCGAAATTCGTCTTTGGACAGGACGGCGATCAAGACTGGACAGATGGCACGCGCTGTATCTGTCGTGGACGAACGCTCTACTTGCTAAACTATGCCACGGTGAAGTGTAACCAGTGCAGTAAACTGTATCATGCCGGTTGTGTGTTCTATCCCCACGACAACTCGACCGCTCCCTCCGCCCGGGGCCCATTCATGTGTCCACTGTGCTGTCTTCGTACCGGTGTGGCGTATCAGTATGCCGAAGTGCGCGTGAAGCCATTTTGTAAGTTGTTGTTCGTGACGTCTTCTGTTACTATCTAACTATTTTCAGTGGATGCTCAAAGTGCGCATCTCGCACCCGAGCTTTACATCGACACCGAAGCGATGCTGAAATCATGCAGTCGAGACCTAGTGTATAGAGCCATGCGCCCTCCGTATGTTGCTACATTATTCGTCGAGCTCGTCAAGGTGGTTCCAGGGGAAGGTGATGGGTACGAGAGCCCACTGGATGCGGCGCATCGACATCACGGGCGACAGCCACTCCCACCACATATGGCTCCTCATCCAGGCAGTATGCATCCCGGCGCCTGGTCCCACTGGGGCGCCGTGCACCATCCGTCACAGTCAGTAGCGATCCCACCTCCCGTACGCTACCACCACCCCATTCAGCCTATGCACATGGGGCATCCTCATCCTGGGCATCCTGGGCATCCTGCCGTTATTCATCCTCAACATATGGGTCATCCTCAACACATTCATCCCGGGCAGCGCCAGCATATCCATCAACCCCCGCCACGACCACTTCCAGCTGCACCGTCGAAGGCCATACTACCTACGACTTCGCCATTGTCACTGACAGGAAAACGGAAAGCACCAGAAGAAGATCCTTCACCGTCTACCAAGCGATATGCGGCTGCGCCTCCCGTGTCGACTCCGCCGGCCGGTATCAGTCGTCCCGTGGCTGCTATCCCGCCTGTTTCTCTGCCTGGCCAAGCACTCGTGGCTAACGAGGTGGCCGGTGCCACTCCTTCAACCGAGAAACCCACGTCCAGCGCAGTGCAGGCAAGGTCTCCATCGGTGGTCACGATGCCTTCTCCTATGCAGGTTGGCCTACCGGTCGCTCCGTCTGCCGCCCCCGTTGTCCCGGCGCCAATAGTCCAGTCCACTCGAGACCCTCCTGCTGTCCTCACTTCCCAGATGCCTGCTACGCAACCTTCTCAACCACCTGCCACTAGCACCGGACCACCGCCTGCTCAGAAATAACTGTACTCTTACTTAGGAATGTTATCACGCTGGATTAGGAACCGTACTTTTTCTTTGTTACTACTGAACGCTGTGTATTTGTGACGCTATTTCATGCATGTGAATCGAACTTGCCCTGGCTTGGCATGCTTTTGGGAGGCCGTTGTCGTCCCCTCAAGAGTACGCCCATAGGCAGGACAATACCAGTACCTGGCGGTACGTTCTAACGTACCCTCCAGGACTTTACTCTCATCAGCAATGTTGTTCACCAGTATTTCTTCCCACTTTTTCCCACTTTGGGGAACAGTCTGGCTACTAAGGTGTTTGTTTAGATGTGTCTATTGATTGCTAGAATCGCTGGCCTTTGCATGCCTCCTTCGATAGATGCTCGAACGGGTAGTTCGTCAAACCAGAGGCGAATCCTAGAATCCATCTTCGGCACTCACATCCAGTTTGTTAGATGGGTTCGACTCTGCGTTTCTTCGATGCTCTGTGACTTCAAAGTGGTCAGACTTGCATTCAGTAACAAATGAACAAAATGCGAAAGCGCGGAGAAAGTGGGCGGATTAGTTCAATTCGGGTATGTATGAGTTATTTGAGCTCCCTCGTCAGTGCCACGACTCACTTTTCGCAGGGCACAGTAACCCTCCCCCTAAATTGAGCCTGTGTACGGTACCGTACCCTCGGGGAGCATACTACATGGGTACGACACGAACCAAGAAAAACGGAAAACCCCACGCGGGACTCGAACCCGCAACCTCCAGATCGCTACTATTAGAAGTCTGACGTCATAGCCATTAGACAAGTGGGGCTTGGAGAGATCCGCATTTCATTACTTATCAACTGGCTGTCAGCAATAGTCACGTGCCATTGCACTGTTTGTATCTTTGCGCGATACAGGCCCTGAAATAACCGCGTCGTTGTGGACTAAGGACTTGTACGACAGCCCAGTCCGAGATTGCTCATATCACTGTATCGACTTCCGAAGACAAACAAATGTTCGCTTAAGCATCACAATGCTTTCCATGGGGCACATATCATTGCATCAAGCCTAAAGCTAAAGGCCTCACGCACCATTTCAAAGGTCGATTCATCGCGTTACTGGAATAGTAGTAATTGCAAAGATTGTAGCTGGACCAGTGCTATTTCTCGACTGAGCGGCTCCTCAGTTGGCAACCCCGTTCGCAACACCAGACCGATATAAATACAGATACATACAACCGAAAGATAAAGATTATATAAGCGGCGCATCTGTGGCCGAAAGCATGTACAGTATCCAGGAAAGACTCTTGCGAAGACAGTTGCAGGGAAAGATCAGGTTTACGTTTATGGAAGGCCATCTAATCGATTGTAAGTAGGACGTAGACGAACATGAGAGGGGTGTAATTTAGGTGAGCCATGGGGCACCTCGTCGTGGGAACGGAAGTAACGGTCCATGTCCGACATGTCGAATTCAGAGAGTCCCACAGGAGGTAATGGGCTAGGTATTGGATCTATAGGAGAGCTTGGCTTGATGGCTGGCGTAGGTTTGGTTGTACCACCAAGCCGTATAGTGCGCTTGCGCCGGGCCTTGACAAGCTTCTCTGGGCTCGCGCCCCCGTCGAATCGAGGTGGTCCACTACGGACAGTAAAGTGCTGCATTGAGCGCGTGTACGGCGATAGAGTGTGATGCGAATGGCTAAGAGTTGAAAGGTGCGAAATAGTATTGCTGAGAAGAGTGGGGCGGATGATTATCTTGGGGCTCGAGTCCGAATCCTCGAGTACGGTAGTATAGGTCGGCGGGGAGGCGCTCCGGAACGACAATGATGCGTCTTGTTCAGAAATGGATGCTTTGTGACTTGATGGATGCCGTCGCGGAATTAAGTTGTCATCAACCGAGGCCGACGCTGGGACAGTCGGTTTGTCAACGGACGCAGTGGTGATATTTGGAAAGGAGGATGGTCGGCTGATACCCACCCCATGGAGAGGTCGTACTGAAGATCGGGGTGACGAGTTTGAATCCGGGAAATACGTGCCGTTGAGGGAGTTGGTCCTGCGCATGCCATTGAGCGCAAATGGAGCAAACGGATGCGGAGATGAGGGTGTTCGAGGTGGAAAATCGATGGATGAAGCTGCCTCGGCTGGATTGGCTAACAGCGATTGTGAGTGATATATTCGGGGTCGTGTGATGGTCCCGCCGCCAACGGCAGGAATGGTCTCATATTCAGTCACAGTGGTTTCCCTGCCCTCATTGAGAATACTGCTTGGTGGTGTGGTTTCTGCGCGGCCTGCATCCCAATCGACCATATCAAATGAGACGGACTCGTCATCATATTCGTTGAGGTCCTCGCTGCCCTCTTCTGTGAGATCGGCCAAGCCACGGGTAGGATGGAAGAGGCTCCTTAAGCCAGTGAACATGCTCTTGGAAGGCAGCCCTTCTGGTCGTAGACCATAGGTAGGGTCGAAATTCTCCAGGTCGTTATCAGGGTCTGGTGCTGGTGCTGGTACCGGGGCAGACCGAATGGAGACGGGCGCGCGACGGGTACTGCTGACACGGGAAGGCGTGTAACCGGCTGTATGCGTCCGGTTGAGGGATGATGCCTGAGTTTTCTCCAGATTCGCGACATTGTGGAATGATAGCGGGTCTGGTTCGCTCTCGACAACATGGGGTTGCGGCGGTCGCGGGATGGAAGGCCGCTTGCTGAGATACGGTGTCTCCACTTTGGCCTTTATCCACTGTTGGCTGAGTCGGTGAATTATCCCAGGCAAATCCTCGCGGAACATTTGGCGCAGTTGTCCCTCGATTTCGCGTTGAATGAACTTTTGGATCACTGCAATTGAGTCGAACGTGCTGTTGATGTCTACACTTTGCAGAGGGTCTGTCTTGAACACAAGGGTGATGCCTTTTTGCTTTGAAACGACCAGGACCACGATGGAGCGCATCTTGAAGTGGGACAACCGGAGCAGCATTGGGACTACAAGAGGCTGCTTGGCGGCAAGCATACCTCTTGTCCCCGTCATGAGGTGAATATCTGGCTGCTTGTGATTCAAGGGATTTGCCTATACTGTTCTGAGTCCAATTTGAGTATCCCGAGAACAGTACACACCTGTACTTTCGTCTTCAACACCAGATGTGCATCTCCCGCGTACGACATACGAAAAATTCCTCGAAACTGGTCCATGGTCATTTCTCCAATCTCACGTATCTCAAGCTCCGGAGGCTTCCGAGAATGTTAGTGACCGCTTGGTATATAGTGAGCAATATACCTCTGTTCCCATCTCGAGCTCGACGACTTCTATTTTGTCCGCTATGATTGGGGGCTTGTCCCCTTTGTTGAGGGCAGTGTTGAGCATCTGGATTGCATCGTAGTGAAACTGGTCCGAGAAGCGTGGCCAGTTGAAGGTGAAAGACATGACATGGTGCTGGGCGGTGGCAGTCGCGAGAATTCGAACTTGCATTTTGGAAAGCGCCGATGTGCCGTGCCTAACGTAATTCGGCCGGCATCACGATGTGTGGCGTCCATCATTATTTAAAGTGGTTGGCAAAGAAGGTATACAGATTACAGTACTGCTCTGGTATGTTACAACTATATACATTAACTCTGCGACCTGCTCCATCGCTCCGGGCAGCAAAGTTACGCATCCAACATCAGCTCAAATCCCTACAAGAAAACCAATAATTAATTACCACTGAACGTCCCCTCTACACGTGGACCACAACATGTTTACGCGCATGTATCTGAGGGTTTCGTTGATTGCATTCTCCGATTTCATTCGCACATACGTACCGTCAGCATCAGATAGACTGAATCAATTTGTATTTCGTATGTATATTGCTATTGGCTTGAATATGCACCAAATTGGTTGGTGACTGGTATGCTGGGACCAACCAAGAAGTCCTGTGGTTATAGTAAGAAGATGCCCATTGCGGGCAGGTTAGTGGCCAAAACTACCCACATCGACTGCAATATGTGTCAGCCGGAGGACTCCCTAAGCGACGTGGAAGGCGCACCATGCATACTAGGCAACCGGCTTGTATTTTGCCTTGTCGCTTGTTGTCTCGTGTCGCGGAACTCATTGTTGGCGTAGGTCTTAGTGAGTGTTGAAGACATCGGTGAGTGGAAAAGGGCAGTTGGTGGGGACATAACAACGCCGAGCACGTCCGGGGTGACGGTACCCTTCCCTTTCGGGGTAGATGGAGTCGGGGGCACGGACTTGTGAGAGGCATTGAAGAGGTCCTCGATGCTTGACAGAGTCACTTGGGCGGGGGCATCAAGGTTAACAAGGGGCGGGAGAAGAGACTCGTCTTCGTCCGCTACAAAACCTGCCGTCGACAAAGCATCTCCTCCTTCCACAGACGCAAGTAATCTGAGCAATGCCCCAATGCCAGCGTTGTCGAAGGACGGAAGCGCCCGAAACAACGAGTGTTCCTGTCGGGAAAGCCAGTGCATCGTCTTCGCCGCAACCACCATCGCACCTTGCGAGGGTTCTTTCTCCGCACTGAGATCTGATAGCCACTGGCCAACCTCCGCCCTGATGTGCAAGCCACCATTTTCCAGCTGCTTCACAACAGCATTCACATCGGCGTCCACTGCCCTGTCCACTCGCAAAGAGCGAATGTACGACATCGCGAGACACTGGCCAGCATCCTGCCAGTCGTGGTGCGAATCTCCCAGCGTCCGCACTAGCGACTTCCATCCTTGGGATACATAGCCTCCGTCTAGCATTGCCTCCAATGCATCTTTCAGCGCTCCATGGAAGTCGGATATTTCCCGGTTTGCAGTAGCGAACCACTCCAATTTATCTTGCGCAAATCTTGCTAAAGCACAAAGGGACGTGTGCGCCAGGCTAAGATGCGCAGGTGTGGTCTCACGCGTCAAAATTTGACGGAGGTGCTTCAGCTCGTGAGTGAGCAGCCACTCTCCAACCCCGATACAACCACTGTCCAAGTCCACAATGTGTTTCAGAAATGCTCGTCGGCTCTCAGCATCTAGCCTCCTAGAGAAACCATCCAAAAGGTTCAACAACGGCGGGAGGTTAATTTGCACCCATGCTGGCGAGCTGTCACTTGACAATGCAAGGATATCGTGCACCATCACGGCGCATTGATGTATATGGACGACAGGGTCTACTCCCATCGGAATAACAGGTTCGAGAAGAGCGGAAAGTACAGGCAGCGGCGACGTCTTTGCCATATTTGACAGGAATTCCATTCCAGCCTTGCGTGCTTCCTGAGCCCCGTCTGATATCTCAGTGCAAAGGCTGAAGACGGCAGTCGCTGTCTGGGCGGACGCAAAGAGGCTTGCGATGGTCACAGTGAACTCGCGAATTGTCCGAGGCGAAAACTGCAGTTGTGCCGTGAGAAGCATGACAAGAACAAGGATGTCCCTCGCAGTCTTGAAGAGCATCTCCACAAGCTCCGTCTCGATCCGTTGAGGAGGCGAAGCTGCTAAGCTGAATATCGCCGCCAGATTTCCTGCTGCCTGGGTGAGGAGATCCAGCAGCCGTGCCCACAACGCCATATTGAACCCATTCCATGCCTCCGTACCCACACGGTACTCACCGTCCTCTTCTTCCTGCACCTCATGCTTGACCCATGCAATGGCGACTCTCAGCACATATAGTCTCCGTGTTGAGAAGGTTTGGGCTTCGCTCTGGTAGAAAAGTTCGTCTACAACGTCGGCCAGCCCATAGTCTGCAAGTGACGCAAGTTTCTGCAGCCTGGCACGTTCGCCATCCGAAATGTATGAGAGCGGCAGGTGTAAGTCGAAGACCGCCTCACACAGTTCCTTGTGCAAGAACGCTTCAGGTATCTTACCCAGCTCCGATAAAATTTGTTCGCTTAAATGAGGAGATATCTTCGGGGGCTCGTCCGGGTCGCGCGCGATGATCCACATGAGGCGTCTTGAAAATTGGCGCAATAGCAGATATTGGTTGACAATATCGCGGTAGCCATCCGTCATTTGCCACAGCTTGATGATTCCTAGACAACGATCTCGACATACTGGTTCTGGCAGGCTGTCTGACCAAGCCCAGACAACGAAGACCGCGGCGACCCCGAGGAAGGCGCGAAGATATGTCTCAAATTCGGATCGAGTTTGTGGATTGGCCACTGGCAATATCGCAGAGTCTGCGGGAGGCTTTTGTGCAAGCATGTCGACAAGGCCGGGTTCGAGCATCATCGACTCGAGCCATATTCCAAGGCATTTCTCTTCTCGGGCGAAGTCGTTGAGAAAGGCAAGAGGGCGCGCAAAAGTAGAGGGGTCAGATGAGGGTTGGGACAGCGACAACTCGAAAATTGGCCATCCCTCGAGTCGATCCAACAGTCGGCGGGCCAAACGCCGTCCAGCAGGAGGTGTTGTGGGATACTCTACGTATCGCTTCATTACAGCCGGTATACTGCTCGCACGGCAATGTTTGGCAAAGTCGGCATTAGAAGCAGCGTCGAGGAGGTGGGTGAGGATATCATCGTCAAGGGTCTCAATATCGAAGACAACGTCGAGGTCAATGTTTGACTACAGCTTCTGAGAATCGTTTTCTGAATATAGGCGTTAAACTACTCACGCAAAGTGAGCGCATGAGAGATGGATCTTGGGACGCAGAGCCACAAAAGGTGCGTGCAACATGGAATGCTTGGTTTGTGTTCTGTTATAACAGTTTAATGGGGGCAGTTAAGGGATATGAAAGAGTCTTGCCTTTGGTCCCAGTGCCTCCTTGATACGCTGGGCAAATATAGTCATCGACTCTTTAGACGCGTTGACCAATCTAGATGCCATGTCGCTGGCAAGCTCGAGGTCGAAGTTGTCTGGTATGTCCAATGGGGAGCCGTGATACGGAAAGTCGGAGCTGGCCCATTCATCGTTGTTCGGCTTGAGACAGAACATTAGGCGCGTCACTTGGGGAAGATCTGGTTCGTAGTCTGGGACGAGTTTGAGGAGGCTGGCGGCGAGTGTAGTCGGGTCGGAGAGTGCAGCCACATGAATGGACGGAGGTAGAAGAGACCGAGGGGCTGATGGAATTGACAGTGGATGGTACGCCGAAACTGCTATTGGAGGCTCAGGCGCAACAACCTGGCCGTACAATGCAAAGGACAACTTGGTGAATGAGCCACTGATGATCATTAAGCGCGTCGCAGCCTGTGGGATATGAGATGGGCCGAGAGATCATGCATAACGCGTACATCGGAGGGCATAGCGAGCGCAAAGTCGAGGTCAGCGCCTGTGTAACCCAAACTTGTGGGCGCCAAGACATTGCGGCGGTCCTTGTCAACGTTGGCACCAGCCTGGTTGAAATAGAGGTTCAGGAAGAATGCATCTGGGGCTGTCTCGCTGGGAATTTGGTCAGTCCAAATCCAATCCAGAACACAGACCGTATTACGCCAAAAGATCCGGGGACTGTGCAAAGGGGCGACTGCCAGCAGCAAAAATGCGGATTGAGGAGATGCAGAGAGGACGAAGGAAGCGACAAGCCGCCGTTCCCGAGCCTGGGGCTGGCGACACGGTCCCGTAGTAGAGCAGCGCAGGGCTCATGGTGTGAGTCTGATCATTTATTACTGCTCGGACTAAGGGCCTTTCGGTCAGTGCCGCTTCGATCACCTCTTCCTGCTCGCCCACCATCATCTCGCAAATTCGACGGCCATGAGCAGACCGACGACAATCAAACTACCACCTGCCATAGAGCTCCCAAAGCCAGGCCAAATGCGTGCCCGCGGACGTTCCGGTAGCATCGTCAAGGTCGAGCAAGTCGGCGACCGCTCGGCGGAGGACACCCTCGACCAGAATTCCTTTGTCAATATTAATGCCAACTGGGTCAATGCCAAAGGTGCGTCGCAGTCATCGTATATAGACGACTCCTCTTACCGTGTCTTCAGGCGCGTGGATCATACACCTTGTCCTCATCCTCATCGGCAAGGTCATCATCGACAACGTACCGGGGATGTCACGACAAATAAGCTGGACACTCGTTAACCTCACATACCTTGCGGTATGTTCTATGTAGTACTGTCTGTGTGATACTGATGCACCCTAGCTTTCGTACCTAATGTTCCACTGGGTGACTGGGATGCCCTTCGAAGGTGACCTGCGTGGCGGCGCATACGATGATTTGACTCTCTGGGAACAAATTGACGACGGTGCTCAATACACTCCAGCCAAGAAATGGCTCTTTTCTGTCCCAGTCATGCTGTCAGTCACGCCCCTCTTCCTGAGCCTCTGTAGTCTCATTCACTCCCCGTAGCTTCCTCCTTTCCACACATTACACAAATTACAACCCTTGGCTCTTTGCCATAAACCTGTCAGCACTCGTTTTCGTGCTCATTCCCAAATTGCCCCAGGTACGTATTCTCTTCGCTGGCCGTTACTACTTTCCGCTTACTCTTACTCTTCGCCCGCAGCTCCATCGGCAGCGCGTCCGCTTCATGTCTGACGACGTATCCGGCATGGCTACACCGACGACTCCCGGCTTTCCCTCTCCGGGAATGCCATCCCCGATGGACCACATACGACTACACGAGATCACAGAGGCCAAGTTTCGGTAATGCTGTACCATCTCTAACGGCCTACAGTAGAACACACTATGTTGTTTGGGCAATAATCTACTCATCCTGGTTTATCAGCGTAATACGTTTTCGAGGACCCGGATACCGATAGCTAAACATTCGTTTACACTGGGGATCATGAAGCTGTACTTGGGTGCTTAGTCGGCCACATCTTCATACTCCCTACCTCTGTACTCCTACGCGGGTATCCGGCAATGCTCATGAAAAAATAGTGACTCTGGCACTCCAATGTACTTCGTCGCGCCTTTCCAGATCATGGAGGCTAATAGTAGGCCGATGCTACTCGTGTCGCAACACAATGCCACGGTCTCTCCTACAGATGAAACACACGACCTAGGATGCTTCCAACCACAATAGGGATAATATCCGACGTTTGAAGCTGGAAAAGCTACTCACAAGCCTACCTACCGCTGGGTTACCAGAATTCAAAGCACACATCCGGCGGGAATGTTAACTTATGGAGATGCACACGATCACGTGAAAGTGATGAATTGTTTCGTACGCGTCGGGCCCACACCAGATACCCTTGGTGATGCAAAGCATCGTTGGATACCTGTGCCGCGTCGCTAAACTGTTGTCACGGTTATCAGTGAACGGCTTGGCGTATGGGTCAATGGGATGGAGTCCGAATACGTTGAACATTCAGGACTTGCAAAGGCCATGGAGGTATGCAATGGTCTTCTACATCGATTAGGACTGGTATAGCTCTATGCTCGTAGGCTGCTATGAGGATTGGCCGGCTATGTCGACGGTCTTGTAATGCTGGAGTCGAAGACTGATGAAAAGTAAGCCGTCGATGGAGAGATGAATGAACGTTGGCCCACAGATTTCTTAGAAGCATCATAATTGTCATCTTGCCTACCGCAGGAATGTATATCGACGCCTGGGTACGATTATGAGTACATGTCGCACATCCGGTTGTGTTCCATACCTTCTCCCTCACGTCCTTCTCAAAGTTCTTCTCGATAGCAATATTGAGACATATACATCCATCTTTGAGCTCTGAGGTTTTCACTTTGTAATTGGCGTTTGGTACGGCAGAGATCACGACATCGGACAGGGCAAGGCACTCTGAGAGAGTAAGTGTGGATGGAGTAGCTACATGATGAGGGTGGTATCTGCGTGTCGCATCTTCGGGCTTGTAGGCACGCCTAGAGTATTCTTGTATTGAGTCAATGTCGACGGAGAAAACGCGCGCGCCGTCGTTGGCAAGGAGAGCAGCAAGGGGACGCCCGACTACTTCAGAGCTGAAGAAATTCGTTAGATTGCGTGTGAATAGCAAGGAGAAACATACCGGTTGATGACCGTGATAGTCTTGCCATAGGCCCGGTCACCATACGGAAGGATTTTGTTGTAGACACCAACATGTTCAAGACATTTGACGATAGCGAGAGGCGTACAAGGTAAGATGGATTTGACCATGCCTGGGGGCGGCGTATCGTCCGAGCTGAGAGTAGAGGAAGGAGCGGGAGACAGTGTGCCGGGCGAGATAAAGCGGACACTGAGAAGGAGATCAGTGCATGCCAAATGGCGCACACTATACGAACTTGTTGTAGAGGTTGTAATGGAACTTGACATGGAGACCTTCAACGTCCTTTTTCTGGGCTACAATCTTCACAGGCTTGAGAAAGAACCTGGGCAATAAGATGGAGGCGTACCTGCTGAAGATATGTGTCCTGGGCTACTCCGAAGATCGGATAGTACACCTGGGCGTAATTGAGAAAACCACGCGAACGGAGACGTAGAGCACGCACCATGATACCGTCTACATTTTCATCCTCGTTCGCATCTACAATAGCTTCTTCGACGCCTTCGCCGTTTGCGAAGTCTGGATTGGCCGCCGCCCCAACCTTTTTCAGAATAAAGTCGACCCCCAGTTGTTGACATTGCTTTTGTGTAAACTCTGCATACTGCAAACTTGGTGCCGAGCCTGTTGCGAGAATGCCGACGAGGCGCGGGGGGCGATTTGCATTCTTGAGGGTGGAGGTGATCTCGTCGCGGAACAAATTGGCAATAGAGTCCACTTTGAGCAGCAGGCCCTTTCCGGTTGATTCCGGTTCTGAAGTCATGGTCGTCGAGTCAAGCGAGTTGAAGAGGCGCGGGGAAGACTAATTTTTGAGATCGGGGCGATGGGTCCGAGATCCGACAGTCAATTGTCTCGCCGATCCAAATGAGCATAATGGCATTTTGTCCGAGCATATACAAGGGATAAATAACATACAGTATCCAATCAATGAGGTATTTCCGACGACGGTGCTGAAGGCTTTATGGTCGTTTCCGGCGCAGAAACCAATCCATGAGCAGACGCAGCTTCTTCGTCGTCGTCGTCGCCCACCGAGAACGGACGTTCTTCCTCCTTCGCTGGCGGTGCGGGTGTGCTGGGTTGAGGTGTTTCCAACCGAGGGGGGGTTGGAGACTGCGGTTGGGCTTGAGCGGCGACTTGCGACTGATGACTGACGGGATTGAGTGGTCCCCTTGGTGTTCCCATACGTTGCAGTGAGTTGGAACCCAATCGCGCAAAGTCGTCGGTCGTGCCCCCTGGTACACTGCTTTGATGGCTGACAGGATTCGTCCTGGGAAGGACATTGTAACGGCCTCCCTGTCCACCTTCGTACATTCCACCCATGAGATCCCGGAACCAGTCGAGGGCCTCGGCAGCATGGTATCGGAAGCCTTCCACAGAAAATGAGGGTAGCTGGTCGAACCCTCGAAGATTCAGAACAAAGCGATTATAGAGCGTCCCGAGCGTGATGTACAGCATCAGGAAGATAATGAACCTACGGGAGGGTCAGCATATGACAGAACAACAAAATTCTACCCACAGTAGAATTATTCCTACGAAGAAGCCCCAAGGACCGGAGCGAGAGCCAGTCGGACATGCAAACTGAAGATGTTGTAAAGATATCAATTGCCTGTGTTGATTGACTGTCACTTACATGGGTTTTCCACTCCACAAAGAATGAACAAGCCTCCTCTGAACCAGGGGGAAGTTTGCCCATAAGGGTGGGCGATCCCGCACCAAAGACAGACGTATCGCAAACGAAGTCGATAACTGTAGTCGCCTCTGCGCCAGTGGTGCATTTGCTGCCGCCGAGCATGTACATATGAATGGACCCGCTTGGGGCACTGTAAAGAGTTGTGTTCACTTGTCTGGAGAATTTCTTCATAAGTACGGCGCATATGAGGAGAGGTCAAACGCACCCAAGAGAGAAATCACCGTGTGCTTTACGCACAAATCCGCCAACATTCTTAGGCTCATCCAAGTTCCAAGTCTCGCTAGTCACCCCTCGGCACACATTGAGGTAAATTGGGTTCCCGTCTTTGGTATCTGAAGGAATGGAATAGTCCTTGCTGGTCGACAATCACCATCCTTGTCGGTCGTGTTATGCGCGCGCAGCCCACCTTGCACTCAATGGGTTCAGGTCGAAGTACCCGTCACCATTGCGGAGTGTACATGCGCTGTCTTTGGCGAGTGTTGTCGGTATCAGAGGAAGAGCAAGTAGCAAAGACAACAACTTCAACATCGTGGCAAGGTTGATAGGACGTGATCACAGACCACATGGAATGGCGACCGTCACCTCTCCCGTTTTGGTACAATGCCTCCAGCTCAAAATCGTAAAGACAGTTTCATTTCGTCATAACGCAAGGAAGGACAAGTTATCAGTGAGATTGGCAAGCAAATTTCTGCAGGCTTGGGGGATAGCAAGATCAACTATGATACCAGGCTGGTTTTTACGATGTCAATCGTTGGACTGAACAATTTAAACATGACGATGCAATCCTCCTCGTCGATTGAAGACTCTCTTCCTCAGGTAGACCATCTCATACGCTTATAGGTATCCGGTTAGGCAGCCCAAAGCACAATTCGATCCGTCAGAAACTTGTCAACAAAGGGCTCGTTTCAATACATTGATTATATGACTGTCACCTAAGTCTTTTGGATTCTGCTTGCAGAGATTGAACGATGATGATAATTTGTTACGCATAAGTTTAACCCTTCTGGCACACCCTCGCCCGTATCTTATTCTACTCAAGAGTCAAGAGTCGTAGATTTGCTGTCCTAGCTCAAGACAGTGTATCATTTGAGGTAGAGGATTCAGAGATTCTCAATCCACTTCACCGTGTTGCGGGCCTACCGTCCTTGACCGGATGGACTGTTCTGCAGAGGAGTGCGGGCAATGTGTGAGCTAGTCTGTATCGCCCACGAGTTTATGAAGGTGCTTGTGAACGAGAGAATGGATGCGCAAAAAGAAAACGACCACAGGCGCTTACAGTGATCCATGTCACCGCTGCGACAAACCGAAGAGCGGGGAGTACACGTAGAGGGAAAATCATTCGACACTCGAACTGAACCAGGGTGTGCAGACTCGTAATGTTGGGCGCAGTGAAGAGAACGGAAAGTGAGGCGCGAGTGGATTGCAAACTTGAACAGTTACTACCACTACTGAAAATGGACTGGACCGGACAAGACGTTCTAGGGGTGAATGGCAGGGAAGAATAGCACAGAGGGAAGAATCTTTCGAGGGAGAGCAATGGGAACCCTGTCGATCCATGGCCAGGCAACTCAAACGACATTTCGCGAGAGCCGGGAAGGAGGGGGGTGCGTCCAAGGGGTGGGCGGTCAGATATTGAGGGCAGCGATGGGGAAGGAAGGGTGGACTGCAGGGCCGGAAAAAGAGGGTTTAGCAGCTCTGGCTGGCAAGTGGGACTAATTCAGCTGGTCCAGCCACTCAGATCTCAGAAGACGAGTTTGGCGAGTAGTCACGGTTCTTTTCCGACGCCCATCAATCGCTCAGCGACGACCAAGCCCGTAACTCTCTTTTCGCCTCTGGATAATTACACACGCCACCGAGCCTGGCGTGAGCGACTCTTCTGGCCGCCCCGCCTCCACCGTCGCACGACTCCCGCCCTGCTCCCTGCTGCCTGTCCTCTCTTTTTCGTCACGCCATGCCTTTTTGCCGCCGCAAGCGCGTAGTCCTCACCGAGCCCTCAAAAGATCTCCTTGCGTCTCTGAAGAGCAACCCGAAGCGTGAAGTGTTCTTCCTCAAGCAGACGGGCGAGATTTTCGAGAACTATGAGTACGTTCGCCTGACGTGGTCTGGCTTGTCCCTAACCGTCGATTAAACAGAGCATACGCCGCGCGCATGTCGTTTTACCGTCTCAAGCAATTCCAATGTGAAGTCACTGGGAAGAGCGGTCTTGACTACTTCCAGGCGATCGAAAGCGAGCGCCTGGAGGCGCGTACTCTACACTCTCGGTTTTCTCCCATCCTCAAGCCCGTCGTTCTTCGAGCTGTCCAGTGGCGTACGTCCCACCTTCTTGTGTTGCGCACTTGCTGATATCGCATGGTCAGAGGTAATGGGTCGACTGGATCATCTTGTTGAAGCTGTTTACGACCGCTACAAGGACCGTTACTTCAAGGGAGAAAGTGCGTAGTGCGGGCTCTCCGTGGAATCGCTTCTAACTCATTCTTAGAAATAATTGTTGATCTCTCAGGCCGCAAGTATGTTGCATCGACTCTTCCCCCTGACCCCACTGACCGCAGATGGTTTCACCAGGTTCCATGCATCGGTCGAAACCGTGTATCCGCCCAAATATTTCGAAAACGTCGAGGCGCGCGACTCACAAAAGGAGACCCGTGGCGCTATGACTGAATCGGACAACCCTCATCATCACCTTTCCGACCTGAAGATATCCGCTAAAGAGTACAATGCCATGGATCCCCCCGACAAGTACTACTACTGGGTTACTATCCTCGAACCCGAGCGTGATAAAGGGCATGACAAGACAAGGTCCTCTCAAGAGAAAACTCAAGAGGTTGACGCCGTGGGTAGTTTGATGGAGGTGACATGCCACCTCATGAGGTACGTCGCAATCTGCTGATGCCGACCTGGCCCACTTACCCACGTTTAGCCGCGACCGCCTTTCCTTTTCGAAATCTATACTACGCCGTTTCATTCGCGACTGCGTTGACCGTGACGCCGCCCTTGCCTCTCCTTGGCTCGTTAAGCCTGCTATTGCGAAGCGGTATTCCGTCTCGTCTGAAATGCCCGAGAATCAGCGCATTGTCGTCGAGGAGGCGAAAAGGGGTGAAAGCGATAAGCGCAAGAAGGCTTGGGAAGACAAGGACGGCCCACCGAATAAAAAGTTCAAGAAGAGTGACGAGAAGGGTCCGTACCCAACCAATCCATACCCGGGAGCCCCGTCCATAACCTTGCCCATAGTCTCCAAGAAGGAGCGTGAAATGCTTGAGAAGGCAGAAAAGCAACGGCTCGCCAAGGAGGAAGCAGAAAGGATAGCTGCAGCAAAGAAGAAGAAACCAACGCGCTACCCTGCGGAAGATCTTGACCTAACGATGACTGACAAGGACAAGAAGGCCGGGATGAAAATTCAGAAGCCCATCCCTAGTCGTACCGCCCTTCCTTTCAACGACTTTCCCGGAACTTTCGAATCTTTCTTGATGACCTGGAATTTTCTGGTCGTTTACGGGTATCTAGCTTTGCTTATGTGTCCGCTCCCTAATCGCTGATCCATTTTTCTCTCATAGTCAACCACTCCACCTGTCGCCTTTCACGCTAGATGAGTTTGAAGGTGCAATGCGCCACTCTGTTGAAGACCCACCATGCGGTCTTCTCGCCGAAATACACTCAACGCTTATCTACAATTTGCGCACTGTCCCCTTCAACCGGCATAATTTGGTATTGTCCATGCTTCGACAACAGGAGCAAGATGGCGGCGAATCTCCAGCGGTGCTGGGAAATAGTATCCCGACGCTGAATGAGGCCATGGCAGATATCGGCAACAACTGGGAACGCGTTCCACTTCGACCTTCGGAAGATCGTGCTGGATGGGAAGATGCACTCATTGGCTGCTTGAAGGATGTATGAGAAAATTTCCCATTGCTTCGAACCATCCAGCTAAATCTTTCCAGCACGCCACCCTCCAAAGTTTCCCTCAGGTCCGGGAAATCATGACCAAATTATTATTTGCACCTACCGAGAACGCTGAAGGCGACGCTCAAGTGGAAGGGCAATCTCCTGTGCCCCTCGCATGGACGACCCCGTCGACTGTTGCCGAACGTTACATTCATCTACCACCGGCTGACCGCATCGCAATCATAGCGTTTATGACGAACCTGGCTATCTCTAGCAAGGCCGTCCACGCACATATGGAGTCATGCGAGGAACAACTAACAGCGCTTCGCAAGGAGAAGATTGAAGTCAACCGCGCGAAGAAGGCCTTGTACGCTCATGCTTTTGGATTTGAAGAGTACATGCTAAATCCATTCCTAGCACTGAGGAAATGTCCCATCTACCATCCGAACCTAAGGCAGAGGCGAGCGCAAGCGTGAGTGCCGCGGGGACGCCGGCTCTCGAAGACGATGCCCCTATGGCCGACGCCAGTGGCTCCGAGATGGGTGGCTCTGAAGCGGGCTCTGAGGTCGCGTCTGTCTCTACCAAGAAGAAAGGTGGAAAAAACCTACAGAAGGTCATTCAATCTCAAGCAAAACAACGCAAGCAGGCGCCGGCGAAAGAGACTAAATCGGAGCAGAAGCGCCTGGAGGACGAGTTGAGCAAGGCTGAGCGACGTCTCGAAGGTATCGAGCGCGACTTCCGCAGACTGTTGGGTAACGTGCGAGTCAAGATCATGGGGAAGGACAGGTTCTACAACAGGGTATGGTGGTTCGATGGGCTAGGCAGTGCATCGGCGATGGGAACCGCAGGAAGTTGGCAATATGGAACGGGACGATTATTCATACAGGGGCCGAGCGAAGTGGACATGGATATGTTGCGGGTTAGGCAGCAAGAGGAAGATTTGGACGCGAGAAGAAAGGAAGAGGAAGGAGAGGATGGGATACTCGGTCCAGATGAATGGGCCGTGTACACAGAGGTTGAAGAGGTACATCCCAATTATGTTGTAATGTGCTCAGCTAACATTCGGTTTCAGGTTGAAGAATACATGAACTGGCTCAGTATCAAGGGCATCCGTGAAAACCCACTGAAGTCTGCTCTGACGAAGTGGTGGCCCCATATATCTGCGGGCCTGAAGAAACGTCAAGGAGTACGTTTTTTACACTCGTCTGCGTCCGGAGTGCTTACCCTACTTTCTAGGAGATGCAAGCCCAAATGCAGGCAAAGTTAGTGCCCGAGGCGCGTCGGAGTAGTCGTGTCAAAAAGGAGCAAGGGAACGACATCACCAAGGAGCCTTATATGTTATGGACGAACAAAAAGGCTGCGACGACTTAGGTGGCATTTATTGAGGGTCGTATACTTATTTTGATGCTTTTTACTTGTCTATCTCGCTGCTTATACACTGTAGAACTTACGCTTACATGCCGTTTAATACTCATTTTGACGTGTACAACATATTTCCCGGTATGAGCTGCAGTCAGATAGACCTCCCTTTGGACACTTCCACCGTGATCCTTGAGCTTGAGATTTGGAGATTTGCCATTTGGGCAGGCGAACAGAAATCACGTGATGTGGCGTGGATGGCTTGGGCTCTCAAAATCAGGTTCATGGCGGCGGGGCGGAGTCAATGCGTTCAGCATTGTCTCTCCCTTTTCTTTCCTTCCTGCTCCTCTCATTGGCTCTCTGGGTTCCTCCGGCTGCTATCACGAGGTAGTACCTCGAATCCGCAGTTGATGGGTGTACTTACCAGGGCCAAACGATATCGTCCAATTTGGGATACTTAAACAAACGTGCATGCCACATGGCTAGCAACCTTTACAAGCGCCACAAATATGTTGACCGCTAAACAACCTGATCTCTGACTATGACGGTAAAGAAGAGGCCCTCGAAATGCTCGAGCTCGGCCTCTATGTCGAATGCTGTTGCCACTGCGTGCGCCTGGTCTCGCGGTCCAACTATCCATTCCAACTCCAACTCTTTGAAACTTCGTTCATCCCACCGAGTGCGAACCATCTCCATGAAATTCTCTGCGCTGAACTGCATATTTCCACTGAGAGCTAGGGTCTCCAAACAGGGTGCTATAATTGCCTGAGGCCGTTCAACGGTAGAATCCGTCGCCGTTGATTGGATTGCCAACACCTTGACGAGTCTGTCGGTGAGCGAAGAACCGACCATTGTGAGACGGAGACTGTCCATCTCTTCGGCCACATGAAGTATACGGATAAGATCGTTTTCCTCTATATCCCCTCCGCCATACGCAAGGGCGCTGAGAGGACAGCGCGAGCGTTCGATAAGATTCGCGACAGAAGCAAACACGGCTGTCGGCATTCTTGGATGGTATATCGAGTCAATGGAGAGCTCGAATAGCAATGGCAGGTGTAGGCCATGTAGAAGTTGTATGAGTGGATGTTGCTGGCCTGGCTCGTCGCCTGGTGGGTAGCAGGTGATGGTGAGTGACCACAAGCTTTCGCAAAGGATGGGAGTTGTGTCGAGCGTGCTGTCGGACGTCTCGAGGGTGACTTGGAAGAAGAGTATTTCCCGTGCCTGTCTGAGTACGTGTCGAATAGAACGGGGCATGGGACCACTCGACGTAGGTTGCACCTCCGAATCGAGGAGGGCGTGTTCGAGTGTCACATACTGTAAGATATGCCACGGCAACATGAAGTGAACTGTTGGTTCCGTGTCATCCCCGATGTTCATCCGACGTAGGCGAGGGCATTCGCTGAATACATCAATTGGATAACGAATTGGGTTGTCTTGGTAGGGCGTGTTCACAATGCTGAGATAGGCGAGGGAGTGTAGACGATAGCGCAAAGGTGCAAGCGACCAAATCAACTCGAGGGGGAGGTGAACATACAGCTCTTCTATGCGCTGTGCGAATGGTAACAAGACGGCGATGAGTGTGTGGGGAAGCGCGTCGATTTCGGCGGCGTACTGCGCGGATGTGACGATGGATACAAAAAGTGGTGAGAGGTGGGTTCTTGAAAGCTGTGTGGCAAGTCGAGACAAGCCAGAAGCTGTGCTTGAACCAGATGCATTGACAGGGACAACAATGTTGATATATGTCCATAGCATGGGGTCCGCTAGCGCAGCGGATCGCCATGCTTTACAGACGAGCTCGACAGACCACATCATGAACGGAGGGACGTCTAGCTCCCACCACTTCTGGCCGTCTCCCGGAGTGTCATTAAGCAGGACGGCCATGGGGAAGTCGACCGTATTGTGAAATATTCTTGCCAGAACCTCCCCGGGAAGACGTCGGACGGGATTCAGCACCTGCTTGCATTGTTGAATACCTTTCAGAGCGTCATCCCGCCGCCGCCAAATATCTTGAAGAGTGCTCGTATCACCCTCATGTTGAGTGGCACCCCTGCTATCGAGGTCGCGTGCGACTCGAGTGCTCAGGCCCATGAGTCGTGCCTTGAATTCTCTGAGCGACTCAGAGATGGCGCGTTCTTCTAGCTCTGAAGGTGCACTGTTGGTCCTGAGCAGCGGAATAATAATATCTTCAAACTGCAATGTCTCTGTGGCGGGAAGTAAGAACACAATTGCGACAAGACGCACAGTCACAAACCAGCCATGGCAATGGACAGTGCAGAGAGATAAATGACGGTGAGTTACACGTCTCAATGAGGGTGAATATTTACCGATATGCTGAGTCCCCGAACGAAATAAGCTTCAGGCACTCAGGCACTTTGATTTACCAAGGCAGGCTCTTAGCATGTGTGGCGGGGACTGGGTAGTTGATCCAAATGGGGTTATCCGTCCACTTAATGGATCGCACGACGTGCCTGAGTCCAATTTTTTTCTTGATCTTTGACCGCGACCATCGACGATTACTATTATTGTGAGTTTCCAGTTGCAAACTTCCTTCTCTTCAGGATGAACACTAGATGACGAGTCTGAAATGTTGCATCCGAGTTCCTTGGTGCCCAACAAACGAGACGATAAAAAACTTTTTATACCATTCATGCCTTTCTGACCTTTCATATGAACTGGCTACCATTATACACAAGTTCCTGACTCCACCCTCAGATGGCACCCAACGTTGAAGAAGATTGGTCAGACTCTGATGATGAATCTCCGTCCGAAGTCGAGACCTCAGTTACGCTCGGAGTGCCCGACGGCCCGCTCGATGCGCCTGTGGATGCGGCGGATGCAGCTGTCTCTCGCATCGGCGGCCTACCTGTACGATATCTTACGCATGTACCGTCGAATTACAGTATTAACTCTATCTGGAGGCATTCCTCGTATCGCCAGAACCATCCATTTCATCGTCGTCCTGCAAAGTGTGCCACAAATCGATGGAATTACTAGTACAAATGTGGTGCCCGATGGAAGACAGCCCACTCGACCGCGCAATGTATGTATGGGGTTGCTCGTCGTCGGCCTGTCAGAAAAAGCCCGGAAGGTGAGTAGGGTATGTCTTCACCCTCCGCATCGTTGGCAAATTTTTGATCTCTTGAGTCCAGCGTACGCGCATGGCGGGGCATCCGGTACAATTCCGAATACGCGGTTAAGCTCGAGAAAAAACTTGCACAACGAAGGGAGCGTGAAGCGGCCAAGGCCAAGGCGCAGGAGAAAAAGACCGTCCCGGCACCGAACCCGTTCTCTGTGCGCCCATTTTTGACTTTCTAAATTTTGGCATCTCAATGTTTGCAGATGTCCACCGGGCCTGCAGCAGCATCCAACCCCTTCAGTTTGGGGAACCAAATATTCGGCGCCACAGGACAACCCGAGCACGAGTCGCATGCACCCATAGTCGCCGAGGAAGACAGCGGCGACGTAGATGATGTCGACGACGGTGCAAGCGATACAGGATCTGATTCCTCGGAGCACTCTCTAGTCACTGCTCTGGCTACCACAACCCTCGAAGACTCTCCATGGAAGTCGGCACCCCATTACCCACCCCAATACATGTCAATCGACGCCGAATACATTGTCCCGGAAACCAAGCCCAAATATCCATCCGCCGCTGACGTCCTCGACGCTGCAGACGACGCCAACGACAACGACAAGGGCACTTCATGGAAATCAGAGGCGTACGAAAACTCACTCGACATTGACCAGATATTCGACCGCTTTTCCAAACGCGTCCAATCCGAGCCTGAGCAATGTGTTCGCTATGACCTTGGTGGTATACCCCTCATGTTCTCCAAGGGCGCCTCATTTGACGTCGTCTTCCCGCCTCCGCCGGCGGAAACGGTGTTCTCTGTCACACGGGGCGACTTTAAAGCATCCCGACCAGCGAAGCGCGAATACACCAGTGCCAACATTCCTCCCTGCCCATCGTGTAGTGGTCCTCGCGTTTTCGAATGCCAACTCATGCCAAATCTTATCAACGTTCTTCGAGATATTTCCGCAGACAGGACAGCCAAATTATCCGACGACGAACGGAGGAAACTGGTGGAGGAAGAGCTCAAGGGTACAGCAACAGAAAAGAGTATGGACTGGGGAACTGTTGTTGTTTTCTCTTGCAAAAACGACTGCGGCGCCGATAAGCAGAAGAAGTACGGCTGGTGCGAAGAGCATGTCCTCGTCCAGTGGGATGAATGAGCGGCCGTACTATAGCACGCGCTGTAGTATCTATGTTGCTAGTCGGATGTAGCCAATGTCCCTTCCACCATCATGATTAGCGTAGCGTAGAGCAATATACAACATTTGAGCCAAGTAGTGACCAAGAAAGAAAAACGGTATACGTTACTACCTCACCATAAAGCGGTAAGTGACATAGCCTCCAATAATCGCAAAGCCTGCCAGAAACGCGACAATGCTCGCGAACCATGCCAGTCCATCGACGCTCTCTCCCGGAACGTGGACATTCATTCCCCATAAACCTGTAACCAAATTCATTGGAATGAGAACGGTACCCAATGCCGTCAATTTCGATAGAACGTCGTTGATCTGGTTGTTGGCATCCGTCATCTCGATGGATATCTGTGCGAGATAATTTGAATGCGACCGCGACAAGATCTTTTCGTAGTGGTTCAAGTTCTGTGTCATCGTGATCAAATGGTCCTGAATGTCGGACAGATACAGCCCCTTGAGCAAAATGTTAGATAGCAATTGACATTGGGAAAATCGAGCGTACAATGTCGGAGGTAGGAGCAACCTGCCAATTCTCATTGCACCTCTTAGCTAGGCCCTTCACAACATCCGCCTTGTTGCCCATGAGTCTGAGCAGACCCATCACCTTTTTGCGACAGGTTCCAATCCTCCGCAACATGTCACTTTGTTCCGCCTCCTTCAGGATTAGGACCAGCTCGTCGATGCTGTCGACCTCGTATTCGATACTCTGGATGAGTGGACCAAACGCGTCGGTAATGTCGTCGATGAGCGCATATGATATCCAGTCAGAGGTGACACTAATGTAGTCTTTGAGCTGCTTGATTCGTCGGCGAACATTTTGTGGGTGCGGCGTAGGTCTGAAGTGGAAAGAGAGGGTGCCTTCGCGGAATACAATGATGTACATGTTCAGAGGTTCGAGGTATGTTGGGCTGTACGGGTCCTGGTCGAAACTGCGGAAACAGACGAGATAGTAATTGCGGAACAACTCTATCTTCTCTCGAATTTCTTCCATCTGAATATCCTCGGTCGTGAGAGGATGGATGTTGAAGACCTTGAATGCGTCAGGGCAAGGTGCCTCGGAAAGCAACAGGAACAGACCTTGCTCAACACCTTCATCTCCTCATCCGTTGGGCTCTGGACGTCCAACCACCAGGTCGCACTCTCAGAATCCTCCGCCTGTGGGCCCTTCTCCGGGAAGTATCCTTGACTAGATCTGGACGGTGGTAGACGTGGGAACAGAGACGTGGGGTGTGGAGGATGGTTTGAGTGTGCAGACTTGAGCCCGGTGAACAGATCCTCAAAAGTCTGGCCTTCTGCTGGCAGTTCGCTCAGACTACGTGCGTGTATGGTAGCCGAAAGCGCATTTGAGTAGAATGAGAAGCGGTATGGTCGATCATGGCCAGTGTTTGTCGCAGTAGCGCCGTAGTTGGTGCCCGACGCAGCGGCCGTCGGTAAGTCTTCGGACGAAGAGCCACCAAAATGCATTCCTAGACGACCAGTGATAGCGGACGCTGCCGCATTACCCTCGAATAATGCTAGCTTCTTTCCAGCGCCCTTCTTGGTGCGGGGGTTAGCATTGTTCTGGCTGAGCTTGCGTTGTCTGGAACGAGGTGAAGGGATGGTGAACGAAGGCCCTGCACGCGGCTCCTCATTATCCGGTGGGATTGCGAACGTGGTGGAAGGTTTGGAAATCCCGAGTTGTGTCTTTTCCACCTCTGCAAAGTTTTCCAGGCCAGAGAAGTCGAAACGGGAATATGATGCTGCGTTGGCCTGGTACATGGGAAGCCCGAAGGCGGGTGGAGGCGGCGCTTCACCTGTCGAGCTGACGAGCAGCGCTGGATCCTGGTCTTGACGAGCATTGCCCAGTCGAAGGTCGGTGAAGGACCCCTGGCGTTTGGCGGTAGCGTTGCTTGCATGGTCGGACATGCCCAGCTCTAGTTCAGACTCTGATATTCTGAGTACGTCGCCACGGGCCATTCCAATTTCAGCTTCCTCCTGGGGCGAGAGCATCGAGATGGCGTGGGGGTGATACGCGTCCTCTGGATGGTCGGTCTGGTCGTAGGGTGAGACTGTGGGCGACGTGCTGATGGTCTCGCGCCGTGCACGGGAGAGATGCATCGCCATGTCCACATCCATTGTCCTCTGCCGCTCTCTTCCTTCGGGGTCATTGATATCGTAAGAGCGTCCGAGAGTTGGCGAGCGCCGAATACGCTCCTCGCTGACGGTGGGGCTCAGGCTGCCGCGGCGTTTTACCGGAGAGCTCCCACGAATCGAGACCGGAGAGGAGGCGATGGAGTGCTCGTTGGGAGAGCTCATGGCAGCCGAGGAGGTAGACCCTGGCAGAGATGGAATTTGAACCTGAAGGTTATGTGAAGAGGCCCACCGATCTGTGGCTGTGCTTCTCTTTCACACTGAGATCGTGTATGGTGCCGGTGAACTTGCACTTGGTAGACAAACTCTAGCTATAGACAGTGCCAATTTGTTGGAAAAGGGTTCGGCGAGGGAAAACGAAATTAAATCCTGCTGTTCGCCGGGCACATTCCTCTTTCCGACATCCACGTTCTCTCCCCCGCTTGGCCGGCCCGCACACCCTCTCCCCGTTGACCATGGCAGCCCGGATGGCCTCTGTGCTTTGGAGTACGCCTTTTCAAAATGACTTGGACTGATATTCGACTGACCTTGTAAGGCGACTGGACTCCATGCCAGGTTGCGACTTGCCCATGTTCAAATCATCGCATCCCACCATGTACTCCTCTGCAGGCAGACGCATTCAACCAGGACCCAACCTACCAGGACCTGCTCAAGTCAAACGATGCGCCCAACGACGTCCAGGAAACATCCCTGCGGGACATGATCCAGGCATTGGACTCGAGGCAGCGTGCCCTGGACAATTATCTCACACGAATCGCGGCCCTCCGCCAGACCTGCCAGGCGCAGCTGGAACAAATGGATTCACAAATCAAGTGTGTCATTGAGGAACGTCCCAAGATCGCCTACGCCATCCGTGAACGCAAGCAGGCCTTCAACCCTGTACGACGGCTCCCAGCAGAGATCCTGTCCAGTATATTTCATCTCTGCCTCGATTTCCCCGACGCGTACCATGTCATTGAAGAACAGGACAAACGGCCAAAAATCACACAGTGGTGGAGGTTCGACTCAGCATCCGCCATGCCATGGACACTTGAGCTAGTCTGCAGACAGTGGCGTGCACACGCTTTGGCCGACCCGACTCTTTGGTCGTCGCTCAGCGTGGTCATATCTGACGAGAATTTCGCCTCGGGCAAAACGCGCTACGTATCCAGGCTTGCACGTCAGCTCGGTCGTTCGCAAATGGCTCCGCTCGCACTGTGCATTCGCCGGGACGAAGGTTTTGAGTCCGACATCGTGCCCCCCATCCTTCCTGTACTGCTTCTCTCCTCATTGCATCGAGTAACAGAACTTTACCTTTACCTTCCGCACTCGCTATTCGACGGCCTCTCTCTTTTCAGGAATCATCTCCAATCACTTCGCAGCCTACAACTCCTCATCTCACCTACTGACGAGACAGTCGGCGACGAACCAGAACACAACACTCCCATTACCATCTTTGAGAACTGCCACAATCTACGCTTCATCCACACAATCGACGAATGGCTTCCAAAGGACCGATACGTCCTCCCGTGGGAGAACATCACACAGTACACTTCCGAACATGTCTTCCTCGACCCGACGAGGTCTGTCGCCTTCTCGAAATGCTACGTTCTGCTTATTTGATCCTTTAGATACACTTACACACCCGGTCCCCTTCCCTACCAAATTCGCCGACTATGGAAGGCCGCTCCGAATGTACAGAAGTGTACCATCGAAATAGAGTGCTCCGACGGCGATGTCCATAGCGAGGTTCACTCCATGTCCTGCCAGAACCTCGTTGACCTGACCCTCAACTGCTATCCTGGTGGCATATGCCCAATCGAGGACCTCTTCGACATGCTCAAACTTCCCGTCCTCCGGAGCCTGAAGCTGCTATCCGACCCGAAACGAGGGCGCGTCTTCGACAGCCCAGACGTATTCTCTTGCACGGTTGACCTCGTCGCACGGTCCGAATGTCCACTGGAGGTGTTCTACTTCAGGGATGGAAACCTGCTGGCGGAGGACGTTCTACGGTTGCTGCGCGTCACGCCCACTCTCCAAGTGTTGCGGCTCGAGGAAGTGGGCTCTTACGAATTCCCTGCCATTACGGACGACGTTGTACGCGAACTCACGGTTGCGCCGAACAGTGATGTTGAAATCCTCGGGCCCGACTTGGATGTAATCGCATTCAATGGTCACCTCCAACTGGGTCTGGATTATTTGGAGATGGTCAAGTCAAGGCTGCCCGTCACACCACTGCACTTTGTGGAGTTGACTTTTGAGAGTCCTCCGGATGCGGTGGCGGGCTCGACGAATGCGGTGGCAGACAAACTGGCTGATAGGTTATCGAGTTTGCAGGAGGAGCTTGATTGGGTGTTCAACTTCCAAGTTAACACTAGAGGGGATCCAGCAAGCGATCTAGAATAGAGCCATTGGTGCTTCATTCACGTTGGAAATAATCATACTTTACTACTATTCATTCCCAAGTCTGTCACTGTACATTACATTCGCTCAATTTGCATTTTTTGATGTCACGATTATCACCAGTGTTGCAAGTGGGAAATACACCAGAGCTCAAGTTCCTCCTCGCGCCGCTTGAAGAGGCTTGGACGTTCTGAACATCATCTTTCTAGGATCTTGCTAGGTTTGACATGAAAGAGAAAGTCCAGATATATTCGTGTAAGCCGGGCTGCATTGTACATTATGGAGAGAATTTACGCCTTGGATACATCCTTCAACCTCCCATCCACAATAGGATGGATGACCGGCAGTGTTTTCTTGGCATCACTTTCAGCAGCGTCAACCTTTGCGTCCTCTGCATCAGCGGCCGTGTTCTTGTCCTCGTCGCTCGCAGCTCCTCTGAGGACAGCCAAATTCATCCGCAAGTTGACGTTGACGTTGTCTGAAGCGCGGAGGAGCCTGGCCATGGCGCGCGTGCGCACGCGTTCGTAGGGATCCAGTAAACCCATGTCTTCGGTATCAGCTACCGCGAGAGCTGCTGCAAGGAGCATCCCAGCTGCAACCCAGCGGATCGTGGATATGCCTAGATCCAATGCGGTTTGCACAGTGCTTTGCGCGAGGTCCTGCGTCGACTGGACAGCACTCGAGACGTTAGAGATACCGCTCAGGAGCGAATCTGACGAGGGCATCTGAGGCAAGGATGGGCGCCTGACCTCTGGGAGCGAAGGCGCTTTGATTGTCGGTGTCTTCCATGCACCAAATTTGGGAATGCTCGGGGACGAAGGCGTGTTCAGAGATCCTGGCATACGAATGCTAGGGGATGGGGGGATCGAAGGTATCTCCCAGGAGGATACGTCTGGAATATTTAAGGAAGTTGGCAGTTTGAATGAGGGAAGATCTTGGAGGCTTTCCAAGCTAAACTTTGGAAGGTCGGGCAGGCGAGCCTCGAAGTTCCCAACGATTTCCAGTGTCTTGTTCGACATAGCGTTCCGGGTGGATGCTGGTTCCGTCATCTGCTTGTTTAGATATTGAGCACCTTCAACGGCATGAGTCAAAGCGGCGCGGGCATGGATATCTCAACGGACCGAGCAAGAACTTTCGAATCAAGGCACTCTTGGACTGTCCATTCTCGGAAGAAATGACTTGCTTCTTGTCTTTGAGAACGTCGTATCCATCGCCTCCTTGCGCCATGTATTCTCCGACCATGACAAGATACTTCCGCGTGTTGGTACGCTTGACCTCCTCCTTGTCCAGGACCACCTCGGGCTTCTTTGGGTCTTGTTCCGTGAGCCAGATAGATTGAACACGACTTCCACCGGGTTTCGTGCTGTCCCACGTCACTCTCATTCCGGATATCGCGGGGAAACGACTGTAGATGACAAGGTTATCGAAAGAACGTTCAGCTGAATAAGAACAGTGCGTACCCTTCTTGTGTGGGCCATTTTGACAAGCTAGATTCTACCGTGTCCCATAGCCCGTTGGCATCAAGCTCGACGACGATGGTCGGGTCGCCGTACGGCAGGACAGTCATAAGGTTCTTCAGAGTGAAGTAGCCTTGTAAACTTGGCCTCAGCAAACCAATAGCACACATTGATCAAAGGGTCGCACCTGGCTCGTATACCCCATCACCACGGAAGTCGCCACAGCAAGCGATGACACAGTCCGTAGGCCCATAGTCCATCTTGGCAAGCGCTTCATTGTAAGCAGGCCTGATGCAGTCGGCAATCCAATTCCCAATAGGCGACTGCGAGATATTCTAGTGTTGTTCGCGAAAAGGCAAAAACAAGAAATACCTCTTGTAAGCGCACAAAAGACGAGCGTACATCAAGCTGAACCTCTGTGATGAGTATGTTCTCGGACATGGTAGCATTGATCGTGCCGAGCTCGCTGTCGATGATAGCTTTCATATCTGCGTTCACAGGAGTGCTCTCTCTTGTGATATACCGCTTGCCTGCAATTGAATAGTTATTATCAAGGTCGGTCGCCGACGCCTGCTCGTAGCTGCAACGCACCCGTGATCCTTTGGATGACCTTGTTTCTGACGCTTCCCGGCGGGGTGTCCGTTAATTCCAAGACAACTTCACTCAGGTCTTGGAAGTCGGTGCCGCTCTTGACAATAAGGGTATCGCCCTTGTCGTCCTCCGCACCATCTTGTGGTGCTTCCGTGTCATAATCTTCCCATTTATCAACACCTTTTGAAATCCAGTAGACGTGGTCGTGTCCTCCCAGTAGAATATCGACACCATGTAAAGAGCTGATGTCGGTCGCCGCCTGACCTTTAGATGAGAGAGCGCCAAGCTCTCTGGCAAGTTTGATGTCCTACGGTACGTATTAAATTCATGCCAGCCCATGTCTAAGATTGAGTGACGCACATTTGGGATGCTGAAGAGGACGACTTGATGTTAGTAAAATTCAGTGTCGAAAGTTTAACTGCATACCGTGAATGGGTCACAGCGACAACAATATCACATTTGTGTTCCCCATGAGGGTCTCGCAGGACTGCGGATAGAGCTTTCCCGACCTCCGCCATATCCCTCCACTTGTAGTTCTCGGGCCAACCAGTAACCGTGGCGATCCACTCCCTACAGACACCTCAATGAGAAATAAAATATAGTCGGCGGGGCGCAAGACTCACTTCTCGACGAGACCTACAAAGCCGATGCGGACGCCGGCGCGCTCCAGGACATACAGTTCTTGCATAGTCTCAGGAATTTTGTCGGTATCCTCATCGATGATGTTACTGAGAAGCCAAGGCTACAATTAGACGGGTCAATGAAGGGAGCCTGTTATCAAAGGAAGAGCGTACAAATGAAGTGTCCTTGATCAACTTTTGAAGTTGGGGGACTCCTGTTACGACGTAAGTACAGTATCTTCTTTCACTTTCCGCCGTAACCAACCAAAGTCGAATTCATGATTTCCTGCAGGGCAGATGAGCAAAACGTTCGAAGCTATCTCTATTCGACTCACCGACACAGCCGACGTCAACTCCGAGGCCATTAATGATAGACGGCTGTTAGAGTATTATATTCAACTTGTCAACTCAAAGGGAGGACATAAAGACTTCACCATATGCTTTCCGCGCGTGATAGAACTCTCCGTCGACGGCGAAAACAGGTCACCAGAAAACACAACCAAACCATCTTTCTTGCCGTCCTTTCTCTCGCTCCATTTTTCAGTTATCGTGGCCAGAGAACTTGCAAACTTGGTCACGTCGATCTTCTCCTGCTTTCCGTCTATGTTGATGTGCTGTTCCCCGACTTGGTAGACGTCGTTGAAGTGGGCAATACCTATTTTCGTAGTCGAACCAGGCGCTAGATCCTTCTGCGTCTCCGCCCAGTGTGCGATTCCTTTCGAGTAGGTCTCCCACGTCAGTCCAGTCTCAGCCGGACATTCATTGACGACGACGCCTGCCAGAAGTGAGAAATTGGGCAGTGTCATGAAGGGATACGCACCGAGCTCGGTAACATCTTTGGGAGCCTTGTTATTGAAAAAAACCTGGAGAACTATAGTTATATCCTTGAGAAAAATACTCCTGCGCTTACCATGTCTGTGTACGCATACTTGGACCATCCACGGATGCGCTTGAAGTGTTGAGACAGAGGTTCTGTGTTGAACGTCGTGTGAGTCGGACATTCTCAACCCTGAAACGTGGGCGAACGAACCATCAGCAACCTCATCGTATCGTACAAGCTTAATTATGGGCTTCATTTCTCCGGACTTGGGATCTTGAGCATGGAAGTAGTACAATGCCCGGTCGCATCTGTTCATCAGTCCTTTCGAGTTCCTGTACTGCCAATAGTAATACGCACAGAGCCTTGCTTTTGTTGCGCGAAACAATTGCCAGAAAGGCGCCGTTGTTCAGAATGTCGTGAATTATTCTCGGGATGTCGGGATTCATCTTGATCTTGTTGGTGTGATCGCTAGGAAAGCGCGCATGAGATTGGATGGTACTAGTTGAATCAAGCTTGGCGCACCTTCTATCTTCGAGAGTGAAAGAGTCGACTTTGTGAATGTTGTCCGCAAGTTTATGCGCAGCTTCCGGTCCCTTTCCCCATGTCTCCTGGTCAAGCTGACCGGTGAAGATGGTGCCACTGGCAAAATGAGCGTCGAACACATCAGCAAGCAAGCATCAGACTCACTCTGTGTCTAGCGCGACAAGCTTTGGAAACATGACGGGTGTGCTTTGAAGGAAGCCAAGGATTCGTAGCCATTTTAAACACCTTCGAAATTTGAGACTTCGGCGCTACAACATTCGCCGTTCGTCAGATGATTGCTACATAGCTTTCGGGCAAGCCACACGCCGGACAAGAGGTGGTGCAATTCATAGGTTAGCTTGCCTCGCACCCCATATTTACGGTTCTTGAGGCTATGGTACTCGACACCGTCTTCATATTCAGGCCGTCAGCGCCAGAGTTAGTGATTGACTCGGAGCAAGTGGTTGAAAATGAGATGTCAAGATTCTTTGAAAGAATAGAAGGAAGCCAGAGGGAAGTCCGAAGCAAAACCCATTATGCCCTATTGGTTCATCACCGCGATTGCACCGTATTACTATCGCAGAGCGGACTGCCAGGCGAGTCCCATCACTTGTTATCGTGACGAGTAGGGCGGCTGGCTCGAGACTAGTGCGGACTTGACGAGAGAAAACCATTGTATTTTAATCAGATAGTACTCTGTACCAATTGTGTCCTGATTCACAAAATTGACTTGCCTTGCGTCGTACGTTGAACATAAATGACCGATTTTGTCGCCAAGCGAAATGAATGAGCGCTGAGTGCTCAACATTGAGCGGCAGCACGCTCGCACCAAAGCTCAGATTCATAGGAAATGAATGCGAAAGGTATAGGAAGGTCCAGGAGTGCATACAATCTCTTCGTCGCTTGCAGAATGTGCCTTGTAGAGGTGGCAGCCAGTGGCCTCAATCCGCCCGCGTCCTGCAAGACAAAGAGTCTGTGAGAATAGTGCATTATCGCGTACTAAGATTCCTGTCTCGCATTGCTTCTCGAGGAATACCGGTGAGGAAGATTGTAGGACACCGTCTTTCCGCTGGGAGGTCGTCGTCTTGCCATTGAGATGTTGAAGCTCCGCGGCGGATGCGTGTTCTCACAGGGAGCAGCAAAGGACCAAGGATACAGCATGACAGCAACCTGAAATCCTTCCTCGTCGTATTCGCCATTGCGGTCGTTTCCATTGAAGTAAAGTGGCGCCGCCGTGACGCGGTCGGAGGCTGAGTACATCAATGATCGACTACCAGCAACTCTACACGTTCATCTTATTCTACTCCTTCCATCCCAGTCATCGACAACCAGAATACTGAATGTCCTTCTTCAATCGCGGTGGCGGACAGCCACAGGGATACGGCCAGCAACCCGGTCTTCCACCCCGCGGCGTGCGACCTGGAGGAGCACCTTCATCAGCCCAGTACGCGCCCGCACCAGGCCATTATAACGACCCATCGGCTGCGCTATTCGAAAGGAGATCTGGTGACCGTAGGGTTCCCCCGCCACCGACTTCAGCGTCTCCAGCTCGTGGTGCAATGTGCGTTGCCAACAACACCTCAGGAAGCTGTGCTCACAAGCCTGTAGATTTGGCGTTACAGGGTCTCCAAGCGACGCAATCGCTCTGACGAACTGCATTGCAGTCCATCCAACCGAGTTCAACAACAAGCAGCACGTCCTTGTCAAGGGTCAATTTCCTTGTACTGTCATGTACGTCTCTCACTTGGCGGACCTCGACGGAATCTCATTATCTCCACCTAAAAAGCCATGATGATACAGGGAAGATCCAGCCAGGATACGTTGGTCTTGGGGCGCTCCATCGACAATGGATGCAGGTCTCATCGCACGGCGACTCTGTTAGCATCGACGCGCTTCCTAATCCCCCTCATCCCGCCGGTCTCTCCTTCCTCGAGTCTGCAGATATGGAAATCAGCTTCAACGCCCGTGGCAAGGAGCTGGCCGAGGTTTTCTCCGCCGAAGACATCGGTGCGCACATAGCCCGCGTCTTCAATGGCCTTGCTCTTGCTCCCAACCTCGTCATTGCATTCGAATACCATGGCCAGTATTTCAAAGGCAAGGTCACTGGGGTAACCACGCTGGAGCTTGCTGAAGAACAACAACGCGGCGCATCTAGCAGAGGAAAGGCTTCTCGCGATATGGGTGTCATCTTCGACAAGACCGACATCAGCATTCTGAAGGGCGCAGACTCGACGGTAAAGCTGCGCTCTAGTGCGAAGAAGGCGCGCCCGAACGCTATCCTAGCCCCAAACTTCAAATTTGAAGACATGGGAATCGGTGGCTTGGATTCGGAGTTCAGTGAAATCTTCCGTCGTGCATTTGCGTCGCGGGTGTTCCCACCGTCGTTGGTCGACAAACTGGGTATACAGCACGTCAAGGGTATGCCCTCTTCTTGATGCATCAAGTTCATGTTGATGTTGACGCATCCCTAGGTATCTTGCTGTATGGACCTCCTGGTACCGGAAAGACGCTGATTGCACGCCAAATTGGAAAAATGCTCAACGCACGCGAGCCCAAGATTGTAAACGGTCCCGAGATTTTGAGTAAATACGTTGGTGCATCTGAAGAGAATATCAGAAAGTTGTTCGCGGATGCGGAGAAAGAGGTGTGCTCTTCATGGCATTTTCTACAAGTACTAACAAGATTATACAGTTCAAGGAAAAAGGAGATGAAAGTGGTCTGCATATCATTATTTTCGATGAACTAGACGCCATCTTCAAGCAACGTGGTTCCACCAGCGGTGGGACTGGTGTCGGTGACACTGTTGTTAATCAAGTCCTCTCTAAGGTTGGTTGTCTTTTTGTAGGCATCTCCGTTTAACTCACATTCACAAAGATGGACGGTGTCGAATCGCTCAACAACATCCTCATCATTGGTATGACCAACAGAAAAGATATGATTGATGAGGCTCTGCTCCGTCCTGGTCGTCTCGAAGTGCATATGGAGATTTCGCTGCCTGACGAAAAAGGCCGACACCAAATTCTCAACATCCACACTTCTAAGATGCGGACAAACGGTGTCATGGATGATGATGTGAATCTCGCTGAACTGGCCGCTCTCACCAAGAATTTCAGCGGTGCCGAAATTGGTGGTCTCATCAAGAGCGCGACCAGTTTCGCATTCAACCGGCACGTCAAGGTTGGCACGATAGCTGGTATTGGAGAGGACGTAGAGAACCTCAGGGTGAACCGGGGCGATTTCATGCAGGCGCTTAATGAGGTGCAGCCCGCCTTTGGTGTGTCCGAGGAGGAGCTACAGCAGGTCATTCAAAATGGCATTCTGCACTTTGACCCCATTGTTGATGTAAGAGCCATGAAGTTAATCATCTTGACATATCTCTAATTCCATCCAGGAAATCCTTCGCACTGGTCAGCTCTTCGTTGACCAGGTCAGGACATCAACGCGGACCCCGCTTGTCAGCGTTCTCCTCCACGGCCCACCTGGTACTGGCAAATCAGCGTTGGCGGCGTCAATCGCCCAAGCGTCGCAATTCCCATTCATCAAGCTTATCTCCCCTGATAGTATGGTTGGGTTTGGGGAGGCGCAGAAGGTGTCTGCCATTTCGCGTGTATTCCAGGACAGCTACAAGTCTCCACTGAGCGTTATCGTGGTGGACAACCTAGAGCGTCTCCTGGACTGGACGCCCATCGGACCCCGGTTCTCGAACTCTGTGCTGCAGACGTTGCTGGTGCTGCTCGCGCGGCGCCCACCCAAGGTGAGAATCTCGAGATGGAAAGCTCAGAAAAGGATCTGAAGAACGTTTGCAGGGCCGGCGCCTCCTTATCCTAGCCACTTCGTCGCAGAGACCAATCCTCACCGAATTGGGTCTGGCCGACACCTATGATTCTGAGTTGCGGATACCACCGATCACCAGCCTGCGTGCTCTCGAACACGTTTTGGAGGAAGTAGAGCTCTTCCAGAGGAGCGACGACAGGCAGCGGGCGATGCGAATGCTGGAGCAAGCTGGTTTCTCCGGCGACGCAGACGATGCGATGAACGCGAGGCTGCAAATTGGGATCAAGAAATTACTGAGTATTGTTGAGATGGCGAGGCAAGAGCCGGAGAATGTGGCCGAGCGCCTGACTGGCGGACTAATGGGCATTGGAATGTAATTGTAAAGTAGATTACCACGGCGGGCGGAAACCGGAAGGACAAAAAGGATTTTTTCGAGTTTGGTTGTGACCAAGCCGTTGCAATTGTGTGCTTACTGGAGTTGCTTGTTGGCTATCTGTGAAATGGCGTGATTCGAAATATTCGAAAGAGAAGGGAATGTGGAGTATTTTGCAGTAGTGAACCAATTGGCCGTTGTGATGCGCCGCTGTGGCCGTGGTATTTGCGAAAAATATCTACCAAAAAAAAAGAGAAAACAGTAGTGCTCGAAAACGCCGCTGACTACCGGCGAGGAGAGCCGCCAGCGGTAGTGATCAGCCATTTTATGTCATCTCGTAGTCCAACCCGAGGTTCCTTTTACTCTTTTACCCGCATCCTAGCCTCCTTTCTCATGAGCCGATTCCTTCTGGCTCTTCCTCTCGCCATGATCTCACGCATGCACCACCACCGGACGCGGATGAGCTCGGCCTGCGTCACCTTTGCAGGCCTCATTTTCAACGCTTGCGCCGCCGTGCATATCTTTGCGTTGTCACGCTCCCTCAAGTATGAGCCAGAGCTAGGCTGGAGTTCAGGAAACGACACTTTCAAGGTGGACAGCATCAAGGTGGCATGGATCTTGTTCTTGAGTTATTTCGTCTCTGCAGCCGCGGTGGATCTGGTGGGCTTTGTTGGGGTGGTAAAGGTGCGTGGTACGACCACCTCGCAACGGCCTCGCTGATCACAAGTGACCAGACCAAGCCAGCGCTCATCCGCTTCTACCGCGACTATTCCATCGCCGACTTTGTCTTCTCCGCTGTGGCGACTGCCGCCAGTGCCTATTCGACATTCCAAGTCTCGACTCGCACTGGTGTTTGCGAGGAGATGTCTCGCCAACCAGAGCTCCTTCGCAACATGACCGACCTCGGACTCAGCCTCGAAAACTGCGAGCGCTGGTTCGAGCGTGCTGTCATGGCGTTCGCAGCGTGCATGGTGCTTGTACTCGTCGTCCGCGTAAGTGGCTTAATCATCGTTCTTTCAGACAAGCGTTTGACCTTCATATCTGCCCCTTTTCAGCTACATTTCCTTCTTGCAGTGTCCAGATACTACACCCACCTCACTCGTCGCAGTGCATTACCGACCCACGTGCGCACGCCCACCCGCCAGGATTCACTTCAACGAATCTTTATCATCCCCCGCCATTCTCAAACGGCATCCACGCCAGCTTCTCCGACAGTGTATGCTCCAGTGCCCCTTGAAGATCTGACCCCCGAACTGCGGCGGTCGGCGATGGAGGCATGGGTCAAGCGCACAGACTTGCGCGATACTCGTCACCACAGGTCTTCGTCGGGCAGGATAAGCCTTCCTATCCAGCCAGACGAGGGTCTCCTTCCGGCGTACACCGACAAGGCATAACCTCACCTTATGCGTTTTTATCTGCTTCGTGTAATAATGTGTTATTCTGTCGAGTCGCGGCTTGCACTGGGACTGGCTTCTCTTTATATCCCCTTTTACTCTCGTTATTTGCTGCCCGGGTACCCGACACACCTCTACTCGTCCCTCGTCCATGTTGTATACAGTACATATCGTCCGACACACTGCTCAGTGTTGCCCTTTTGTTAGGTTCTCATTTGGGTTTTGAACTTTGGTATTCACTATCGTCCATGCCTGACCGTGTGGCAACTGTACATGTGCGGTAGAGGTGGCAAGCATGCATTTTTTCGGCGTTTGCTACCAAGGAGTTGCAGCACAACTCGCTGTGGACGGGCGCGGTCACTGTGATGTATGAAACATGGAGGACAGTACAGGTCGATGTCAGGTGCAGTATATGCCTGGCTAGTAAGTCATGGGCGGTGTATACTATGCTGGGTCTAGCTCCCCATCTATCATACCGCCCAACTCCGTTCACAGTCATGATACATCGTCCAGCAGTTCCGTTTGAACAAAATTGAAATCCTGAGATCAGAGCTCAAGTCAGCACGACAAGTCCGTTGACAATGGGGAACCTGTACCGCGGGTTGTAGAATGGGCAATTGGTTGCCAGTTGCGTACACTCCGAAGAAAGTTCCGGTAAACACCTGGTGAGTGTTAGACCTATATCTAACCGTGTAGAATAATACTTGCCTGCCATCCTTCAACATACGATTGTAGCCATCGGTTTGACACCTTGGCTACATACGACGCAGCCTCGTCTCCCAATGCATACCCTAATTCGTAATGGTCTCGGTGCGCGGCGATGAAGAGCTTGACCGTGCCTTCAGTGGGGATTTCGAAGAACTCCTCGGTGATAGCTGCTGTAGGACCCCTCGCCGTGCGGGCAACGACGACACGGTTTCCGTCCTTGTACGTGACGGCTATCTCGTTGTGGTATTGAATAGAGAGGAAGACTGTCGCGCCAGCCTCGTGTCTTTCGCTCGTCGGTTGGAAGTCCACTTCGGTGGACCATACCACCTCCAGGTCGACTTGCTTTCGAAAGAACGCCGCAGGCGTTTCGCGGTCGGACAGTGTATATGCGTTTCCCCGCAGGCGCAGACTGCCAGGTTTATCGGTCAAGGAGTGGAACGGGCGATACGGTGTGCGCGCGGTATAATACGCCTTGTCCGCAAATGTATCTTGGTCGAAATCATCGCGCCAGATTTTTTGGCGTGGCAGCTCGTAGAGGCCATCCATCTGTAGTGTGATGGGCTTGTTGTCGTTAACAATAGGCCAGTCATCCTCCCATCTCACTGGTGCGAGGAATGTCTCGCGACCCAGCTGATTATACCCCGTCGCGTTTTGGGGATTCTGTTTTCTTGTACCAAGGAACACCAAAAACCAATCACCTTCAGGTGTGTCTACAAGATCGGCGTGGCCAGTAGCACCGACAGGCTGTGAGAGGTCTTTACCTATGAATCTCAGTGAGTGGGACATACCATGAGCGTCGCTGCTGCAAACGTCACACACCATTGAAGAGGATTGGATTCGCTGGGTTTTCCTCCCAAGGCCCGTCCACTGAAAGTGAACGTTTGATCATAACACGATGCTCTGCAGCAGTTCCCGCCTCAGCAGTCATCAAGTAGTACCACCTATCCCGTTTGTAGAGATGCGGCCCTTCGGCTAGGCGAGGTGTGTCCAACGGTAGGGTACTGATATGGAACAGCTCTGTCTCTGTCAGAGGATTTCCGTTCGTCCTATCGATGAGACTCTTGAAAATGGAGAAATAGCCAGGGTCTTCCACGCCGAGAAAGCCAGCGCCAAGGGCAGTTAATAGATATGTATCCCCTCCTTCATGGAAGAGGTCAGGGTCAATCCCTGTTCTTAGTGACGGTGGGGTTAGCCAAACTATGTTCCAACGGAGCAGGATCTGAACTACTGACTGTTCACAGTAGATGGCATCACTCCAGCTTGCATCATCCCAGATATTCTTCGTTGTCACATAGAAGGCGCGCGGGGTCCTTGTCACCTGCGTGAGCGTGCATGAGTGTCAGAGACGCTGGGGACTCTGTGCAGTGCGCACATTCTATAAGATACTTCAGCACAGATTCGAACCGCCGGCCGCAGATGAACAAGGACATGAAAACTCACATCGGGGGGAGAAATAACATCGAAGAAAGTAGTGATCATGTAGAACTGCTGCTCTTCTTCGTTGAAGCGTAACGTTGGAGCAAAGATACCGCCGCTCGGTGCTGTGCCCCGCATGTCAAGCTGACTAGGCCTGTTCAATGCATGTCCAATAAGTTCCCAACGAATCCTGTAGCCCGTTGGATGAGCTGTTCAATTATCTGCTCAGGAGATCTGGCTCATTGGCTTACAAGTCGGTGGAATGATAAACAGGTACTCCAGGAAACCATTCGAAGGAGGACGTAACAAGGAAGTAGTCCTTGCCTACTCTTTGGATAGACGGATCAGGGTTGAAACCTGGAATTATAGGGTTTCTGAAAGCATTCGCGAGGTCTGAAGACGAACTGTTAGTCACATCTTGGGCGTAGATACATGCACGGACGTACTCGAAATTGAGCAAAGTAGAGGCAACACCCTGCTGAATTTCATTTTAATGAACCCGTCGTGGGGACGACACAAGTCAAGGAGCACTACCTTATATATGCGAAAATCAATGATTATCCGAGGGATGCCCGATAGGATGTCCCTGGTAGAGCGTGACGAGAGGTACTGGTCAGCAGACATTGTATAGCGTTAAAAGCCAATCCCTTCTGCCCCTGCAGCCTGACAATCTGTAAAGAAGGTTCGCTGCTTGATGCAAGGTTGATAGCCTCGAGGGATCGAAAGCGGAGAACCACCGAGAGCGATTGTCAGTGACAATTGACAAGCTTGAATGGGTTGTCTTGCTTCAAGACTCGATGTTGGGATCAATTCCTGATGACTTAGCAACGCAGTAGGCGCTTTGGTGTCCGCGATGGTCCTGATGGCATGGGGTAAATTATGGAATCTGACACGTTAGAGTACGGGCTAGAAAGTGGCAGACAATTTGAAGTGACAATAGTTTGAGAATAATGTTCGGTGGTTGTGGTGGTAGCGTACATCAGAGAGTCCGCATCATCAATGCATCACTTTTGGTAATCATCGTTTGTTTGCATAAGTGTGTTGATAATCCTGGGCGATTGAATTTACATACTAGCGCTTAGACAATGGCTTGCAAACTACAGCAGGATCATAGCCTAGAAGAACGAGTAGGGGGTTACATTGACCTACGAAAAGCAAGACGATAGATTATGCGTATTATATTGTATTTTATCTGTACTAGCATCCCTGTATTGCTTATACCCATCGACTCTACTTCTTTTGGTTGAGGGTCTTTTTGTACTCCTCCTCCAGCTGCTTCTGCACGGGCGCGATTGTCGGGGCATGTACCTAGTTGCATATCAGTAAAATAGACGGAAATCCAAACAAATAGACGCACCTTGTACTCCATAGAGAACTCGCCCTTGCCCTGTGTGCAGCCACGAAGTTGGTTGGAATAACCGAACATGTCATTCAGTGGCACGTCCGCCACTACCGTCAATTCGCCATCATGGACTTCACTGTCCGCAATTGTCCCACGACGAGTGTTCAAGCTACCGATGACAGCGCTTTGGAACTCTGCGGGAGCGACGACCTCAACCTTCATGATAGGCTCCAGTACAATAGGCTTCGCGCTGTGGTAAATTTCACGGAAGGCGCCAATAGCTGCAGTCCTGAAAGCAAGCTCGGAGGAATCCACGGCGTGGTATGAACCATCCTCCAAAACCATTCTGACACCATTGATGGGGTTGCCGCTGAGTGTTCCTTTCTCCATTGCGATGAAGAAGCCCTGGATGATGGGTTAGTTCATTATGAAAGTCGAAATAACGGCGGCAGCGAACCTTCTCAACACCAGGGATGTACTGCTCCGGAATGACACCACCAACGACATGATCGAGGAATTCACCGCCATCCTCGATGGGCTCAATGTATCCGGCAATACGCGCAAACTGACCTGAGCCACCAGTCTGTTTCTTGTGAGTGTATGCAAATGGAGTCCGCTTTGTGATAGTCTCTTTGAAGGCGACCTTGGGTTTTCCAGTAGTGCAGGCAACATTGTACTCGCGGCGCATGCGTTCGACATAAATTTCAAGGTGGAGTTCACCCATACCAGAAATGATAGTCTAGCAGAATGATTAGCTCGCTGCAGACCTTTGAGAGTCTGGCGCTGACCTCCTTGCTCTCGGAGTCAAGATGGACTCGGAAAGTTGGATCTTCCTTCTTGAATCGGTTGAGTGCCTTCGAAAAGTTGGGCGTCTCTTTGCCATCCAGTTTCAAGGCCAAAGAAATGACAGGATCGGGTACGAACATGGACGTCTGGTACAAATGTCAGACAGACCCACAAATGACAGATGTCGACATACCATAGAGTAGCTCGTCGTTCCATCCGTGAAAGTGTCGCCGGAGGAGCACTCTACGCCGAAGATAGCGCAGATCTCGCCAGGACCAATGGATTCGACGTCCTCCATGTCGTTACTGTGCATACGAACGAGACGAGGGACCTTGACCTTCTTGCCAGTGCGAGCATTGTAGATGAGGTTAGCCTTCTTGAGAGTGCCCTGGTATACACGCATGTAGGTAAGTTGACCATAACGTCCTTCTTCGAGCTTGAAGGCCAGTCCAACAAGGGGAGCGTTGGCGGCCGGGGTCAAAGCAAGTTGCGGGGCATCGACAGGTTGTTCAGTGTCATGAGCAAGGACCAGTGACTCGGCAGGTGTAGGTAGATACGATGTAACACCATCAAGAAGTGGCTGCACGGCAGTGTTCTTGACAGCAGAACCCAAGAAGACGGGTGAGAACTTGAGACCGATGGTTGCGCGACGAATGGCAGCAGCAAGCTGTTCGTTGGTGGGAACTTCGTCCATGAGAACAATTTCGCCAATTTCCTCGTCGACTTCAGCAAGTTGATACAGAAGTTCGGCACGCTTTTCCTTGGCAAATGCCTCGACCTCGGCAGGAATTTCATTCTTAATGACGACGTCGATGCTGGGAAAGACGTTAGCAAAATATGAGGACGCCTGAAAATACGCACCCCTTGTGTCCTTCGTTGTAGATAGAACGCCAGTGAACCAAGTCGACAACACCGCGGAATTCATCCTCTGCACCTATGGGAATCTGAACAGCAGCAGCGGACATCCTCAGTTTCGACCGAATTTGCTCGATGACACGCCAAGGATTGGCACCAGGCCGATCCATTTTGTTGATGAAGGAAATACGAGGAACATTGTATCGCCTCATTTGGCGGTCGACCGTTGTAGTTTGACTCTGTACGCAATTAGAAACAGAGAAATTCCTCCAGCAGGTTGCTCACCTGGACACCGGACACAGCACAGAGAACGAGGATGGCTCCGTCGAGAACCCGAAGAGCGCGCTCGACTTCAATGGTAAAATCGACGTGACCTGGCCTTAGTGTCAGCGGGAACGCTAGAGGATACGAAGATAACGCACCAGGTGTGTCAATAATGTTGATGGCGTACTTGTTTTTCTCGCCCGAGATGGCGTCGACGGTTTCCCAGTCGCAGAAAGTAGCAGCACTCTGGATGGTGATACCCTTTTCCCGTTCAAGTTCCATGCTGTCCATCTTGGCGCCAACATTGTCACGACCGCGAACCTATGCATTGTGTCAGTGAGTAGAAGCGACGGGCAAAATACAACGCACTTCGTGAATTTCGCGAATCCTTCCGGTGTAGTATAGGATACGCTCTGTCAACGTTGTCTTTCCTGAGTCGATGTGGGCCGAGACACCAATGTTGCGCTGGAAGGCAAGTCTCCGGTGGTCGTCCGGCGTCAACGGGTGCTTGGCCGCCTCCGGGGCCACCACCGTTGAGCTAGTCTGGACTGTAGTTGATGCCCACCGGGAGAGAACATTTGGCAGCCGACAAGAAGATAGTTGTCCTAGGCCAGACGGACGCCCGAGCGCCTTGCAAATCAACATTGCGAGCGCGTCTTCTTCGTCGACGGTACAGACTCAAAAGCACAAACTGCGTGCTAACATATGCGGACTTCGGGCCGAGCCACTCGGTCACTGATCTCGGTGTGACATAGCACGCAGACACGTCCACCATGGTGAGTATGGCTCACAGCGACGGCTCGCGGTCGCTGACACGCGTCATTAGGCGCCAACTACAGTGTCCGACTCTGTTCCGATAGAAACATCTCATGAGGATATGATAGTGCGTTCAGCGACCTGCTTCATTGACTTTTCGTACTCATGCAATGCAGCACGATGCCCAACTGGACTACTACGGAAAGCGTCTCGCAACTTGCTCATCCGACCGTAGCGTCAAAGTCTTCGATGTCATCGATGGCGACGCCCAACGCTCTGCCGGTCACACTTTAAAAGGGTCCGTTGTACCCTCTTCACCTTACATGCGTTCTTAAACTTGCAATGCAGTCACACTGGTCCTGTTTGGCAGGTAGCCTGGGCCCATCCGAAGTTTGGAAATATCCTCGCATCTTGCTCTTACGATGGAAAGGCTCTCATCTGGAAGGAGCAGCCTGGTCCAGCCGCCTCCGGGGGTGGTTGGTCCAAGATAAAAGAACATACCCTCCATACCGCGTCTGGTACGCGACAGTGTTACTTTTGTATGCGTTGTCTAATTCTCGTGTTAGTGAACTCCGTGTCCTGGGCGCCCCACGAACTGGGTGCCATCCTTGCCTGTGCGTCTTCGGACGGGAAGGTCTCCGTGCTTACCTTCAAATCCGATGGGCAGTGGGATGCTGCTATGTTTCCCGCTCACGGCATTGGCTGCAATGCTGTATCTTGGGCACCACCTCACCCTCCAGGCTCTCTCATTTCGCCTCAATCGACAACCACACCTCTCACCAAGCGTTTCGTGTCCGCTGGCTGTGATAACCTCGTCAAAATCTGGGGTTACCGGGACGACGCGCAATCCTGGGTCGAAGAGGAGACTCTCGAAGGCCACACAGACTGGGTGCGCGATGTCGCATGGGCACCTAGCATTGGCCTTCCGCGCAGCTACATTGCGACTGCTTCGCAAGATCGTACCGTGGCCATTTGGACGAAAGATTCAGTCAATGATCCTTGGGTGAAGACCCAGCTGGACCCCTCCGGCGTTGGTTCTGGCAAGTTTGCGGATGTTGTTTGGCGCGTATCGTGGAGTCTGGCGGGGAACCTTCTTGCTGTTAGTTGTGGTGATGGGAAGGTTACGCTGTGGAAGGAAAGCATCAAGGGAGCTTGGGAATGCGTTAGTGATATGGACAGCTAGATAGTAGCACTCTGGATTTCGTTTGTACAAAAGAAGATTTTCTTCTCCTACCAAACAAATTGGGCACTATATACAGATGTATGATGTTGTGGGTCCAACAGCAAGATTGCAGCAGGACAACTCGGTTGGAACGGGCCGAGCGCGAGGCATTTTGCCTCGCGATCAATTGGCCAGGTCGTCCTTGCGTTCATGTCGCTTTGCGCGCGTCGCTCGCTCGAGCTCGCCCGAACGACTCCACCCACCTTGACTAGGGCTTCGCCGGCTGTTGTTCATAAACGTTTTCGAAGTGGAACGGCCTATAAAGCATATAATGCGAAAAGACAACGGCATGGTGAAGGCAACAGGTCGCGTCCCTCCCACAACGAAGACCGTCCAATATTCGTGAAGCAAAAGGACAAACTTCTATCGCCGTCGCCCTTCGATACGGAGACCGCATACGAAAAACTCCACGACTTCTTCACTGCCAATGTAGAGAAATGGGCCTTCAATCAGCAAGTTCACTCCAGGCTCATACGGTTTGGCGTCCCGGAAGAAGCTGTCAACTCGATTCTCCTCGCCTTTATCAAGGACGCCCGAGGTGGGCGTTTCGCAGACCCAGCCATCGACAAGAAGCTGAGGGACAGTATACTCCGCTTTGGCCGTGCCTCCGCCGAGGAGGACTTGCACGAATTCAACGACATGGTCTACAATCAGGCGCTTTACGCATGGGTCTCCCATCCCCCGCCGAAATCCTGCCTCGGCGAAAACAACAAGATTGATCCCTCAGTACTGGCACAAATGCGTGCGCTCACGGAAGCTGTGTCTGGCAGTGAGGCCGACATCTACCCATACGCTCGATCCATGTCGCGCCGTTTCATCATGCATGTTGGACCTACGAACTCCGGAAAGACACATAATGCCCTTCGCGCTCTCGCCGCTGCCAAGTCCGGGACGTACGCCGGACCATTGCGCATGCTCGCACACGAAATATGGACTCGTCTGAATCTTGGCCAGATTGTGCCCGCCGGTGTCGATGAGGCGGAGCTCGCCGATGAAGTTGTGGATGTGGACTCCAATTTCGATCTCCCAGTCAACTCGAAGGCGGTGACCACAACGGGCAATCGACGATACGCACGAGAATGCAACATGATAACCGGGGAGGAAGTCAAGAATGTTTCAACCGAAGCAACATTATTCGCACAAACTACGGAGATGCTCAATACGGTAGCGTTGTACGATGTCGCGGTCGTGGATGAGATTCAACTTCTTGGTGATCCCGAAAGAGGGTTTGCCTGGACAAGTGCGGTTATGGGCCTCAATGCCAATGAAATTCATCTTTGTGGCGAGGAGACCGCCGTTCCCCTCGTACGAGAAATGCTTGCCGAGACAGGAGATCAATTGGAGGTACGTTTCTGCACCGAAGCCTCGTCAGCATTTCTTTTACTAAGAGCCTCTCCAGATTCGACGATATGAGCGCCTGTCTCCACTACGAGTGGAGGACAAACCCATGGGGTCGCTGGACAATCTGAAAACAGGAGACTGTGTGATTAGCTTCAGTCGGGGCGGCATATTCGCGGCCCAACAGAAGATTGAAAAACAGGGAATGCGGGCAGCCATCATTTACGGAAAACTACCTCCTGAGGTTCGAAGTACACAAGCCGAGATGTTCAACAGCACGCAATGCCAAGTATTGATTGGTAGCGATGCTATTGGCTTGGGCTTGAACTTGTATGTTCCACCCATTCGTTTTGCTCATCGCCACTTAATTCTTCCCAAGGAAAATTCGACGTGTTATCTTCACATCAATGCACAAGAACATTGCAAGACAGCCTCATCCCCTTTCAATATCGCAGATCAAACAAATTGGTGGTCGTGCCGGGCGATTTGGCTTGCACAAGCCCGGTGAGAAGCTAGAGGGCTTAGTGACCGCCATGAACGAAGACGACATGGGCAAACTGCGCGAGGCAATGGCCGCGCCCTGGACCCGGCTCCCAACGTGTCGTAAAGGTCGAACGTCGGAGACTCTTGCTGCCGTAGCTGGCGTGCTCCCAGGCGCAACGAAGCTGTCGACAATCCTCGAGGCCCACACCTACGCTGCCGTCCTGCCGCCATATATCCGCTACCAGCACAGTCATCATCTCACGCCTTTGGCAGATTGGGTAGAAGAAATGGGAGGCGTCACGGCTGGTACGCCTGTATTCAACGGAAACATGGACATGACCCTGTTATTCCTCAATTGTCCGATTCCATGGCGCGACATGGGAGCTCAGCGCTTCTGCCGAAACCTCATCACTATCCTTCAGGAAGAATTATACGTACCCATCCGGGACTGTGACGAAGACGACGGGTTCTTTGAAAAATTGGACGACATCGAAGCCCTTCTTGGTACGAAAGTAGATGTGGAGGTAGAAGAGCATCTACAGGCGGCGATGAAGGACATGGAGGTGTTCCATCAGCTCCTTGGAATGTATCGATGGCTCGGATTCCGCAGGCCTGTGTGCTTCCCAGACATGAATCTCGTGCAGGAGACCGTGCCCAGGGTGCAGGCTGCTCTTGCTGGGCTCCTACTTCGCATCCACCACAAGAACGCATTTGATGGTAACCACCAGCGTGCAACTTGGGGCAAAACAGCGCATTACAGTGATGAGGAGATGGAGAAGCTGGCTGCTGGGGAGGAACCAGTGCCTTTGGATAAAACAAGCATCACATTCACCAACTCAGGGACCCTCAAGTATGCTGCTACTGAAAAGACTTCACTGCTATTCAACCAGTGGAAGGAGAAGCAATTGGCGCGCGCCAGAGGGGCTTGAACCTGGCTTGAGCTTACGGAAAGTTCACGATTGTCACTCGATTTTTTATTTGCTTAATTCGTATCGCTTTCGTTTATGCTCACTCTAGTGTCTACATACATGTACATTATCATCTCACTTGCATCTAATTAGCATATGGTACCCAATTCATACAAACTGGAAATTTGCTGGAAAATAGAGTGTTCGCAAGTCCCAGCTCGACGTAACGCGAATGATGCAGATGGACATAATACAATTGTGATGGGTTCGTTCTTGACCATCATGATCTTGCCGCCATCGCTTGTTTGAACACGCTGTTTTCTATCAGCCATAGGACATGGAGAATCAACTCGCGGAACTTCTGAATGCTGTGAGCCTGTCCGGGGGGCAGATGCCTCAGAGGGAGAAGGCCATATCTCAACCAGAGGCCTGGGATCAAGAATGGGAAAAGGTGCTCATTCTTTGTGCGAGGGTTTACAAGTCACTCAGCATCTAAAGCTCTTTGAAGCTGGCGTGTTGTCCAATTTGGAAACCAACTTCCAAGGACTAGCAAGTTCCCACCCCAAGTCTTTCACGACGAGATTAACATTAACCTACTAGGTGGGTATCACCAAGAAGATTGGTCCAGAACAAACTCACGAATCATACAAGTGAGTTGCGGTGCTTATTCCATTAATTATGCTCAGTGTAGACGTGCTCGGACAGAATCTTTCTGTTGTCGACATGTGCCATCCAGCAACGCATCGCAGCCCTTGGAGTTCGTGACGGCGTACAGATTGAGATGCGCTGGCGAATGGCAACTCCGGCTACGCGGAGGAAGCACGCTCTTATTGGTCTTGCGTCTGCGTGCTCGTTGACGCATAACCTGCACAACGCGCGCGCGTACTGCGCCGCTGAACTGCGTCTGCAGCATCTCCACCAAACTCCTCTCGTCCTCCTCGACTTGTTCAAGGCTATTAATCCAGGACCCAAGTACCTCCAACACCCTCCCGACAAGCCGTACTTTGTTCCAAACACAGACTGGGACGCGTTTGCCCTCAAACACGAGAACGATAGTTCAAAGGCAGAGAACATCACCTTCTCGGCAATGCTCATCCTAAGAACGAAGCTTATATGTGTGTTTCGATCACTTATAATCAAGCCTTTTAAAGCTGAATCTCTTCAGACTTGGTCGTCGAGGCCATCTTTCTTTCTCTCCTCGGTCGCGAACTTCCCAAGGTTTCCGGGTCCCAAGACCCGATGGCTCAAATTCGTGAGATAGTTATGGGCGAGGTTGCCAAGCCTACGTTCGTTGAAGATGAGGAGGCGTACAACGCTCGCATTGCAAAACGGGTCGTCCTCTTTTGTCAACAATGCGGAAAGGTTCAGCCTCCGAACGTGAAATTCAACTACTGTCCACCGTGCAGGAAGGTGGGGCGAGATCATCTATACTGTTCGAAGTGAGTCCACTATTTGAGGCCAAGCGAATGTATTTCTAATGCTCTTTTCCCGATAGGAAGTGCCAGCAGATGGAATGGAAAGCGCATAAAGCGATTTGTGGAAAGCCACCCACCAAGACGTCAGCGGCGGAAGCATCTGGGGACGCACAAGTTACAGAAACTGAGAAAGAGAACGCTGGCAAGGAGAAGGCAGCAACACCCCACGCCGTCTTGAATGCTTTCATTGGTCCTCCGATTGAAGGCTTCAAACGCACACCGGCGCTCGAAGAACACATCCTGTATTTGTCCAAGCTGCCTCCAGGAAAGGCAGATCTTCTTGTCAAGCTCGAACCTGTGAGCAAGAACATCGACTTTGTCTTCGTATCCACACCCGGCTTTTCCGAGCCTCTCGTCGCCGCCCGCAAGGCTTGCATGACGAAGGGCGACCGGAAAGCCATCGTTTCTCTCTGCCATCTGGTTATGTGGACAATAGTCACAACATGGGCAGACAGCAAGGAGGTCAACCTTCGACAAAAGACATTGGAGGCGATCCTGAAACAATGGTCAGAGGAGTACGACTATCCGCTGGAGGAATTAAGGGTGGCGGTCAATGCGGCCCAGGAGAATACCAAACATGACGACTTCAGGCGCCCGTGAGTATAGCTCTCTCCGTCTGGCTGCCGTCTAACACGTCTGTATAGCACTCTCTGGACGAATGTCAGCCCGCTGGCTTGGGGAACTTATCAGCAACAGAACCCGTCCGTGAGCATCAAGAAGATGTTCACATTGTAGCCCCTTGTTATATCTGTACCATGATGCAAACACTTGATTCACAACCCACTGTCACGCCGGGTAGAGCGAGCAAATGCAAGTCTGTGATAAAGCGCGTCTGCTCAATGGATCTTTGAAACCAGAATACATAGGTGGAAGTGGAACGGTCATTTTGTAGTGTTACCTCTGGTGAACAACGAAAATAAGAGGCAATATGGAAGCAACAATATGAATTACTGCCACCAATCTATTGCAACGATAGACACGCCGCTAATGACTGTGCTTGTCTGTTCATTCATCACTATTGTAAGGATTGAATATTGAATCCGCATTGGATGAAAACGTTGTTTTGGCAGAGAGTGGGACGATGAAGGATGCGTTCGGCAGTGTCCGAGCTCACTTTCTCCAAACGTCCAAGTCCATGCCCTTGCTCCGACGGTTAACATCGCTATTGGGCCCCTCACAAGCAGCTCGTGAATTACAATGGATAAAAAAGCACGCTCTCCAAGCACGGCTTTCTGTCGAGGACCTTGTTGATCGCAGGATGCGGGATGAGCCTCTCCAATATATCCTTGGTGCGTGCTCAAGCACCCAAAAGCGTATCGTTCATGTCTATTATTGCAGGGACGCAGCCGTTTGGCCCACTGGATATACGCGTTCGCGCGCCAGTGCTCATTCCACGGCCAGAAACCGAGCATTGGACCATCAAATTATCGGAGGCTGTCAGTCCCACCCCTGCTAAGCCGTTCAGACTGCTGGATATTGGCACTGGAACTGGATGTATCCCACTGTTACTTTGCCATCTCTGGCCAAAAGGCTCTGTATCGGCGTGCGGAGTGGACGTCTCGGACGATGCCCTAACACTTTCGAGAGAAAACGCGAAGGCGCATGGTTTCGAGCGCGGTCCAGTTGACCTGGAGCTAAGAAACACTTTCCAGGCAGTGCGCGCGAACATTCTTGACCCAGCATTCACCACTTCCGTCGACCCTCCCTATGACGTCGTGACTTCAAATCCGCCGTACATTCCCTTCCATGAGTATTTGGACCTACCGCGTTCAGTTTCACGCTTCGAGGATCCCAAGGCGCTCTTCGGGGGTCCGATGGACGGTCTTGATTTCTATCCAGCCATTGTAAAGGTGTTAACTCAGGATGGGTTCATGAATAGGAACGGAATTGTCGCGCTCGAGATTGGACACCAGCAGGGAGAGGACGTTCATAAAATACTGAAGCAGACTGGTAAATTCAAGGAGATTAGTATATGGAATGATCCATGGGGGAAGCAACGGACTGTGTTTGCGAAGATGTAGGACATTCCATCTTAAGTACTTTACTAGTCTTTAGCAAGGCTTCGCGTCCGGTTAACTTGGTAGCCGAGTCCACATATTTGCTCAGACATGCTCGTCCTTTGAACGTCACGTTGCACGGCACTGCCCCACGGACAACGAAGCTTTCTCTCGCTCTCTCGTCATGAAGATGGATCCAGCAGACCCATCGACATTCAACCATAAGACTGCCCGGTTGCCGTCTGGACGAACATATCACTACGTCGATGAATTCACAGGGCCAGAAAAGTGTCGAGAGAGCACTCCAGTTTTACTGTGCTTGCACGGCTTCCCGGACTCGTGGTGCGTGCAGTTGGAATTGGTCAATGACACCTTCATTGATGGACGAGGCGCAGGTATGGATGGCGTTACCAGATCGGACCTTGGGCGCGCAAAGGGTTTCGTGTTGTAGTGCCTAGTATGCTGGGCTACGGCGGAACGGACAAGCCAGACGACGCAGCAGAATACACCTCAAAGAAACTTTGCGCCGACCTCGTTGCACTACTGGACGTTTTGAACATCTCCCAACCCGTGAGCCTTCTCGTACTTCTACATGGATTGCGACCAAAACTCAAAGTAGATTGTCGTGGGACATGACTGGGGCTCGCATACGGCAGCACGCTTTGCATTGTGGCATCCAGACAGGCTTCGAGCACTGATCATGTACGTGCCGTGCAAGTCACAATGCGATATCATGGAAACTCAGACGCAACAGAATATCGGTCCCATACACACCACCCGCACGCAAATATGTGTCCATCGAGTCCATCGGAGAACGCTTCCCAAACCTGCGCTACCAAGCCCTGTTCAGTGAGCCGCGTACCACTCAAGTCGTAGAAAACATGGTACGTCTGTCATGGTAGAGGATTTGGGCGAATGATCAATCTGAGGAGCAGCTGCCAATGTTTCTACGAATGGTGTTTGCGTCCCCCAGGGCCACCGGTGGAGGCTTTACGAATATCGAAAAGTGGGGGCAGATTACACCGCAGGAAATTGAAGCTCGGCCATCGGTGTTGACGCCCGCGGTACGTGAAAGAACTGGGAGTTCGTGCAAGGCTAATGTTATGCAGGAATATGAATTTTATCTGAAGGAGTTGGGGAAGGGTATGAATGGGCCATTGAACTACTATCGGACAACTAAGCTGCGCTATGAAGAAGAAAGAGGTACGAGATCCAGGAAAAAAATGCGCACAGTTAACACGCACCAGATCTCCCGGCAAACTTGCGCAGCGACCTTCCCGTTCTCTTCCTCTGGGGCACAATGGACACCACGACTGTCGGGCCAGTTATCAGGAAAGCCCACAAATTCGTCGAAAGGTTGCAAGATGTCGGGCTGGAAGGAAAAGGCCACTGGGTGCTTGTCGAGGCGCGGGAGTTGGTGACGAATCACATTTTGGGATGGTTGGACAGTCAGTGTATCGCTCCGAGAGAGATAGAGTCCAGGCACAAACTGTGACTCGGAGATGTAATCAATCGATACCCGGGTCCCGGTCCGTTGACGCACGCTTCGGCATCTGAACTGTCTCTCTCTCTCTTTGTACGGCCATCTACGTATTTTGCAAACATCCCACAAATTTCGCTTGCTTTCTTTGTTTCTCCTGTCCGTTCGCTACACAACTCTAAACGCTTCAAACAATAATTCCCAGTTTTTCACCCACTCGTGCCACCCTACGTGCGTGATGTGCTGTTTCTCAAAAGATGCGCAATGCTTATTACCGAGCAGATCATTTCAATGTCCTCTTCCAATGCAACAAAGGCTACTAGCCCTTCAACATCTGCAAAGCACCATGTGCCCGCACAAGTTTCCAAGAAAAAGAGAACGGTTCGCAGGCGAGGAGGGCGAGCGCCGCATGCCATGGACAGCGACGAGGAAATCGAGCGGGAGGCGCCGACTGACTCGGACACGGACACGGATGATGACAGCTCAGCGTCTGACTCGGATGCCGAAGAGGATGTCCCAGACCCCAAGCGCGCAGCAACCTCCTCTGCTTCAGCACCAGACCCATCGCCTTTCGTGGGTTCAACCTCTTGGTCAGAAATGGTGTCCGAGGAGGCCGATGGCCGTGCTGCCGATTTGCCTGTCATCGATTTCGAAGACATGGGCAAGCCAAAGTCAAAACCGGCGCCACACACCGCTCGCAAAGCGAAGAAGGCTATCAAGAAACCCAAGGCCGTCACCTCTCTCCCTTCCCCGCCACTGTCTTCTGCAGAGGAACATGATGAAGAAACGTCCCCCAAGCTAGACTCCCCGGACGAGACCACAGCGCAGCGCAGCAACGTTCGCCCTCAATCTTCCCAGAATGAGACCGCTCCTCGGAATGCAGGTCAAACTATCCGCCAAGTGTACCAGAAGCGTCTCGAAACGGATCCAGCATACGTGCCTGTGGTGGGAGAGTTCTGGGGGCACGACGACAGGCTCATGGACAAGGACCTTCGTAGTCTCAGCGGCTGGTGGCGCGGCCGTGGACGTGGGCGCGGCGGCTTTGGACCAGGCATGCGCGGGCGCGGCGGTTACGCGGGTCGAGCAGAGCACCGTGACTTGCCACCGGTCGATCGTGCATGGAATCACGATGGCTTCGAAGAGATGAAGAGAATGGAGGAAACTCGAAAGGAGCAACAGCAACGTGCTGCCGACGCCATTGCAAACCGTGGTGCTTCTGCTCCCCGTGCCCGGGGCGTTGCTGTCCCCCGTGGTCGTGGGGGATTTTTCAATGGCTTCGGTGGACGTGGAGGCTTTGTTCCGTCTCCTGCTCGGCCCTACTCTCGCGTCCTGCCTCCAGGTCACATGCGGCACTCAGAAAAGCCAGAGCTTCCTTGGACTAAGCAGGCCGACGCGTATCTTCATTCCAACCTTTCAACTCGGCCTCGTCGAGGTGTTGCCCCTCTGCGCGTCAAACTTCCTGGCAGCCGTCCTCAAGTCGTACGCTCCCAACCAGCCGCATTCCACAGTGCCGTCGTCCACAAGACCACCAATAACGATGAGGATGATCTAGGCGAAGTAGTCGTCAAACTCCCACCCTCGCAGCGCAAACAGCCTTTGCCGATCGAGACTCAGTCCATACCAGCTGCGGAACCCCCCAAGGCTGATGACAAGGCCAAGAAGGAGATTATCGACGAAGTGTTCACTGTTCGTCCTCAGCTTGTCAATGCAAAGCCTATCCCACTTCCGCATCCCCCACCTCTCAAGTCACAGCCAATGGCCCCTCCTCCAACAGAACAGCGTGTTCAAGCTCGATCCCCTGACGCTGTCACGCAGAGGCTGGACCATCTCAGCATCGCCTCCAACGCAGACCAGGATAGACGAATCATGACCGAGGAGGCTATTATGCGCAACCCCACTGTGACTTTCGGGGCAGATGTTCAATCAGGTGTTGAACCGTCCTCTTCGACATCTGCTGGTCGCCCACCGCTTCCTCCTATCCAAACGTCTTTCACGCCTCCAGCCCAGCCATCGCCGTACATGTCCCCGTACCAGTATGGTGTTCCCCTTCCACCGGGAATTGCCATGAATCCGCTCGGCATGCCATTCGAGATTGCCACTGGTCGACCTGTGTATCTCCCGCCCCCGCCGCAGCCACAGCCAATGTATAACCCAATGCCTCCGCCATTCGTCCCTGGACACATGCACCATCACTCGCATTCCATGTCGACCGAGTTCATGCAGCCGCCGATGTCTCAGCTGCCAGCTTTCACCGATCCCTCGACTTTTGCATTACCAAGGCCACGTTCGGTCGAAATCCGTGCTCCTGGAGAGCTACCTGGCCGCTCGGGGAGCAAGACTCACTCCAGGCTTAGGTCTGAGGCTGTCTCGTTCACGCCAACGACGATGGCCCCCCCACTCGAGGGACAACAAGAGCCTCCGCACCAGTGGATGGAGCAGCCGCCCCAGCAAGACGGGTGGCAGGATGTGTATCAGCAACCCTACGGAGCACAGTACTATTATCCCCCGCAACCCGATGCATACGGTGGCTACGGGATGCCGCCGTACCAGATGCCCTCGCAGTATGACATGTACGGCCCTCCGGAGCCCATCCCGCAGGGCACGGTGTACTACCAGTGACCGATTTTACGATGACTTTCTACCTCTCTTCTGTGGTGAATTTTCTGTATTTGCACATTGCTTTCGGCTAGTATGACTTCCCACTTCTGCACCCATCGATTCGGACTTGTGCCCCACGCTCATGTTCACGTTACGCCGCCCTACACATTACACATATTTCAATCTGTCTCCAACAAAACATGTATCTCTTCCTGCGTATTTTCTCGTTTTCCATTTCATTATGTGTCCTATATCCTCGAGCTGGTATCTTACTTCATACTTTTGATGTGCAAATTCCGTTGATTATTGGTCAAATACAGTTGTGGCATGCCAGATAATGTCCGTCTTTCCTCGAGACTATGTTTCCAAAGATTCCTTGAGCTACTCCCTCAGCGCTTCCAGAAGGGTGTTGTAGGTTTGCTATTATGTACGCGTCAGAAATTCGAACTCTCGGATTGATGAGAAGGAACGTTACCTTTCGCCGGATGCCGCGTTGCTCAATCCCGTCCCGATTGAGCTCCCGCCTTCCGTTAAACCGCGCCCAATGCTGCTGATGCCAGAGCCGAGGCCTGCTGTTGTCGCAGAAAGTCCTTTACCGAGACCGCTGCCGATGTTCCCAACGCCCTCTCCACTGACGGCTTTCCCGAGGCCTTGCCCGACGTTGCTGACGCCTTGAAAAAGACCTCCGCCGACGTTGTACACACCCTCGCCTGCACCGCGCGCGACGTTGTAAACACCGTCAGCGGCGCCGCTCCCGACGTCGCCGACTGCTTTGGTGGTGCCAGAGATGGCCTTTCCTGCGTTGTTTTGAATGTTGGACATTGAACTTGCTGTGTGGTAGGTTATAGTTCGACAATGTGCGCGGTGGTGGTGGGTGGTTGCTTTAACACTCAAAAGAAGCGGGAGAATGGCTTTATATTGTGTTGGGCATCGCTTGGGACTGACGTCGATGGTGCACTGATGTGTTGGCTACTCCAATTTCCAAATTCAGTGCTGGGCAGTGGGCCGTCGTTGCAGCACGCCATGTCCAATCCGGGAAATGCATGCATTACACAGCGTTTCGAGGGACCTTACATACGAAGGCAGTTCTGCCCTTGGAGCCAATCCCAAGCACAGAATGTGGCGTTCGTCATGGCCCTTGTGTCCTCTCCCCCTGGTGATGCCTTCGTCCATAGGTAATCTATGCCGGGACGTCAGAGCAGCGTCAGTTCTGGATGACTTCAGCGCAGGCAGCTGCGTGCGTTCCTTATATACCGTGTCCAGCAACCTGCATCGCTCAGTTTATCCTTCGTTCAACGGCCCTCGCAATAACAACAACAACAACATACGAATTTCATCACGAATATGGCCTCCATTCTAGGGAACGCAGGCTCCGCCGTTGGAGACGGAATCGCTGGTGTAGGCAAAGGTGTTGGGGAGGCAGGTAAGGGCGTGGGCAACGGGGTCGGCGAAGGCGTTGGCGCTATCGGCCGTGGAGTGACTGGTGCTACCGGCCAACCAGACCACCCTTCTACACAAGAAGAAAACTCTTCTCCAGGCGGGTCTCAGCCCAACTTTCTCGCAGGCGTAGGCAAGTCGGGCGTCGACTTTGTCGGCAAAGGCTTCTCGAATGGTTTTCAACTGGCAGGAAACATCTCGAAAGAGACTCTGGACCTCCAACGCAATGTCGCTAGTGGGATTGGCGGCATGGGAGGTACCGCTATAGACGCTGTTGTCGGGGTGTGTACCATCGTTGGTCCATTAACACGAGCTAACAAAATGATAGGCCGCCAGCGCAGGAACAGGCGCCGTCTTTGACCCCATCGCCAATGGCCTCAAATCCATTGAAGGGCTCGAGGCTCTTGGTGAAGGTGTCGACCAGATCAACGGCCTCTCGACGAATGCTCTCCAGGGTGTCGCCTCTATTACAAAAGAAGCACTCGCAGTCGCTGGTCGTCCACCCACATTCTTCGACCCAGATCATGACGGCATTGTCAAGGTAGTGATTCACCCTTTACGAATGCCTGAATCGTTTGCTAAGTTTCTTCCTAGTTTGAGGACACGAAGAAGGGCTTTACGATTCTTGGTCTTGAGGAGCAATACGCCAAGATGGCCGCCTATGCTTTGCACACGACCTTCAGTTTCTCGACATCCGAGACTTGGGACCCAAGGAGCAGTGCACTGGCGCCGGATATGCCTATTCGTATTGAGAAGATGCCCCAGACGCGTTGGGGGAAGAATTGGGGAAACTACGAGCGAATCGACTGGGTCAGCGACGCCGATGTTGAGACGGTGGGATACTCTTTTCTGACTGTCAGCACGGCAAGCTCACGTTTAGCAGTTCTTTGGGATGCGTGAAAGGCAAACGTATGCCGAGTACTTCCGCGATAGGTGATGCGTTTGACATTGATTATCGTGTAGTATCGTACTCACAGAAAATCGTTTTAGTAAATCGTACTTCGGCACTGCTCTTTTGATATTTGAATGGGGTACCACCTGGCCGTTTATGTATGGCAACCTCTTCGACGCGACAAGCCCAGTCGGTGATCAGCTTGGTGCAATCATGCGGGTAAGTGTCAACTAACAGCTGGTCCTCCCATGTACTCAATTTCTACAGGCTGTCATTATCCCCACGATTACCAAGAGCCACGAAAACGCAAAGAAGGCAGATCCGTCACGGCAGGATTCCGAGCGCCCACCGTTCCCCGACACCGATAAGAATGTCCCAAGCGAGTCTACCTAGCTGTTATGCACTCTGGCGTGGGCGACACAAGGGACTTTATTCACTGTATGGTAGTAGTGGACTTGTACGATATTCTTGAATTGTGTAGGTGTAGTAGGATGAATCGTTAATCACCATGTATGACACTAATCCAAGTGTCAAAGAGTCGTGGTCGTGCCACCGCCCCATCGGTCGTAATGAAGTACATTGAATTTGCACTCGACTAGAATTCAACTTTCTCATTGTGCTTCGCAAAATCCGCCTTGGTTTCCTCTGGCACCTTGATATGCCACTCGCGAATCTTGTGTCGGTAGTGAACATTAGCTTTCTTCTTAATGGCCTGGTTGAGTTGGTCGTCGGTCATGCGTTTGATGACAAGCAGATTCTCTTGCGTCTGGCCATAGATGACCATCTCATTGAAGCGCGCTGGCTCAGGGATAGGAAACTGTAGGCCGTCGCGAGTGTTCATGTTAGGGTGTCTGCAAAATAGGACATAAGGCCGCGAGACGCCCCAGCCAGCGACTGCGCCATCCCGCTTGAGATCACTGTCAGCGATATGCTCGTCGCCTTTGTCGACATGCGTCTTCAGTTCATGGCGATTGTCCGGAACCCATATCTGGGACTGTGTCAATGCGAAATCATACATGACATGACGGGAATGTACTTTATGCATCTTATCCCAGATTGCGCCGTCTCTCGCATAGATTTCACAAACGATGGTCTTGCTGTCGCCGAACGACTTTTTCTTGATCCAGTCAGAGAAATACTTTGCGCTTGAAACTAGTGAGCAAACAAGACTGTCGAGCAGTGCATTATAGATGCTCACACTAGTGGGTCGTCAGCGACATACATAGCGAGTCCCCAGCGAGAGGGCTCTGTCCTGTCATGGCGTCGGCCGCCCTTCTCCAGGAGCTCGATACTGCCAATATCCATGCCAGAGTAACCAATCAGCTTGCGATTAGGGTAGGCTGTGAGGTGATGACCGTGCCATGGGCTATGTATCGCTTTCGTCCCTCGCCAGATATAAAGACCCGTTTGGTACAGGTCCCAAGTCAGGCCATTCGGGCAATGCTGAAAGGTGACGCCTGAGCACGGAAGTCCGGTCAACTGTCTGCACGAGTAAGGCAGAATGTAGCACACACCTTTCAGCATTTCCAGAATACTGCTCAGCTTGTCGTGGTCGTACAATATCTGTCATAGACGTTATACAAAGTCCGAGGGGAAGTACGAATCACTCACCATGTCCATATACGAAGCATTGTCGTACCCATGCATCTTCTCGAAGTGGTGAACCTTGGATTCTGTGCCGTTGGACTTGAGACAACGATTTAAGCCCAGGGAACACTATAGCTATACCATTGTGTACCTCGTTGTAGTTGACCAAGTCGATGAGCCGACGTTCTTTGCCGTGCTGGTCCATTACCATCATGTAATAGAGCGCGCGGTCGGTTCTACATAATCTTATTGAGGTATGAAAAGGATGAGAGGACGACCGACGTACAAGGCTTTGCTGGTGTTTCGGGATACGATGGCCAGCTTTGCACCATGTTTTAGAATGTCGCTCACAATCTTTGGAATGTCATGGTAGAGATGGCATTTGAGATGGGAATTGCTGTACAGTCGAACCTCTCTTATCCCATACCCCTCGGTCACAGCTCTGAGCTATGGGATAGTAGAGGTATGGGATAGCGGGAGTGTGGCGCAATTTTGATCGGACCCAGTACAATAAATCAATGTTGAATAAAGGCCACAATTTCAAGTCGTAGGGCTATACTACTTATCAAATATGTCTATGGAAGTAATCAGCTCGTACATTGGTGACTTGTCAGTGATATTGAGAGTAACCCCCAGTATCCTAACCCGCCTGGCACGCGCTTATGGTGATATTTTCAGTACCCAAAGAATCCCACAAACACGTCAACCGAAGAGTGAAGCTGCCGGGCATAACTAAGGTCAACCTTCAAGCTTCAAGGACCTCAAGGCGTAACTTTGCCGAGGGCTGCCATCATCAAATCATCCACGCACTTCAGGCTAGTTAGCCAGCAAGCGGTCCTTGGTTTCCTGAGTGTTCTCGAGGCCAGAACACAGCACGGATAGGCTTCGGATAGGCTGGATGCCATGTCGTTGTGGTCAAAAGAACAAAGGCACTGAATTTCGGCCATTGGATCGGCCTTCCCGATCCCCATTTGGCACGCTAAAGTATGGGATTTTGGCCCGAATGGGTATGGGATATGGGATAGCAGAGGGTATGGGATAGTGGCCTCAATTTCCCTGCAAACCATGGCCGTTTTCCAAAATCTCTATGGGATAATGGAGGTATGGGATAACAGAGGTATGGGATAGGAGGGGTTCGACTGTAGCCCAGTCAGCGCCTCTGAGCATGTCGGGATTGGAATATGGAGGACCCACGTTCGATCTTGAATCTCTGTATCGCTAACGCGGTGGATGTTGTCTGCAATTTTTGGACGCGCCCCGTGTCCTTTCCCCCACTTATCCTTGTCGAGGCTGCCCGAGAAGATAACCCACCTTGGTGACACGATGAGCGTTTTAACTGTTCTGCGTTGAGTGGAACTCACTCGATGCCCAGTGTGACGACCTTGGGGTACGGAGACATAATGGCTGTTCACTGCACTTGAAGCGGGGGAGATTCTGTGACTGCTAAGTAGCAGGACAGGCAAGCTCGCCTGCATGATTCATATAACATTGAGATTGATAGCGTTGAAGACCGCCGGCGAGAGAACTGCCCGGGCTGCATGTGGCCAAATACCACGGGAACGTTGGTCAGGCTTCGAATTTAATGTGGAACTAGCATTTCATAGCTCGGCCGTGCAATAGTGATATTGCTGGAGAATGGTCCATTTTGCACGAATTTTGCATTCATATCGTTCAATGCCAAGTTCGACAGAGCCAATTAGCGAGTATCCGGCGTTCGGTGCCGATGTCCGAGTCGGGCACGATCACGTTGAGACTCCGAAGAGCTTTGGGCGACTCTGTCAAAGGACCAAAGGAGTTTCTGTAACTTTTGCTTTTTTCAATTTCCATAAGGTAAAATTCCTTTTCTTCGCAGAGTTATGTTCACAATAGCTTCACTTTATTACTCATCAACCAATATTCTCTCTATGTGCTGCAAAGTCGTCTCGTGTGCGTTGAGGTATGGTGATGTTCCAATCCCGGATTTTTCCTGGGTAAAAGACGTTGCCTGCAGATCCCAGCTCGTTGTCCGACATACGCCGCACCACAATGAGATTCTCCTGGATCTGTGGGTAAATGACGAGCTCGTTGAACCGCTGAGGGTTAGGAATGGGGAAGTTGCCGCCCATGTTTGGATGGCGAGCGAAGAGGACGTATGGCTTCTTGACTCCCCATTGCGCTACCTGTCGGTCGCGGTCCTCCTCGCTCCAGGCAGTGGCGAACAGCGACCCGCGTTTCTGCATAATGTCCGTGGCCCAGCCGGGTACCCAAATCTGGAATGTCGAATCAATAACTTCCCTCCCATTTACTATGTTCACTAGGGTTACCTTGTTCATACGGTCCCAGAGCTCCCCATCGCGAGCGTAGACGGCGCAGACTGTAGTGGCAGTCCCAGCGGCGAAGGCATTCTTGATCCAGTTGTTGAAATAGATCGCCCTGCAGATAATCCGTCATACAGGAGCAATATTGGAGTCGACATAGGAACTTACACCCGAGGGTCGTCAGCGACATACATGGCATACCCATATCGAGCGGCCTCCTTCGTATCGGTGCGTCTCCCGCCTGCTTCGAGTTGTCGAATAGTCCCTTCATCCATGCCCGAATAACCAAGGAGCTTCAACTTTGGATATCGATTTAGCTGCAGGCCCTGCCACGGGCTGTGGATCCTCTTATTGCCTCGCCATATTTCGAGACCTTGCTGGTAATTCTCCCAAGTCAAACCTTTCTGATCTCTTGACACCTGGAAAGTCACCCCTGGGAAGGGAGTGAGAAGTAGATGCAGGAGAGTGGATTATCCACAGACCGAGCATCATTTCGACGTTGTTATTGATGGCCTCATCGTCGAAATGAATCTAGAAAAGTGTCAATCAGTTTGCTGCTACGGATTGGCGTGAGGGCTTACCATGTCAGAATATTCGAACTTGGTCCACTCTTTGATCTTGCGGAAATGAGTCGTCTTGTCGGCTGCATGGTCAGTCAGTACAATGACTTCGTTCATCGATGTTGACTAACCGTCGTAGACTTCGTCGAAAGAAACGAGGTCAATGAGCCGTTTGTCCTTTCCGTGATGGTCTTGGACCGTCCAGTGCCAGAGGGCTCTATCGCACCTACGACCCCCAGTTCAGGAACTAAGCAGGTCCACAGTGAAAGCAAGTTCTCACATAGCTTTGCTCGTGTTCCGAGACACAATGGCCAGCTTCGCCCCATTCTTCAAAATGTCCTTGATGATTTTTGGGACGTCAGCGTACATGCCGCAAGCAACATTATGGTTCCTTGCGTCGAAGCGCGTGAGAGAGTGTCAGAATACAAAGTGGAAGAAGCATACGTGCGATCTTGGATCTCCCAGTAGTTCCTCTTCTCAATGTTGTCCTCCTTCGGGGAGTAGGCGTTGGGACCTCTGCCCCACTCGTTGACTTTCAGCCATCCCCAGAACAGTGTCCAGCTTCATAGCATGTTAGTATACAATGAGATGTGGTAGTAGTAAATTGACTTGGACGTACTCAGTGTCAAGCGCGACGAGCTTTGGATACATTGAAGTGAATAGACAGGAAGAAATTCCACAACTGGGTGGGCACGACGCCGTTCATTATGTAGTAATCCCGTGGTAGGCTGTGTTGAAGGCGCGCGCAATTAGTTGGTATCGAAGCATATAGAACATAAAATGGAAAGTCCGGGGCAGGGAACTGACTCGCCGGCACGATGTCCATCGATGACTCCCATTGACGCTTTACAATGTGGTCTTGAGTTTGGGCGCCATTCATCAAGGCCAAGACGATGTGTGCATTCGCCGAACCAACGTTGAACAAACAACTTTTCAACCGGGGGAACGGTGAAAGCCGATGACATGCTCGACGGTGGGGTAGTTCATTCTGTGAGCGGCGGACATAACAAAATTTGGAAGCGGCACCATTGGTTAGTGCGGGGTAATTGGCCTGGTTGAGAGATCGAGCTCAAGTGACCAGAAGAGGCAGGAGTTTCCCTGCAGCATTTATAATCCAATTTTCCCCATTCAAGTATTCCTCGAACAGCTGTGCGGTCGCCACCTTCCTTTGGCTTAAGCTACCACCAGTGTCTTCATATCACTGGCACAGATGAGCGCAGGATCTCTCACAACGCGCGTTATCATGATCGGCCTCGGGTGAGGCTCTCTGCATCGTATCTGCCACTTTTGAGATTGGCTACTAACGTCGAGGAAGCGGGGCTACCTCGTCGGGGAAGACCACTCTCGCCAAGCACCTGCAACGATGCTTGCCGAATAGCCACATTCTGCATCAGGATGTACGTCCCACTTCATTGAAGTCTTCTAGTACGCTTAGGTATACTGAAGACGACCTGTAGGATTTTGTCCCGGTGGGACTCGTCGCTCCTCATTTCCTCGTCTATCCCTGAATCACATTCAGCCTGCCGACCAGCTTCCCAAGGATCCAGAGTTTGGTTTCGAGAATTGGGACGACCCCGAGGGCGCTGTGGACTGGGATCGCATGGCTAACTACCTGACCGCGCTGAAGAATACAGGCGTTCTTGGTGAACACAGCTCCGTCGACAGCATGAACCAGAACGCCGCCGTTCCTGTCGACGACGAGGTCATCTCGAAGTGGACGCAAGCCAGTCAGAAGGTGCTCAAAGACCGTCAATCGCGCGGCGAGCAAATCGTCTGGGTTCTCGTTGACGGCTTTCTTCTGTATTGGGATGAGGTACAACCAGCTTCAGTTCCGTCATGTATATATGTCTGAATACGCTCTGGCAGCGCATTGTCTCGACGCTCGATGTAAAGGCATTGATTCGTATTCCAGAAGAGCTTGCGAAAGCGAGGCGCGAGGCTCGCGTCTACCACACACCTGGCGAGTTCTGAACTCGATAACTACTTCTCTATATTAACTTATCTACCAGAGGGCGATACATGGCGTGATCCGCCGCAGTACTGGGAAAAGATTGTCTGGCCAGCCTATCTCAAAGCTCACAAGCATATATTCGAGAACGACGATGTAGTGCGCGGTCCTGCCAAAGACAAAGACTTGATTGTCTTTGAGGGCACAGACGTGGGAATGGAGGCTATGGTCGACGCTGTGATGAACAAGGTTCTGGAGGTTTCGTCTTGATTTGCATGTCGTAGTATCGTGACATCCCGCAATGAGTGAACGCTTTCGATAGCTTGCAGAACACTTTCGATGGTCTGGATAAGACACAATTGAGATTCGAGACTCGGGAATGAGACAAAAAGAAGTACGGTGCACCGTTAGAATATTTGAAAGAGTCGCCACGAAGATACTAACGGCGACGATACCACCAGCTCAAATCTTTCAGAAACTCCTGACCATCTCTCTCCGTAATCACGTTTCTCTCCCAACGAGCAGCGTACTCTGTTTTGACCATCCATGTGATCCAATAGCGACGCTAGAAGTCTTCAGTGGTTGCACAGGCAGAATGCGTCGCGCTCACGAATTCGTCGGGGGTGTATTTTAGACCAGGCTTGGATTTCTGATATTTAGGGACGATGAGCTGAAAGTCATTGCCTCGTATGTATCGATTGCCGTCCCAAGTCATCTTGACCGCAATCCCCCTGGACAATGTAAGCGGCGCGCTTCAGGATACTGTAACGAAGAGTCAATTTACCAGTCCAGAAGATGGGCCTTTGTAGGCTTGTCCCCATCAAAATTGAAAACCACATTCCTGAAATGCGCGTCACTGAATGAATGCACATGAGTATGTACCCAGAAGGACAGGGATTGCACATCGCGTACCAATGCTCTACTCCATACTCCTTTACGACATGTTCAACCTGGTCAACGGTGCGATGCATACAAGCCCTCACGAACTCTTGCCATTCGACGCTGAATGGATGTTTGGTATACAGAGGGTGCTTCCAGATGTGTGTTCCCGCGATCTTCTGCATTTTGAACCAACCAGAGAATTCTTCAGGCTTCGGTCCCATGAGTTCCTTGATGAGCGCGAGGTTACGAAGCTCCAAAGCAATCATAAGAAGGTACTGGTCTAGCTTGACTTCACCAGGGTCGAAAGGACGACCAGTCTTGATCACTTTATAGATTTCGAGGAGACGACGACTCTGTTGCTCTGTCCAGTTATTGAGTACTTTGACCACTGCCGTTCGGTCATCCGCCGCGTCGTATACTTTGGAGAATTTCCCGTCACCGAGAAATCCTCCTAGCTTCGGTTGGTCGCCTGTAGAGTGTTCAGTGATCATCAACAATCTCGACAAACGACTAGGACGTACGGTAGACTTTGTGGTCTCCGCTGTGGCCGTATTTCTCGAGCGCCCGATTGTAAGTTTCCCATGTCACTCCAGTATGACTGTCGACTATCTCAACCTGGACGCCTATGTCCAATCATTCAGAATACTTGTGAGCGGGAATTAAAACGACATCGACTCACCGAGTTGACGATGGACACTGAGGCTTTCAGCGTGGCAGTCAAAGAACAGCTGTGCGGCCAAGTCAACTCTGGAACGAACCCGTCAAATACAGACATACAATATCTTCCCCTTGAGCCGATGCCCAACCCTTGATGTTGTTGAAGATATCCACGTAGCTGCCTATCCAATAAATCAGGGGACCCGAAATGGTGCTATCATGGACTCACTATGGCCAGTCTCATCGAAGTTCACAGCCTCGATAATTGGCTTGCTGCGGTGGTTTTCGTCTTCGTACTCAAAGAAGTAGAGCGCCCTGTCACACCTGTAAATGAAGGGTTAGCAAGCAGTCTTTACGGCCGGAGAAGGCGCCTACATGGCTCGGGGAGAGTCCTTGGAAACGAACCCCAGAGGGATGTGCCTCTTCTTAATGTCGTGGATGATTTTTGGTATGTCGGAAAAGAGGCGTATCTGGTTGGAGTAGTCACTGTCGTGGTATATTCGATAAGTTGGAATGGCCTGCAGGTTTGAACAATCGTTCTCACCTAGAATCGCGAACGATGTGCTTGTCAGATGCGTCCCTCTCGAGGTTAGACTCGGGTTTGGTGCGTGCTAAGCGGCCTTTGCCCCATTTCTGCGCGTCGAGTTTGCCGCTCCAGATAGTGTAGCTGCAAGCAAGTCGTTAGAGGACTCGCGGACATTGCTGAGGCGTGTGAAATGTGGCAGACTTCACTTCGAAAACGATTGCCTTAATGGTCATTGGGCTGGCGTATGGAAGGGAGGAAGAAAATTGGGTTACTGCAAGGGGAAACTGGGCTTCTTAGGGAAACCTGACCAGACGGCTGCCTCGGTCTTTGTGAAATGTGAAGCGGTGAAAGGTCATGGATGCATGTCCGGTGTCTGCGCATCGTTGGCCAGGCCACCGGCGAGTGGCGACGCCGACTGCTTCGTTCGAACCATTAAACGGCGCTTATTCAACACCGGTCATGCAAGTTAAAGCCAATGAGGGCGATCACAGGGCAGCTTGATCGAGACTAACTAAACGACAATAAACTACTTGCTCTATATTTCACGAAGATACATACATATACTATGGTGATGCAGACGCAAAATGTACCAAGACAGCCTAGAATCTAGTGACTCACTTTTGTCATTACTAGTCATCTCCGCGTACAAGCTCATAGAAGTCTCATCTGACTATTGCATGCCAGTACAGCTAACCTGCTTAGCGTACTACTGGCGCTCTGTTTTCTACACGAGGGCGCTTGGTCTGATTTTTGTTTACGTGGGCATCCTCGCAGCCTTCACCAGACCGAGGCCATAGAGCCAGGTCTATATAAGTGCAGCTGGTACAAGTTGCTTGTCCGCTGTCCACGTCGCATCATGTATCCCAAGGTCGTTGCGCTAGCCACAGAGTACGTGACGTTCTCTAAGCAGCGCTCTCTCTTTTTGCGTGTCTGACGACTGCTTTCAAAGCTGGTGCATCTTTTCAGGTAACCTAGACCATAGGACGTGGGGAAAGGGATATGGTGCATTTCCCAAAGTGGAGGACAATATTCATCGGGTGAACAACCATGTCGTTCGCGACCGAACGTGAATATTGTCTCGTGCTTTCGTTTCTAGTATTGTCGCTGACCGTGTCATTGGTAGAAACGCATACCACAAGTGTCAGCTCTATCCGGACATCCCCTTGATAATAAGCGACATTTTGAAGAACGGAGCGAAGCTGGCCATTGTGTCACGAAACTCCAGCAAAGCTATGTACATATGCACACTCGGAGTGAGGACGGTACGAGTCGCTGACATTTTGTGTAGGATGGATAGAGCACTGTACCATTTTATTGTCAAGGATCAGGACGGCAGAGACCGTAGGCTCATTGAACTAGTGAGCTACGACGAGGTATACGACAGTGAGCGATCATTTTTGTGCTGTTGCATGACATTAACACACCTGATAGAGTTGAAGACGACACACTTCCACGCAATCCATGGTTACAACAATGAGCCCTATGCCGATATGGTGACCCACAGTCTTCAACTTGTATTATCGCACTCCTCAACCAGGTTTCTAGATTTTATTTGACCGTATGAGGCAGAGTACTAGAGTCGAGATGATGTTAGGTTAGCACAATTCCGCGCACCGTGATCACTGGTTGACGCCCTTCTGTAGGTGTCACTTTTCAACACTGCCCCAATGGGCTGGACTGGACGATGTACAGGGAAGGGCTGGCAACATGGCGCCGCACCAAAGCCATTCATAGTCCATGGCTCGGCCTCGAGCTTTCTTCCTATCCGAAGCACAAGCTCATCGGCTACTCCGGAATGGACATCGACACCATTGAACTCCTCGAGAAAGGGGGTAGGCGCCACGACAGGAAGGAGGCGGCTCGCTGGGGTTTCGCGATGTATGTCGCCGACGACCCGCGCGTGTCAGTGTGATCAACCTCTCGCCCTTGTTGTTTGCTGAGATGTTGGATCCACAGCGCCAAATACTTTTCAGATTGGATCAAGGCGACCACCTTCGGCGCTGGGGCAAAGACAATCGTCTGTGCCATCTATGCCAGGGATGGTGATAAATGGGATGCAATGAACAAGGTGACCCAAAAAACTTTGCGCTAAGGTTGGGACGTACTCAGACCAATTTTGTGTCGCATAGATTTGGGTCCCTGATCATCGGCATGACCTGAAAACGCATGTCAACAAGGAAGAAGTGACGATTGCCACCAGCGAGCTCAAGCGCGATAAACAGGTTGCCGCTTGGGGCGTGCACCGTCCCTACGTCCTCTTCTCGCGGCATCCCAACATGGGGAAACGGGACGGCCTTCAGTTCCCTATCCCAAACTCCGCACGCTTCAACGAAATGGCCATCTACGGACAGACGCAGGAGAACTTGATCGTCGTCAACCGCATGACAGACGCCCAACTCGACCAAGCTATTGCGAACAGAGCCAACGTCCAGTATGAACACAAAATCCCGCAATGGAATATCAAGGTCCCAATGGAGACGAGGGTTGATTTCCAGAAGTACAACGAGCGCCCGACTCTGATGTAGTTGCAAAGGTGGCTGGTAGTAGAGTGCCCTTCAGAATACACAATCCAAGTTTTAAATACAACGGAATGCAGAGCAAACTCACTATGCGAACAGGCAAATGTTATGCAGTAATGAGATGCCACTCCGACCGATATCGAGTACATTACAGATGCATGACAGTCCACGAGGGTAGACGAGAATCGACCTGTTTGTTTTTCGACGGCTGTACTGTCTTGCAAAAGACCCCGTGGCGCTTCCAATCCGCGGCAATGCATTTTGCGCTATAGACAGCTCAAGTAGCCGCAATTACATGAGCTAAAGCCACTAACCTGCAGTATCTGCAGAATATTAAGGACGAGCAAATAAGTAAGATACCATTGAAAACTCACCTAGTGATGTGGCATCTACCGCACCTCATCGACGCGTTGTGAGCGACAAGGTCCTCGCTCTTACAGCCAGCACACGAAGCAGAAAGAGGCATCGCAGCCCCAGAGGTATCGCGCGTTGTGCCTTTTTCCTCTGACGCACCGCTCGCAGCCTTCATTTCACGGTCCATCTTCTCCATTTCGTCTGCGCACGAACCAGTACGGGAATTACAGATTTGATGCGCCTTTGGTGGGTCAAGACAGAATCATCACGATGCCAAAAATGCATACAAAAAGAACGAGAGTAGGGGGAGACGAACTGAAATGAAACTGGAGCTGGAAAATACTCTCACGAGCGAGTCGGTCTAGAAAAGGCATTCAAGTGGATATGGAAGCGATGGGTTGATGCGGACGCACTGCAGAATTCACAGCGCCAGTCGCCACTGTGCTTGATGTCGACGTGACAGCTTCGAAGTCGTTGTGTCATCCAAAGCGCGGCGTCCCGCGGGCTGTTTTGAGCCGGCACCGGCTGGCTGAACTCGACCTCGAGCTTGCGCATGTCATAGTTTTGCGACGGGACTTTCTCTATAGTTTTTGGTTCTGAAATATCTTTCTCTTCTTTGGAGTACGATCCAGCCATGCGGATGAATATGCGGTAGGGTGAGGAGCTCATGGTGGTGGTAAGTCAAGTTATAATTGATGTTACTGATCGCTTTGTCACGTCTCAAAGTTCGAGTCTCGATCACATCTGTACATTGTAATCATCGGTTCTATGCTGTCTATGTACATACACAAAATTCTCCGCTTCCTTTGATACATGTCGTTTAACTCAGGTCCTGAATGTGCACTTTGATAGCTCCCTGTTTAGGATCAGCGGCCACCCTGAATGCCTCCAACGCATCCTCTATCTTATAGCGGTGAGTGACCAAAGGCTTCAGGTCAATTACACCTCCGGAGACTAGGCGGATAGCCCTTGCATGCTGAGAGAATTTCAGAGAACGTAGTCAAGACAGTATAGGAACTGACCTGGTTCGCATATCGATTGACAAATTTGATGCTCATTTCATTGAGACTCAGGCGCATGAATGGATACTTAGAACGCATCAGCAGTCGGACACACAATGTACCACAACGAACTTACAGACTGGATGCTCCTTCCAACACCGAGAATCGTGAGACACCCCTTGTACCTCAAGCACTACGTCGGAAATGGTCAGAGGGTAGTCCGACGAAGAGACGTGGTACTCACGAATGCTGCTGTACCAATGCTGCCTTCGAAGCCAGTGCACTCCAGAGCAACCGAGATCTCCTGTCCCGCAGCCTCCACGATCTTTTTCGCCTGATCTTCCTGGCTCACCGAAGGGTCGATTAGCACAGTCTTGACGGTCGGCACGATGCTCTTAGCCACATCCAAACGACTCTGATGAAGGTCGGTGATAACGATGGGCTCGGCACCTGCAGCGCGCGCAGCAAGGAGCGTCGCCAGTCCAATGGGGCCCGCCCCGCCAATGAGGGTAGGATCTCCGAGCATAATGCCCGACTCTTGGATGCCCGACAAAGCAACTGTGAGGGGTTCGCAAAGTGCACCTTCTTCATAGGACACATTGTCCGGGAGACGGTGGCACCATTCCTGAGGGTGTACATGCCAGCGCGTCAAAGCACCTATTCCAGTGTTACCACATAGTCACCTCAGGGAGGGGAAGCGCAAACCGTGCCAAGGAGGGACTCCAATGAAAGCGAGAACTGGGCAGCCATTGTATCGGCCCAAACGACACTGTTCACAAGAGGCGAGGAAGCAAGGGATACCAGCTTCGAGTGCAACGCGGTCGCCTGCATGACCTTGTATCAGCCACGGGACCAGCAAACTAGTGTTGCACAACGTACCGACTTTCCACTGCGTGACACCTTCGCCTAATTCTACGATTTCACCCGCGGGTTCGTGGCCCACACACATCTTTGCTGGAAGTTAACACTATCATGCAGAAAATCGGGACAAGGAGCGCGTACATCGTCGTTGACAACATGATGGCCAATCCTGCCGTCGTGCCACAAGTGGACATCGCTGCCGCAAATTCCTGTCGCACGCATGCGAACAAGTACATGGCCAGGAGCAGGAGATGGTTTGGGCATCTCTGCGAGGTGGATGTCTCTCCTGTTATTGATGAACAACCCGATGTTCGCGCCCTCTGTCGGTTTGTCGTTCGGGCCCAGGATCTTGTACGATGGGGAGTCGAGGGTCCTGCGCGGGTCGTAAAGCTCTTCGAAAGTGGGCCGGATAGACATGATAGAAGAGTGTTGGAAGATGATAGAGGATGAGGGCTGGATGGGGGGATCTGCTGACCACCATGGTAAACATGGGTTCCCTTAAGTATGCGGGGTGCCCCCATGGTCAAATGTTTATTACCCTAGTTTCGCGGGGACGGACGTAAATGATACCGTGCGAGTGCACCCTTGGTGTTCAACGAGACTATAACACCATAAGGCCGGCGGCCACATCCCAAACTCCTGCATCACTGGATGGGGCCGTTGAATGAATCTGATTGGGAGAAATGAGCAAGCAAAATGAACCAGTACAGCAGTGTGAGTAAAAAAATGTGGGTTCGAGGATGAACAACACTACTTGTTTCTGGACTTCATACGGCTTCGCTTGCGGCAGGGAAAGTATATAAAGCCGTTAACCGAGATTAGGGCGTGAACAGCTTCATATGTTGGCCGACTGGAATTCAACGCAGACTGCCAGGAAAGAAGAAAGGTACGTATATAACTCAGTGGGAAAGGGTCGATACAAAAGTCTGGTGGTACATATTCTTGGATTTGGGCTTCGTATTTCATCCAGAACCTCGCACGTTCGGGCGTTAGTGGCCAATGCCGTTGACGTTGGCAGGGAGTGGTGGGACGGGTGGAACACTCTTGTTATCATCATCCTCGTCCATCGGCACGCCATCAGCGGGCGGGGCGGCCTCATCCTCATCCTCGTCGGCTATCAGTTGGGCAGCACGCTACGGGATGATCGTTAGTTTGGAAATGACTGTGTGTGCCACTTGAGCCAATTGACCTTCATGGCTTCGGCTTCGTTCGAGTAGTGACGGCCTCTGGCCCGTACAAAGGCTGCGTGTTTCGCAGCAGCTACAACACGGTCAGCAGCTCATTCAAGGTCAGCTTGGATGTTGCGCACTCTCTTCGTCCATCTCCTCATCAAATTCGACTTCCGAAGTTGGGTCCTGGGGTTCTGCACGAATCTCTGTGCGTTCTTCATCGGGCAGATTGAAGCTGGTGCTACGGCTGGATGCGGTGCTATTAGATCGGCCAGATGGCGGCTTGCCCGAGCTCGAGAACGATGTCCTGCGCGACGAAACGCCTGACGTATCTGCACCAGTCGGTGACAAGGACCGTGCGGAACGCGTTGGCGAGTCAGGGAAGCGACCATTGAGGTCAAGGTCAGGAATGTCTGCAATGAGCGATGAGACGAAATTCAGTTTCGATGAATTATTGGCACGCACCACCTTCGACCTCGTCTGTCTCTGCGTTATATCGCACGAATGGGGTCTTTGGCTCCGTAATCTTCATGAGACTGTCCTTCTGGATTTCTGTCAAGGCAAGATTGGCTTCATCCCAGTGCAGATTGCTAGTTGACCTGAGCGACGGTCATTCCGCGTCCAGAGTACACACTCACTGCCCTTGTCCCAAGGCTCCCTCAGATGTGTTCTTGAGAATGCCCTTTGGCCTAGGGTTCGCGGCAGACGGTGGCAAGGGACGCGCCCCAAGGTCGTCGATGTCAATCACTGTTGTTGCCATTGTCGTCGTTCTCGGTGTTCGATGTGTAGTCAGCGATGGCAAGAGTACAAGACTCAAGTGGGGAGCCTCGTGGCGCTGTTCGATCTAGTCCTTCGTGCCGGATATAGCAACAACGCCACAGAACCGTGTTAAAATGAGAAGCGATAAAAGTATTATACAGATTACAAGCTAAGAGTAAGAGTATCTATGGGCGGGAGATCTGTCCGTCCCCCCTCGACCAAGTGTTGTCTAGGTCAAGGCGAGCCTCCCCCAGTCGTCGACCGGTCCAATCTTCCTCGCCAACTTTATCCGCCCAGTCGTCGGCCTCGTCGCCCCATCCGTCGTCCCAATCATGGGATTGTTGTGGTGCAGCTTGAAGTGATATATCCTGAGTCTTGGGCTCAAGAGGTGCCGTAATCTGACCTGGAGAGTTGATGGCGGGCACCGAAGACTGGTGAACGTGTAGAGGAGTCGGTGCCGTTTTCCTCTTCTTTCCCAACTTGGTAGCTTCGCGAATGGGCGGCTTCCCCAAAGAAGACATCGACGAGCTAGTCGACGTGATACTGCTCGATAGGCTGGGAGGGTACGAATGTGCGCCGGTGTCAGACTCGGACTCTTTCGAACCAGTGGGCACTGGCGTCACAGACCCCGACGTATTCCCCGACGACGCCGAGCCGTGCTCAGGGCTACTACTACTCAATGCACGCGGGTTCTCGACGTCATATCGCTGTTGTCCAACTTGGTCTGCGCCGCCGTCATCATCCTCAGACGCACGGAAGAGCGGTTCCCTATCCAGCCCGTCATGAGCATCCGTGTTCAGAGAAACACTTTCTTCTGGTGACGCCTTGACAATCGAATCAATGAGCCAGAATTGAAGGGTGTTCATGATGATTGGGAAGATGCCCATAACGCTACGAAACTTCAGTTCGACTGGCAATTAGAGAGATCAGAAACACGAACAAAATGACCTGCAAACTATCGCCCTTCTCACTTTTGGTCCAACTGAGCAGCCATGCGCCAATGACGAACAAACCAGGAAAGATCGCCAAAAGACCAACGACGAGAAACTTCATGGTAGTGAGAGCCACCACATATAGCGCTGTTTGCTTCGTCCAATATACAAACGCAGGCGGCTTCCCGTAAACACCTGACTGAAACCCTTCAAGGCCAAGGCGTTCCACCGCAAGATAGGTGAGAACATGAAGGATCATGTAGAGGAGTGCAACGCCTGAGGAGAAAGCTGTGAGATCCCACATGGGACTAAAGGGAAAGCCTCACCGAGCGTGGTATCAACTAACACATTGAAGAAGTAGGCCACACACGCGTTTTCGTCTGTACCGCGAGATACCAGGTCAGAGACAAGTACATTGACTCCGTGAACGAACATCTGTCCAACGACTTGTTTCCCAACGTCGAAGAGCCTGTCATGGAAGGTTGGTACAATTCTATCACTCCGCCAAGGATGGGGGCCTGAAGTTCCTATAGACAACAGCGCCGACAGCACCCGGGAAAGGATAGAGAAAGTGAGCTATCCAGCAGCAGCTGAGGCCTCTTCATTGCCCTGATTTCCCTATCTCCCCTCGTGCTGTCTGCTCTGCCTCTAGTCGAAACTTGTAACCACAAAGGGTCACAGGATATTTTACAGAATGCGGGCACGTACCATATTCGCCACGGACGCTTGTGTACTTCTCTATGCCTCTTGTACGCCAGGGAGAGGATGACGAAGATGCCCATTAGCCCTTGTACAATCTACGAAAACCCGTATGAGGTGGGACCGGCTTGACTGAGAGGTCACTGACGAGGGCCGTTGGGCCAAGCAATTGACAAGAGTGTTTGTCGACCCCGGGATAGTCGTCCTGCATGGATGCGGCCAGGCTCGAAGTAGCAGCCGGCTCAGCATAGCTGATTGTCGCCGACATTAAGCAGGTGGTGGTTAGAGTGCAGAATGATCGCTAGTCACGTCACCTTCGTCACATCGCGCACATTCTGCGCAACCAACGCCATGTACACCGCCTTCGTTTTGACTGTACGAGCACTGCGTCGAGTAATGCGGGATGGAGGCAAAGGATGGCCAACTTTAATGAAATAGGTTTCTGTATGTCCACATCCAATATGCATGCTTCTTCAAAATTCAGCTTGGCCATCTCCCATTCAACGCATGAGAACTTTTGCCTCGGCGAAGTGATTCCAACTCGAAATGCGTCTGGACGCCATGAATTGACCCTGGCATGTTGGACCCAATTTCGGCCGATCTCCAGCTTCATCACTCTTCTTCCACCCCGCCATCATGACTCGCGAACGCTCAAACCATCCTTGCACAGTAGTGATCAAGCTAGGTCTGTCGCCGTCCATCCTACACGGCTTCCAGCGGTTCCAACGAACGCGACACAGGTTCTTCGTCCATCGTCCATGAAAAGACCCATCAGCCACTTCTCTCGACACTCTCTTCGGTCGTCGAAACGGTCGTTAGCCTCCGCGCACAAGGCCATAAAGTTGTGCTTGTCAGTTCAGGCGCCATCGCAGTCGGTCTCCAGAGGATGGATCTCCCCAGTCGTCCAAAGACTCTGGCTGGAAAGCAGGTGGATACTTCCATTTGGATAAGGTGACTTTGAACTTCTCGTGCAGGCGTTAGCAGCGATTGGTCAAGGTCGTCTGATTGGCCTGTGGGACGACCTATTTCGACACTTGGGACAGCCTATTGCCCAGATTCTGTTGACGCGGGGGGACATCTCAGACGTGAGTAGTCTTCGTGCAAGATGTCCGTCTTCAATTAAGATCATTTGCAGCGCACCAGATATCTCAATGCTGTGAACACACTTCAAGAGTTACTGTCCATGGGTGTCGTACCCATTGTGAACGAGAACGATACCGTGTCCGTCAGCGTATGTCCTCAAGGTCCTGGCCATTTGTCCCAGTATTGAATGTTTTCCAGGAGATCAAATTTGGTGACAACGACACCTTGTCCGCTATCACGTCCTCGATGATACATGCCGATTACCTCTTCTTGCTCACCGATGTCGATGGCCTGTACACCGCTAACCCTCGCAAAGACCCTGATGCAAAACACATTGAACTTGTTACCTCTATCAGTGCCATTCGCGAGAAAGGTGCGCATCATGCCGCTACAGTGAGAACTTGACTCATTGTTGCAGTTAGCACGACGACGCTTGGATCGAGTCTTGGTACAGGTGGAATGGAGACCAAAATCATCGCAGCAGAAATCGCGACAGGCGCTGGAGTCTTGACCATCATCACATCCAGCAAAAGCCCCAGCGATATAGCCGAGATCATGGAATACCACAACGCACAGCGCTTCTCATTAGGTGCGACATCTCCTGCCGAAAACAACGATGCAGACACAGCACCAACTGCCGACCTCCCACGTCCCCGACACACCGCTTTTGCGCCGTCGCCCATCCCTCTCCGCGACCTTAAATCATGGACACGGCACACTCTATTCCCATCGGGCAGCGTCGTCGTCGACACTGGCGCCCATAGTGTATTGTCCCGTCGCGAATCCGGGGGTCGGCTGCTTGCAGCTGGCGTGTTGGGTGTGATTGGTGCATTCGCGTCTGGACAAGCCGTCCGGGTCGTAACCCCAAAGCATAGGTCAGTTTACGAGCATCTCATTGCTACAGAAGCAGCTGGCGTCCATTCAACTGGCTCAACGCGCCCCACGACACCTAGCATAGTAGCAGCGTCGTCGGTATCAAGTTCAGTAGCATCTCTCGAACCACTCTCTCGATCTGGGTCGTTCAATGTTCTGTCGGAGGCTGTCACTGATAAGCTTGCTGAACCTGAAGAGCCCCAGTTTCAGGAGAGTGAAGTGGTGGAAATTGGACGTGGGTTGGCGATGTACAATTCGGCAGAGCTGACCAGAATCAAAGGTTTGAAGAGGTGCGTATTCTGCTAGACAAGTTCTCGCTGAGAACTCATGTGGGTGAACAGCACGTACATCCCGCAGGTACTGGGTTACGCCGATTCGGAATATGTCGTCGAGAACATTACCATCCATGCTCCTCCATAGTCAGGATAAAAGAAAGCATTTCCCTGGCCGACGGCGCCTATGTGGTTAGAGGAGTAAAAGGATGAGCTGAAGGTTGTTGCATTGTCTGCATGGATAAAAATATCGGGGCTCTCGAGCCTTGCTCAAAGTTCGTTCGAGGTTGGGAGACTAAGAGCATTCCCATCATGTAAAAGGCGGCCAATACGACTGCTGTATCGTAGTCGCTAGGAATGACGGGGTAACATCTCAATTCATGTCATCAGTCGCGAAAGCAAAGAACTTTGGGATGTGAATAGTGTCCTGCGATATCTCATACTTTTGCTACGCTTCTTCAAGATGAACATCAGATTGATGTTGATCAAAGCGCTTATGGTGGCTGCGTTACGGACCTTGTTCGCAATGGGGGAGCCTCCAGAAAGTGGGGGTCACGCGATAAATGAATGTAGCTACTTGCTGTCAACATGCTTGCACTCTCACGCTTCGGTTTGGCTCTGACTCTCAACATCCGCCATGAGCCGCGCTGGACCCAGGCGCAGTAGTCGGGCCCTTTCTGGCACAAACTATGCAGAACCTCCATCGGACGAGGACGACGAGGAAATGCTCGAGAGCGAAGAAGCGGAATTGGACGAGGAGGATGAGGTCTCGGATGAGAACGAAGTCATGAAGGCCAGCAGGCGGCCGCTCCGCGTGGAAAGCGAAGAATTAACGGTGCGCATGCAGAACGTATGGTGCATTGCCTGCAACTGATTTTCCCTTATTCGCTAGGACGACGATGAACTGAGTGATGAATCATCGACCGCGCCTCCACCGCCATCGAAAGGCAAGGGCAAGGCGAAGGCGACCGTGCCTGTCAGGCTCAAACTAAAGTTGCCTCAAACGGTGATGAGTTCGTCCGAAGGGCCCGCCTTCGATGACAAGCCTGGGCCATCTCGACCAAGACGCGTTCCCATTCGCGCTCGGAGAATTGTTGAAGGTAGGACTCCAAAACATTTAATTCAGCTTCTGCTCTAATGGCCATGCTAGATGAGAACGAGAGCTCTGAACTCGAGGAGGAACAGGACGATAGCATGGCGCTGTCCGAAGAGTCTGAGGAAATAGTCAAAGCATTGCCGGTCAAACGCCTCACAGAACGTCAAGCTGCCATTGCGAGCGGCGCCAATCTATCTCTTGGTATGTGTATCAGCACCTCATGAGATAAACGACCAACTGTTATTTAGAGGATAACCTCCCACCCACGCGTACAGTGAAGAAGAAGCAGCTGAACGAAACTGAGCTAGCACTGCGGCGCGAAGAGACTGCGCGCAAACGCAAGAACCTTTCGGAGAAGAAACTCGAGGATGAGAAGGTGTGTGCTTTCTCTGCTTCCGCAATCCCATGGGATTGATTTGTGTGGTCGCACAGGCAGAGACCATCAACAGACTACTCAAGAGGCAGATACGACCCCGTGGAGGCAAGCGCGGCGGTATGGCCAGCAGAACGGCAGTGACACCGCATATCATGGATAGTGATGAAGAAGCAGAAGCAGACGAGACGCCCACCCCACCCCCTCCAACGCAAGTTCCCACCATGTACCGATGGATCTCCTCTTCAAAGGGGCCTGCAGCAGATGCTATGGCAGTCGACGGAGAAGTCGCAGCCCCGTCCATGTCCTTTGCGTTTGCCATTCCGCCCTATCTTGTTCAAGATGTTTCCACCGTCCCGCTGCGACCGACGGCCAAGGCTGTTTGCGCAGTAACTGGATGCGGGGCAGCGCGCAAGTATCGTCTCGTGCGTAACTTTGATGTAGGCGCATGTGGAATGCCCCACCTCAAGCAGCTAGAGGCGATGTAGTTCTCAGTTTCTTGACTGGTAGTGAATAATGTCATCTCCATTTCATATTTTGACGGTTATCGAGCCCACAACGCATTTACGAAGTCACAAAAGTGAGCACAATCATAACAAGAAAAACATTCCATTCCATGTGATACAAAACTGTCGTAAAAAGAAATAATCAACGCATGTCCCGCTACGCACTCTTGCTTATCGCGGTCTGTACAACTAGCAGGCTAGCACCGACCCCGTCAGCAACGACGGCAGCCCCGGTTTCGCCTAGTGTCTTCGCAACACTTGAGCCAACAGAGAATCCCTTCTCCTGTGTAATCGCCGCAAGCTCTTGTGCGTGGCTCTCAACTGCCATCTTGCGCGAACGTCCCACAACCACAATAACGTTGCGTCCCGAAGCATTGACCTCTTCGTTCACTAGTCCGAGTACGGCATGTAGAGGCTCCTTCGACGAATGGCGCGAGAATGTTATCCTGCCGAGTGCGGAAACAGCGTCGGGGCTGTTGTTATATACCGTGGACTGGTTTGTGTAGCGGTCCCACGCAATGTTGTCCGCGGTGTCGGAGGCCATTCTCATCTCTGTGCTTTGCTGTCCGTAAACCGTGTCCACAGCTGCCATTGTCTGGAACAAGATAAGTTCTCATCGGAACGGATAAAGAGGCTAAAAAGACGTACGGCGAGAGCAGTTTCATGGCGCGGGGCGCGCTTCTCTTCCAAATCGTCTTCCACATCATCCGTCTTCATCCAGACGACCGACGCCGTAACCTCTGGATTCATGCACAGTTGCACCAAGAACGTGAGTGCCAGTCGATCATCCGGTCCCCCAAAAAACGGTAAGAACAGCTTTGGCTTTGCACCATTCAGGTTGGGACCACGATCCACAAAGAGCGCAACATCACATGGACAGGTGAGGAAAACACGGCGGATAAGCTCTGCGTATACAACAGAACTCGTTTGATCTTGACTTTGCGCGCTAGATTTGGTGAAAATTCCGTCGAAAGGGTTGCGTGCAGCCGCTGTGTTCACTGTCGCATCCTCGGCCCCGTTGGAGTCGTCTCCGCCTCGCGACCATGGCAGGATGACCATCTGTGTATCCGCTAGAGTGACATGCTCGCTGATCGCGTTCGGGAAATGGTCGAATGGGATGACAGAGAGGAAGGTCGACATGATGAGCCTGTTGAGTTGTCCAAAAGTACGGAAAATGGAAATGAGGGGATCCGTCTGAACTAGCCTGGCTGCCTCTGTGGACTTGATGACGGCCGACGTCCGGTCTGTGAGCTCAATGAGCCTGATCGCGTCCATGCAAAGCCGGTAGGAGTCAGATGGAGCCGGCGATCCCGTCGAGACTGAGGATATTTGACCTTTCTCGTCGACCCGTGCCGAGAGTGTCGTTTCGGAAGAGCTTGTCGAATGGAGAAGTTGCGTGAGGGTCATGGCAGCAGGGAGTTGCTCCATCTTGTCGAGCACCACCGCGAACCTGGTCTTGACATGCTCATTCGATGTGGATGGCCCTCCATGTTCCGTGTCTCCCGTCTTCCCATGTCTTGGCTGTCCAGCAACGGCACCAATGTGTTGACGATGCTTGGAGGGGTAGAACAGTAAAGTCAAAGGGGTCGTGATAAAGGTGAGGACAATGGCGTGCAACACGAAGATGGAAAAGGTGCGTGTATCGAGAATCTTTGCTTGGAGACCCACGTTGAGGACAATGAGTTCGACGAGACTGCGTTGATGAGAAAAATGCCTGTAATTTGAGAGAATCAAAACATACCCTTTGCAACTCATAAGTGAGCCAATAGCCCCTGCCTCGCGCCAGTTGAAACCAGTAGCGAGCGCGGTGGCACCGCATGATACAAATTTGGAGAATAGAGCTACGACGCAGACAAGGACGACGTATCCCCAAGTGACACCGTCATTGAGGAGCCCCAAATTTGTCTTGAGGCCCGAAAGTGTGAAGTACTGTCGCCCCTTCAGTCGGTGGACCTTTTGTGATGCCAATAAGACTCACCAATGGCAAGAGGAGGATCGATACAAGATCCTCTATCTTCTCCACAATCGAGATAGCATATCCGTTCTCCTTGGGAATGATCAGGCCAGCAAGGAAACCACCTTTGCTATTGTAAATTCAAGTGCAGCAAAGCTGAGCTCGTGACTCACCAAAGATGGCGTGGACACCGATGATGTCCGTGAAGAACGCAGACCCGAACACAATGATGAGGGTGACGGTCATTGTCAACGTCGTAGGCGCGCCTTGTTCTAGACTGCCTGTAACTTTGACCAACCACTTGTATGCCCATTTCACTGGGAACAAGAGGAAGAGAACAAAGCCAACGCTGGTAAGAAGCACCCACAGTGCCGTCAAGCCAGAAGATGCATTGACCAGTGCGACAGTCAATGCAAGGAGAATCCATCCGACGACATCATTGCCAACACCAGCAGAGAGGACGACAACGCCGACGGTGGTATCGAGAAGTTTGAGCTCTGTTAGGATGCGACAAAGGACCGGGAACGCCGTGATGCCGATAGCGACAGCTACGAAGAGCACAAAGTATCCAAAATGGACGGACGGGTCGATAAATTGACGATAGACGCCTACACCTAGGGCCGCGCCAAGACCCAGAGGGACGACCAGGCCGGCTATGGAGATGCTGGCGGACTTTGTGGCATTCTTCTTGATTAGGCCTGTGTCGATTTCGAGGCCAACGAGGAAGAGGAAGAGTACAAGACCGACGTTGGCCGTCAGGGTGAGTCCAGGAATTGACTCCTCTAATGAAATACGTTATTGGGACTGTAGTGAGACCCTGAGCGTGGAACGACGTACTCGGGAAGATGGTATCTGAAAAGCCGTCGATACGACCCATAACGGTTGGCCCGAGGAAGACGCCGCCGATGACTTCTGCTATCACTCGCGGCTGGCGGAAGAGTTTGCCGAATATCGTTGCCAGAATTTGGGTCATTCCAATGATAATCACTGTGATTTGTTGGAGAAGGGACTGGAAAGTGCAGCTCAAGCGTACCAAGTTGAATGACCCATACGCGAATTGGGTCTGTCGAACTGTATTCAGAAGGATCCACGCCGGAGAAGATGCCAGCCTAGGAAGTTGTAGAACGAAGGGCCAACAGAATGGCCGAAAGTAAATACCTGAGCAGGCGCCGCTCGCTTCATGACGCCCGACGCGAATTCTCGGGCAGAATCCATGCTGGTAACCGCGGGTAGTCTCTGGTGGTGGTGGTTGGTGGGCAAGGGAGTCAGGGTTTGACTGCAGGACAGGCACAGTAGTTCATTTCAATAATACAGGAGCTCCGATCCACTGATGGTCTCATCCAATTGGCAGACAGAGAGACCAAATGAGAGGTATAGCGTATTACAGAGTACAGAGCAGAGCAGGCACTATAAGATTTATTGTTTCCCTCCCCAGCGAAATACATCTACGAGTCGGAACTACAGCCACGGCAGCCTATAAACCGTCAAGGGTCTATAATACGCCACCGAATCACGCGCACTTACCACAATGGACACACTCAACGACGGTGCCAGACCGCACCTGCGCTTTCGGAACACGACATAAACAGGCCGAGCCTTGGTAGTTCATGTCCTGCGAACAATTGGCAAGCCGCAGTGTCATATGAGACCAAGACTGACCTTGGATTGGATACACCTCAGACAGCAGAGTTTCTCGTATCCTTGTTTCTTCCATTTGGCGATAAGGCTGTGTGTATAAATGAGATTACCACACATACTGGTGAAATAAGCACGCACTTGGCATCCGCATAACCCTCCTTCAACAGCCAGTCATAGAGCTCTCTGGAAACCGCCTCTCTCTTATAGTACAGCTCGTAAATGTAGCGAGAGCGCGCATGGGAGATTCTCATAATAGGCCACAGGGATTCTGCCCGTCGCTTGCCTTCATGGGACTCGTTTTCTGCGTCGCGCATCTTCTTCGCGTAGTCATCGAGGATCTGGGGAATAGTTGAGTAGGAGAAGTTATGTATGCGTCTTACGCACCGTCTCAATTTCCTCGTATCCCTCTGGTGGCTTCTTCGTCCGCGACGTCCGAATTTTCGGCATGGTGGTCGGTGCAAGAGCAGACGGGCGCTGTGAGTCGATGAACAGCAGCGGCTGCAGCCAAACACAGGGCCACGTGCAAATGAAACCGTGCCGTACCCCGATCGACCACGACCACGGCTTGCATGTGCAGCTTGAGCTCGTCTTCCACCTCCCTCCTAGAGCATCGTCTCCAATCCTATAGACGCCAACATCGCGTTGACTCGCACCCTCCAACATGCCCCTCTTCGTGCATATCCTGCGGGTAGCACTGCTCTTTCAGAACACTTTCGACACGTTCAAGACCCTCAAGGCGCCGCCGCCGTCGCGCTCGTCTCGGAATGCCGGCCAGCCGAGCCGCAGCGCCCTGTCCAAACGGAAACGCGACATGAAGGGGTGTCTTGCGATGTGGATCGTTTGGGTGCGTCCTCCATCGTAGCTCGCGCACTGATTCTAACCCATCTTTAGTGCTGCTTGATGATATATGACCGCCACCTGGAAAGTCTGGTGTCCATCTTCATTCCATTCTACGACGAGTTCAAGTCGCTGGCACTAGTCTTCTTCATCCTAACTCGCGCAAAGGTGAGCCAACTGTGATCCCTCAATTAATGTCCTAGTCGTCTAATTGGATGTAGGGTGCGGAACCAATATACCTACACATTATCCGACCGGTCCTCAAGCCGTATGCTCCCACCGTCGACGCCATTCTTGACCTTTGCAGGATGGCCGGTGATATTGTCTTCCTAATGGCGGCCACGCCCATACGCGCAGTCATCGCATACATCCCATGGTTCGGCACAGGCCAACACGCGTACGATGACGACCCGACGCCCGTTCAAACACGGTCCAATTCTTCTTTCGCTGGCCCGGGAATGGGAGAGAGGACTCCTTCTACATCATCAGACGTATCTGGACAAGGAGGACCCAACGTCTCCGCCACCTTGCAGTACCAGATCTGGCATCCACAATCCACAGCGTCTGGAGAGCCAGGCGTCCAGCAGACCGTATCATATACTGCGGCGAACGGCCACGGCGAGATACAAGAGATCTACTCAGAAGAATGGCGTAAATACCCTGAATTCCCTTCAGCGTATCCTGCCACCCCCCTCGTACATAATGGACATCTCCCGCCACCGAGAGCAGCTGTTCCAGCATTTGCACCTATAGAAGAGGACGAAGTCGAGCCATTCATTCCACCGCCACTCAACCAGGATTTTGAGCAGTCGCTCTCGAAGTCGCGGGGACCCATGAACCCGACCCTCGATGATCTCTTGAGCGACAATGCCACCATCCCCGCGGGTCAACACTATCCTTCTCCGACGATCTCTTCATCCCATGTCGGCAACATCTCTGTGAGTAGCGATGCTCTCAGTGATGAAGATGACGAATTTGACAAAACGTTGCGAACTCCTCAACCCATACACAGCCGTCAATTTGAGAGCGAAACGCCCATGTCAATATCACCATTATCGTCACCGTTTGGACTGACGTCGCCTACGCACTCTATTAAACAACTCACGACGCCATCACGCCCACGACAAAAATCACAAATTCCGACCAAGATTCCTTCTCCAATTGTTATTGACCTACCGACGCCTACCACCACTTCCATAGACCCAGATTCTGCCTCACCGATGGATACCGACTCATCGAATCAACAAGTCGGCCCCCCTACATGCTTACCTCTAGCCTCGACACCTGCATCACCTTCGAGGCCAACATCTCCGGCCCAGATCCCTGTGAAATGTGCCTCGCCTCGCAAACGTACACTGAAGCGAGCTCTATCCCCTGAAACCCCACGCAAGGCGCGAACACGAGCCTCGAGCATCAAGCGGCGGGCAACAGGGATTAGCCAACCACCCAAGACCAAGCGGATTCCAGCCGCGAAGAAACAGGCAGACGAAGAACCCCCAACGAAGAAACGGCGTGTCGCTCCGGTTGCTGGTCCATCCGAACCGGTGAGGCGAAGCAGGAGGCCGCAGGCTGAGGTAGCTTTTGGGTCTAGCACAATGCGTGGCCCCGCAACGCGCTCTTCCACGAGGCGCAAGTAGGCGTTTTACTTTGTATTTGCATGCGAGGAATTTCTTTGTATTTATAATAATTGACTGGCACCACCCATAACGGACATAGCATTCTCATAGACATACGAACGAACGCGGGCATCCTCAATGGGCATGTTGGGGTTAACCATTTCGCATCGACACGTAAACTGGCCGAAGGCAAGGATATGATGCTGCTGCAGACAGTCGTATCATTCCCGAGTGAACTTGCTCTCAGTCGTTGGCGTGGTTTCTTGCACATTGCCTCGCGGTAGGTATCGGAAGCCATCGCAGAGCATGCCGTGGTTAACGGGAGGCGCGACGCGGTGATGTCCAAGCAGCGCCTAAGCTAGGACCCTGCGAGCAATCCTACGCCGCGCAGAACAGTGCAGCGGCCATCCGTGGCAGCCATCAGCACCTCGGCGCCAATCAATTGTGGCCGTAATTCCAATTGGCAGTGAGTGTGTACATAGCCATTCGAATTTCATACATGAGGCAAGCAGTATTGAATTTACTTCCCCATACAGCAATCCACGAACATGATTCACCTTTTAGAGATTCCATAGCCTCGTGTCATACCAAAGACAGATTATCAACACGGGAACTTGCGGAGGTCGGTGGTTTCAGTGCGTGGTGCGTGTTGTAGCGTACTGTGAGAGGGAGAGATCGTATTAGAGTGGCTTTAGCCTGTATGGTGAAGCAAAAGGTTCGCAATCGCCGTCACGCTTGACCGTGGTCATTAGCAAAGTGTGGCAAGCCTCAAGACTTTATTGAGTATATCGATAATTTCGATATACAATTCTCGGTATACTACATAACATGCAACAAGCCCACCTTTTTTAAGACACGCTGCTGAGTGGTGACCAAGCGCCAGCTTGGGTCCATCATACCGCTAGGAAGCCGCGAGGACAATGGGAGGCGCTTGATTAGTGATACATGATGGCTCAAAAAGGTAGGGTAACGATAAAAGGCCAGTGTCGTACGAGACTTGCCTGGCGAGCGATGGTACGAGACTTTAAAAGCGCACGTCCGCCTCGTGGGATCATGGATGCGAGGGGCCCCCTGTATATACCGAGTATTTCTCTTCTTCTACGTGTTTTCCCGTTCTAATCAATGCGAGACGGAGTTAACTGTCGGCCGGGGTTTCCATGCTACTATACATTTTTGAAAAATGTGGCGAGTTTGGCAACTCTTGATGTAGTTTCGAGGGGACTGCGCCCTGGGATATGTAGGCACAATCGTCAGTGCACGATCCAAATATGTCTATGGATGACTACAATGACTTTGACCCTCACCGGTGGAGGAAAGCCCATTCTTGATGCGAGTAAACGAGCCGTTCCGGAACGTTTAATGCATAACCATATCGATGGGCACAATCAACGCATATGAAGCGCTCAACGAAGCTGTGAAAGATAGCCCAAGGCTATCCGCTGCTGTGGCCGAAATCTCAATAGAGCCGGACTATTGTGCACCGTAGAGTGCTATTGTATGGTCCAATGCTGTCGGTGGTATACGGTCTCGACCCAGAGACGTTACATATTCCTCAGAAGCTCAAGATGGGTATATTCCCACGCCCTAGTAGATTTCACCGCTGCCCTCAGAAAGCTCCAATGAGCCGCCATAGCTATGCCTCGAAAAAAGGAAAGAACACTCGAGGTCCACTTTTGAATTTAAGGGCCAGGACTGTCTAAAGCGATGCGCGTACGCATTCCAATGCTGGGTAGGAGGCGGCTTGAATGCAACTTGAACGTGTGCGTCGTGTGTCCGAACCGACCACCTCGCCGCTTTGGCTCTGCCCATGAACGGAGTGATCTGGAAGTTGCTCGGGGTCCGATGCGATAAAGAGTGCATAAAACACTCGGAATACCTTTTCGCATCGTTTACTATTGTTTCTGGCTGCTCTTAGATATTTCTACATTTATTGTGATGGCGGTGCCTGCCGCAATAACCACGTTCTCGCGGCTCAGAAGCAGCGATCATTGATCACGTGCCAAGGACCCCGCAGAACTCACGATCTCTCGCCAAACGTCTTTGGACTTACCCGTGACATAGCCTCTTCGTGCCGGAACTCCGCTCGACTTTTGCCTTGCTGCAAACACCTGGCTCGCAAGTACTTAAGGACGATGAGCGGACACTACCCTGGAATTTCCAAGCTCTTCCTTGCCATCAGTCAATGGCGGGGAAACGGCGTCTCGAGGACCCTGACGAGGACTATGCCAGGCCAAGGAAAAAACAAGCTCAGGAATCCTCTGGTACTTTCCAACACACTCCCCTGCTCTATCTCACGCTTCATAGTAGGCACTCCTTCCTGTAAAGCTCCCACGGCCGAGGATTCTGGTACACATACATCCCGCTGGCGTTACACATCCCAAAGTGATGCCCCGTCTGCTACTGGGGCATCTCAGTGTGGCACCGGCACATTCTTACTTGCTCCTCCCCCTCCAGCACTATCATCGCCAAGCGCCCAAAGAGCTCGTAGAAATTCCGAGTCAACTTCCTTTACTCGAAAGCCAAAACCGCGAAGGCGTGATGCAATCCGACGGTCTTCGACGTTACCAACTCCGCCTGCGTTCAACGACACGCATTCGAGTACATCTTCGACAGTACTGTCTCGTCCTTCTCCGCCATCTTACACCGTGAACGGCTCAGACGCGTATTCGCCAAACGTTGTACTTTCACCGAGGCTTCCCTCACAGGGTGCCGTTCCATACGACTATACAGCATACCAAACCCAAGGAGACCCGTCATATTTTGCCGCTGGGACATATCGACAAGCCTATGCCCATCGCCAACAACCTCGTACGTTGCACAAATGTATCGCACCTCATTTCTCTGATGGACGAGTAGATACATTTGAAGAGTACACACAGCCGGATTTCGCGTCAATGCCACGCACCTTGAGCTTCCCTACCCACGAGGGGAGCCAATACGGGGCACCGTACGAGCCTCAGCCTCTCGACATGCCGCCCCCCCTTCCGACAGTCTCAACTCATCAAAATGCTCTGCACCTCAGTTTCGATGGACTACCCCAGCTGTGGGGAGAACAACCTTACATGCCGACCCACTCTCTCGAGGAATACCCTCTGGACATGTACGCTCAGTATCGTGAGACGACTTCCCTTGCCCAAGCCGCGGCGCAGATGTCGAGTGGCAATCGTCCTTCACGTATACCGCCTGCCTGGTTTGGCGGTCATAACAGCAGTGGCTATGGACAGCACGCCGCCCCGTATCCTGCATCCTCTTGGGATGTCCCTGCTGCTGATGGATATCCTTACGCAGGCGGTACTGCAGTCTACAATGAGAACATGTCGCATGTGGGATCCATTATGCACGGAGAAAATAACTATGCTGTGAATGCTGAAATGTGTGAGTACCCTGACCTTTTTGAGAGGGATCCGGGGGACGAGGCAGACGCCCGTTGAAACCAAGCTGAAACGACAGAACAAACGAATTGATGTATTTGTACGCCAATACAAGGTCCTCGTAGATATTGGGACATTACATATGCGAACCGCCTTTCTTGATCTCTATACTACTGTACAAATTTATGTAACTACTCTTCATCTTCAACAACTCGGACTGAAAGCTTCCCCAAATCGAACTCAATGCCTCGGACATAAATGTGATGGCAAACAACCGCATACAATACCGACTCTTTCCGCGACCATCATATTGACAACATGCCTCTTCCTTGGGAAGCGACGCTTCCGTTCGGTGCGACATGGCGTGCTGGTGTCTCCGCCTCTGTTGAATAATCTTAACAGTTCTCGTGACGGTCATGTTCGGGGTGACCGGAACACTCTACAACACGTCTCTGCGGGCCAAGAATGACTGGAAGGTATGTTCGTACTCTCCCCGGGCAAGGGCCAGCTCTCATCATTGCAGCCGCCTCGCTACAATAAGGATAACTGGGACGATATGATGATGAGGAGAGATAAGCTGCTAACAGGTCATGCCCGCGTTCAAACGGTGCGTTCTCCTTCCGTCACTCCGGAATCTTTTCGCTAAACCCCAATAGGATGACCCCATACGGCCACCTACTTCTGAGATTGTAAAGCGTTGGAACCTGTCGTAGTGCAGCCAGCCGATAATACATTGCCACCGTTCTATCATATCTGTTGGAGAACCACGGACTTTTGCTCGAGAAGCCTCACCACCCGGGTCAACCCCATCCCACGGCGAGGACGACTGTCACACCCTATCTCCAATTGCCATTGGACAGGCAATGTCCCACGAACCTTGACCCGCAATAACGCAGAAATGGACCCAGAATGTGCTCAACGGTTTTAAAGTGGATTCCTCAGCTTTTATTGAGCCCTCTCTCACACGGTACCCGCTCTATGTGCGTACTGAACGTCACAAGTTCTCGTCAAGCGACCTGGTGGTCATTGCACGTAGCCGGGCGCGGCACCCTCGGACAAGTTTTTCACCCTACCCCATGCCTTCTTTATCGTAATGAGCGCAGTTGATGTTGGCCACCTGCGCATTGACAGTGTCACAGGAAGATAGGCTTGACCTAATCTCAATACCTTGTCAATGGTCTGTTGTTCTTAGAAGCGTTTATCATCAAGCAGGGTGTTCATTTCGCCCAAAGATATCCAGCATTTGTCTTCTTCATCCCCAGCAGAGCTTGTTTCTTATCTCATACGGGGAGCCTCGGATTCCGCACCCAGACCATAAGTACTGAGAATTCGAACTAAGGAATCATTATCGGCATGTTGTCCTACCTCAGCCACCTCTACCAATTTCTCTACCAAATTGTTTTCGGGTGGTCTGCCCCAGACCCTCCGCTTTATATTTTCCCTGATGCATCGAAACTTGACTGTGCGTTGTAAATACTGTTGTCGGAATGGTGTTGCTGACTCCATCAAGTGGAATATGCCGACCTTGCAATTGTCGACTTATCGAAAATTGAAACGGAAAGTGGTCGCGCCGAGCTCACTGAGCAAGTCCGTCGAGCTATGCGCGAGGTCGGGTATGTAACCCCACGCGCAGACCTCTGATACCTGAGCTCAATATTGTTGTCAAGATTTTTCTACGTCGTCAATCATGGTTATACAGCAGAGCAAGTGCGCCATTCCGTTACTCAGTGCGCGGCCAACCTCTGACACCAAGCCAGACTCGCCGAATTTTCTCTCTCGCTAACATGACCTTCGACGGAGTCAGCGACGCCGATAAGAAACGCCTGCAAAGTCCCGCACCAGACGTTTATCAAGGCTACAAGCCGCGCCAGACGTGGGTCAGTGGAATCCCCCAGATCTGTTGGAGGCAGATGACTGAAACCATGGGCAGATAATCAAGGACGGTGTCAAGGATCAAATCGAGCACTACAACAGTACGGTCGTCGTTCCTCGTAGAGGTCGTGGGACTTACTCTCCTCCACAGTTAATAAGCAAGTGCGAAACCAGGAGCACCCTCCGGCTCTTCAGCCTTACATCAAAGAGCTTGAGCATTTCACTGAGCATAACCATCTCAAGATTGTGCACCCCATCCTTCGGTCGGCTGACATACTCTCTCAATTGGAACGTCAAACTGAACCTCGATTGTAGTCTCCTTGCGCGGGGAATTGGCCTGCCGGAGGAAGCGCTGGTCAAGCAGCACCAATGGAAGGCGCCCGGTGAATCATCTGGTCAGCCCTTCTTTGCAATCTGTTGTTGTGCGTCCGCCGCTTACCGACTCCTGTAGCACGTTTCATGAAATAGTGAGCCCGCTTCCCGCTGTTGCTCGTTCTCGAATAACTCTTCAGTTACAACAGGAGTCAGGAAGAAGAGGCGAAGACCAAATCAGTATGGCTCAAAGGACATCATGGTATGCGTGTCCGTTTGTTTGTCTTCTACTGGTGGTTCTGAATCGTTTCGCAAGATATTGGCTGTATCACTATTCTGTGGTCCCAGCCAGTCGGTGGACTACAAATCCTTTCCCCGGATGGTAAGTGGAGGTGGGTGAAGCACCTCGACAATGCGCTGGTGCGTTCTATCTGTTACCCTTTATCTATCCACCGATAACACTATTTAGGTCGTGAATGCTGGTGATGGTATCGACTTCCTCTGCGGTGGATACTATTCGCCTACTCGCCACCGTGTGATCCAACCACCCGCCGACCAAGTGGGAATTGACCGTGTCGGTGGTACGAACAAAATCCTTCGGTTTCGCCCAGATGCTTACAGTGTATCCCAGTCTTTTACTTCTCATATGCCGACGATGATGTCGAGCTGCGTCCTCACACGGAGAGCCCTGTCCTTCAGGATGTCGGCATCAAGGAACTCGTTGAGCCCGGAAAGCCTTACCCCACGATGAAGGAATGGAGGAAAGCAAGGGTGAGTTCCTATGGCGCGAAGGAACTGGCTGAAGGTAAGCGGAAGGGTGTCGAGGAGGAGGTAGTATGTGGGGTTGTTGTTCCTCACTACAATTAGTCTGTAAATTCAAAGTTCACCATTGTACTATACCGTGGCTGCATGTATGTAACAACTGTTCGAATAGCTATAACTTGTCCCATATTCGACTCTTTTCGATAACATCGGTGTGAACTTCCAAATTAAATAAATTTCCACGGACAGGTTTAGAGACCACAGTGTGTTTCTGAGTTCATGCACCGGAATTCGGAACCGATCGCCGAACCTCCAAATCCTGGGTGATCGCGTTGGATATGGGTTGGCACCGCTCTGCATTGTTCTCCAGCAGTATCGCGCACTGGAGTGCGTGCAGCGCCGAAGAGTACAAGGCTGCCTACTGATCTTCATCGATAAACTAAACAGGCCTTTTTCTTTTTACTCCCTGCCTGATAGACGCCGTGATATCACTCTCGCCTTTTGGCATCGACACTGACTATGGTCGGCCACCGACCGCCCCCTCCAAGGCTGGAGGAAATGACGCAGATGCCGGCGACAAGAAGCTACCAGCAGGAAATGCTCGACGACAGTCTGCAACGCAATATCATCATTGCGATGGACACTGGCTCTGGCAAGACCCACATCGCGGTGCTGCGACTTAGACATGAAGTCGAGCGCGAATTGACAAAGGTAATATATGCGTTCTTTTCAGCACCTTGCTGACGACCAGCAGGTTTCATGGTTCTTAGCGCCAACTGTAGCTCTCTGCGAACAACAATACGGTGTCATAAAGTCATCCATTCCTGTTTCTGTCGGCATGATCTCAGGCGCGCTAGAACCAGATCAGTGGAAAGATGCGCGACTATGGCAGTCCGTACTGCAGACTCACAGAGTCGTAGTGTCAACACCCCAAGTCCTCTTAGATGCGATGCGACACAGTTATGTCGGAATGGGCAGGGACATTAGTCTCATCGTCTTTGACGAAGCTCACCACGCTGTCGACAAGGCACCCTACAACACTATCATGAAAGAGTTTTACTTTCGCCTATCCCCTCGCATCAATGCCGACGTTGTAGATCCAAGTCTTCTGCGTCCCCACATCATGGGTCTGACCGCCAGTCCTGTTTACGGCGGTGACATAGCAAAGTCCTTGCGGTGTGTATTTGAGTAGTAACTCTTCATGGACAATGTCCTCATCGCTCTTAGAATCATCGAAGGCAATCTGGACTGCACCATCCGGACGCCGTATCTCAATCGTGAAGAACTGAAGAAGCACGTCCATCGTCCGACCTTCAAGTATGCCATCTATCATGCTCCTCCAAGAGACACACCAGATGCCCCATTCTCTAGCAATCTCGCGTCCCTGCACAACGTCTTGGAAAATTTATCAGTCGACGACGACCCTTGGGTCAAGGAGACCCGTCTTAAACTTGGACGCATGAAACCACAGTCTTCCGAGTATGTGCGTCTTGACCAGAGAATATCCAAGGTCGTACGGAACAAGGACACCTTCACTCTGCGAGGGTTACGCGACTTCGAACAAGCCGCAGAGGCTGTCTTGTACGAGCTTGGGGCATGGTCGGCAGACTGGTACATCGTAACAGTACTCGATCAAGCCAAAGACGCCTGCAAGTCCATGGGATCGATGCCATCATGGCACAAGAAGGAGAAGCAGCACCTTTTGACCATACTCAACGCTATCCCCGCAACCCCAATTTCCTACCATGAGGACGACATTGCCGATGACATTTCCAACAAAGTTGTGGCTCTCATCCAGGCCCTAGTGAACGAGAAAGAAGACGCGGAGGAAAATAATGAGACCTTTAGTGGCCTTGTCTTTGTTCAGAGGCGCGATGTCGTTCTCTCCCTCGCAGAGTTGCTCGCGAACCATCCTGTGACAAAGCATACATTCAACGTTGGTACTCTTCTGGGTACCTCCCAGAGCGGCAAGCGTCATTCTTTCCTGGATATCACACGCAAACTCCTCCGACAGCCCAACGAGACCACCCTCTCTGATTTTCGTTGCGGGGACAAGAATCTCATCGTGGCCACGTCGGTAGCCGAGGAAGGAATCGATGTTCAGGCGTGCGGATGTGTAATTCGCTGGGACCCCCCTCCGAATATGGTGTCTTGGCTGCAGAGTCGTGGTCGTGCTCGGAAGAAACGGAGCACCTTTACAGTTATGGTACAAAATGGCAGCACTACTGAAGAGGATGTCGGGAAGTGGGAGCAGATGGCAAATCAAGTGGCCGATCTTGCTAACCAGATAGACCGTGTAGGCGAGACGAACGAGCCCGACGTGGAAGAAGAAGACTTGGAATATCGTGAACCTAGTACTGGGTACGTGATGGTCACAGCTCCTCGGTGTTTCGCACTGACACGAACGCAGCGCTCTTCTAACCTTGGATTCTGCTATGCCTCATCTCGCCCATTTCGTTGCTGTACATCCAAACTCGAGCCTCAACCCGGACTTCAAGCCTCTATACGACCTTGATCCACCTGAATTCCCCGATGGATGGCACTCCTTTGATCCTCGTCACCCAGTCCAGCCATCTGAAGGACCTTGGAAAGCAACAGTCACCCTGCCCAAATTCCTGCACGCTGAAAATCGTACATTTACGACTGAAATAGCGTACCCACGCAAGATATACGCCATGCGTCGGGTAGCATTTGACGCATACAAGAAACTACGAGAGCTGGAGTTGCTGGACGACCACCTCCTTCCCCTCTTCTTTGTATCAGCAGATGTCGAAAAGCTCATGTCAGATGTGCAGCAGCGCGTCGGGTTGGTCAAAGTGGCACCACAAGTCAATCCGTGGGTGCCATATTCAGCAATGGATGCCTGGTATCGTTACGAATTGCATATCGACAACCTTCCTCCTTTGTTCATGTTCCTTCGCAGCTCGGTTCCCCGCGCGTGGCTGGAAGATGGGGGACCGCCAGTGCTTCACGTCCCCCTCGAGGGTGATGTTCATATACGCATTCTCGAAGCGGGCCGGACTCCTGTTCACGATGAACAAATTACCGCCGCCAAAATCTATACACGTCAACTGTTTTGGCATTTGCATGGACCTCGTATGAAGTGGGAAGAACTCGACTTCGCCTATCTTTTCCTTGCCACCCAGGAAGAGCCGGTGTGGGATGACAGGAGGAGATGGCTTGATCAAGAGCAGCGAAGCGAGGGAAGGCCTGCTACTTGGCATTGCTTCGACGCAAACGCGCGGAAATTCGAGAATGCCTTCGGACATCCAGATGACATCGTTATGGTAAAGACGGGCTTTGCGTCGAGCAAAGGATACCGATTTGTCTCGTGGCGGTACGAGCCACTGAACGAGGAGGAGACCGAAGCAACGATAGAACGACATTGCAAATTCAAAGACTTCGAGGGCATAACCTACCCACTCATAGTAGCTGAAGTGTTACCTTCCCGCACAAACCTACTCCTTCCGCTACCGCCCCCGTCGGCATCGCCTCCTGCGCCTCCACGGCGGTTTTTCATGCTTCCAGAATTTGCCAGCGTCTCACTCATTTCCGCAAACGAAGCCCACTATTTGTACTACATCCCATCCATCGTCCGCGCACTCGGGATAGCGTTGACAACAGAATCCCTTCGGCACACTCTATTCATCAACACTCCACTGTTCGACATCTCGTCCAACCTGCTGGCAACTGCTATGACTGCATCCATGGCTCAGGAGCCTACAAGCTATGAACGACTCGAGACACTGGGAGACTGTGCCCTCAAGTATCTTGCGACGATACAGCTCCTTGGAGAGTATCCGCTGTGGCATGAAGGGTATCTCTCAAGGCGGAAAGACCATGCGGTATCGAATGCGAGGTTAGCCGACGAGAACATGAGTCGCAAACTGTACCAGTGGATTATCAGAGGTGCATGATGAAGAACTATGTCAATTGGGAAGGCTGACTGTTTTTCAGACCGTTTTATTGGGAAAAAATGGGTCCCTGCTTACCAAGATGTCCCAGCGTTGCCCAGCGCGAGTCCAACGCCAACTCCGGATGGTGTTGAACAGGGACCGCCACCGACACCACCAACGCAAGCGGAGCAAAAGGCGCGCAGGAAGAAAAAGGTAGCAGGAGAGCTGTCTACTAAGAGTAAGCATATTTTCTTCCTTCCGTCGACGCGAGGATCTTAAGGTTTCCTAGTCCTCGCCGACGTTATCGAATCTACTATGGGTGCTGCCTTCATACATGGCGGTATGGATTTAGCCTACGAGTGTGCCAAGTTCTACGACATGGAAATCAAGTGGGCACCAGTACCAGAGCGCTTGAACCAGATGCTTGCACGGGTCATAACTACAGAAGACAACCTACAAGACACGTTCCCCCAGACAACTATCCAGGCTGTCGAGTCGATGCTTGGTTACGTCTTTACGCACAAGCTCCTACTCCTCGAGGCGCTTTCACACGGCAGCCTACAACAAGACTACGGAACAGTCTCCTACGAACGGATGGAACTACTCGGTGACGCCGTCCTCGACATGATCGTCACCAACCACCTCTTCCATGCGCCGGGAAAGAACTACTCTCCTGGCCACCTACATATCCGGAAGTCCGCAGCCGTCAATGGGCATTTCCTGGCATACCTCTGCCTGCGCACCCGCGCCAGTGTTGCGTCGTACATGCCCGCTCCTGTTCTCAATCCAGACTCAGACAGGATCGATGGTGTGCAGATTCAGACAGAAACCAACGAGGTCCACCTCTTCAACTGCCTTCTGCACTCCAACTCGCATGTTCTTGACCAGCAACAAATGTCTTTCGCCTTTTTCAAGAAACTCGACGCCGAGATTAACGACGCGCTCACGAACAGCAAGTTCTACCCATGGGCGGCCTTGACTAAACTCCAAGCTCCAAAGTTCCTCAGCGACATGGTGGAGAGCATCATTGGTGCCGTATTCCTCGACTCCGGTGGGGACCTCGACACTGTGCGGTCTGTCATTACCAGACTGGGCGTCACTCAGCTATTGGATCGTATCATCAACGACGACTTTGATGTTCTCCATCCAGTATCGCGTCTGTCTGTTTGGGCTTCAAAGAATCAGAAGAAGGTGGAATATGAATACGTGAAGGAGAAGGGGAACATCACCTGCATTGTCTCGCTAAGTGGTGAGGAGCTGGTGGAGGCGCGGGTGACTGATATTTATCGCGGGAAGGTTACAGAAACGGAGGTGCGATTCCAGGCAGCAGAGGCTGCTATTAAGGCCCTCGATGTTCAATACACAGCCTAGATTGTGGAACAAGTGTATATCAATTAGCAATTCATCGTGTACTTTTAATGCCTCATTTCGTCTATTATCCATTTCCGGACCTCCTGTGCGTCATCCTGAAGGGTGGAATTGAAGGTTTTGTTCTCAGCGTCGCCGTACCGTACACCTTCAAATGACTTTCCAAGGTCTTCGAATCCTTTGATATTGCAGGAAAGGATCACACCGTATTTTGCGTGTATCTCGGCGTCCTATGAGTACGAGATGGTCAGTATCCATATCCAGAGGAAGAACCTTTTGGTCTCACCACTACTCCCCAAGGGAATTCTTGTTGAATAGTGTACGTGAATTCCGGGGTCTGACCGTACGCCCAGTTCCAACTCTGCGGCACGGAATGAGTAAATGACCTCGAGTTCACCAGCTCGTTGTTACCTTCATTTCATTCATTCCCTTCCGAATATCCTCGTTGTCGTCTTTCTCTGACACATATCGCACTGGACTAGCCTGTTGCGGTTTATGAGACGGAGACGGGGGATGTTGCAAAATTAGGGAGTCGTACGTCCGAGTATTCATCACGAAACACTGCTATCATCGAGTCACAGAAAGCGTCGTGTGTGGTTGCGATGTTGTGGCGTTGTAAATTGCACACTGGTGAGCGAACAGACGCGACACCGCGCGTCTTCATCGTGGGCTATTTGTCGAGGTCATTGTGAGGTGCGTCAGAAACGACGAAGTGAGCCCCTACCTTGTTTGTGCGAAGGAGATCTCCGAGAGTGTTGAGGTCCGTGGATATGAGCATGGTGCCATGGTGGTAGGCGCGCTTATTCACGATCTTGTAGGCAGAGCCTGAGACGTGCACATACTGTTAGGTAGAGTTTCAGAAAGATAGAGTAGACTGATCTTATCCCCGTGCACGGTCACGTCGTTTCTGTCATTCAATGCTGCGTCAATACCTAAAGCCCGTACGGCTGACAATACACTTTGTCCAGTCGAACCACGGTCGAATGCAGTTCGTGCAAGATGGATAGAGAAATTGGTGTTGCCGAGGTCCTAAGAGAGAGTCATTCGGTGAAGCAAGCACTTTTCAGAACAATGTACATGATACACAGTTCCTCCACCGCTGCGTCGTCGAATGAATGGAATACCTCGCCGATGAAGAGACGGAAGGTTGACCTCTTTCCAAGGATTCTGATTCCTGCCTATTACAACGCAAGGTTGGTCTCGATAGAGGAACAAAAGAGGCGAATCTGTTTCTTTGTGTCGGAAGAGCCTGAGTTGATTAGAAATACGTCGACAAGTATAATGCACGACGCGACTTGCCAGTCTTCGAAGGATAAATTGAAGTAAGGGTTGGAGGACTGGGACACGTAAATCGACCCCGTGGCAGACGTGGAGAGGTATCTGTATGTTGGGCTGACTGTCCTCCGAGCAGTACGAAGAAGGCTTATAAGTGTCATGGGAGAAAGCAAGGGTGTCCGCGGTCATGTGATAGGTATTCCCTAAGATCGGAACCAAAAAGCAGACCAGTGACAAATGTCACAACTCAAGTGAGAGACTGACTGCAGCCTCAAACTGCAAGCAATTAATTTAGGCTAATGTCTAGGCTAGAAATACAAATTTGTGGTAACAACGATTATTAAGAGGATTTCTTCTTCAACAATTCTTCTTCCTCAGCTTTCAGCTCTGCGTCGATTTTGGCTCCCCTCGAAGGCTCGTTTCCGTGCGCCTTGGCTGGCGCTGTTGGATCTCTCTGGCTCAGGCTAGGCTCTTCGTCTTGGTGCTCTTGCTGGGAAGCGATGTTAAGCTTGTTGCCAATGGACCGTTGGTCCCTTGGAAGGGGGTTAACAGGGTTTTGTTTGAATCTTTGCGGGAACGTACTTGGAGTCCAAGAGATCGTGTGCGTTGCGCTGGCCACCGGTGGAGCCTTCAAAGTGCTGGCCGACGTCGGTTTGTGCTGGGCTGAAGCGGGATGAGGACCACCCACGAATGGATGACACAAGATGAGCTTACCGCTGGTCGCCATCGTTGTAGACTTGGGAGTTGCCAACTTTCGATTGCATGGATCCAGACATTGTGTGTGTGGTATAAAACGTTAAAGTTATGGTGGTGGATGGATGCGATGAAGGAAAGCGAATGGAAGATAATCTTCAAGAGGATTGAGACTTATATACCGATTCAAGCTCGTCAACGTCGGACATGACGCTCATAAGCCATCGTTATAGTCGACGTCAGTGGCCCCCGATTGTGGGTCCATTTATGCTGATCGATTGAACCACCACCTCGCGTGTCATGGAAAATATTCTCGAAAATCGGAAAACGAGCTGGACTTTGCAGGAGTACTAGTTGCATTTGGCATGGCCATAGAAATTTACAATTTACAGTTTATTTTCTTGTTCTTTGAACACCCTACGACACTGGTCTTGGTACATGGCTTCCAACTTCCGACTCGTCTGCTCCAAGAATTGAGATCATCTCTTTCTTCCCAAACATCACGGCCGATTCCACTGCGCTTGGTTGTCCTAGCCGGGGATCAGCACCTCCTTCGACAAGCACCTTCACCATCTCCTCGTTGCCCTTGAACACAGCGCCAGCCAAAATACTCTGCCCTCGGTCGTTCAGCCGATTCGCATCTGCACCCATCGCGATGAGCTCTCGTGCGAGTTCTGTGTGTCCAGCATATGCAGCGAGCATGAGAAGAGTATTTCCTTGGTCGTTGGTCAGGTTGGCTGGTAAACCGCCCTTCACCGCCGCGAGAAGCAGCTCAGAGTCGCCATTTCTCGCTGCGTCAAACATGCGATGCGCAAATTGGATAGTTTCGGCTGGGAGGGCGTTCGACATCGTGGATTGAGGCAAATGGCGTATTTGACGTCATGTCTCCCCTTCATATTCGCAAACTCAAACAAATGTGGCGACGGGCGAATTATCGCAGTTGCCCTCGGCCCAGCTGGCTGGCTTGGTTATGGCAATCCGTGTGTGCAAGTGCAAGTCCAGCATGGCACCTGTCAGAGTGTGAGCTCAATCGACCTCAGTTTTGTGATCCCTGTTACAACCGTGTTCATGCAAGATGCACGGTACACGATTCGACTCGGAGTCTCTTGTAGCCGCAGAATCTCAACACTCATGCAGCTAACAGCGCTTGAAGTATCCATGGGGTATTCCACGCAAGGTAATCACGTCAAACGTGCCATCGACATTGCGCTCGAGCATCAAGATTCAAAGGTAAATTCGTCCTCCGCCTACTACACCTCGGGAATGCGACTAACCGCCCGTGTGTTGTCATGTCTAGAAAGCGCAGAAGCCTGTCGTCGTTGCCGCTACATGACAATCTCGTTTGGGCTCCGTAACACTGACTCGTTTAGTATCCTGTGCGACTGCATCTTGGCTTCGGGCTGCCCCGTCATCGCAGTTTACAGTGTGTATCCGCGCTATAATAACCGGATGAACCTCCCTTCGTTCCTCCTCCTCTATTTACCACGAACAACTGCCAGATTTTCGACTCTTGACTATGGACAGCGATCAGCTTCACCAACTTCGAAACCGCTCCTCTATACCTACCACTACCTCTTCGTTCGGTACTACCCTCCTCACGCCTTTGGTGGGGCTTCTGTCACTGGGGGCCATGGTTGGCGGGGAGTCCGGCACCCTAAGTCCAACTTTCCGATTCCTCATTTTTGGGACAATCATCGAGGCGGGGCGCCGCCTCTGTATGTGGCTCATGGAGCGCGCACGAATCCGTGAGTGCTCACTGTCCATCCACGATGCCTTCACTCATCGCACCAATCCTTGATTCCAGAATGCTCTGTGACGGCGCGGTTTGAACAAGGAGATCCCTCGTACGATTGGATATTCCACTTCCTAACGCAGGAGAAAGTGTGGACGGGCTCTCGAGATTTCCGTGTCAGCGCGAAGAGTTCCCAGCGCCAATGGGGCGTGGAAGGTGGACCAGCGGCGTCGATTGTTAACGGAAACGCTGAATATGTGCCGACATACGACCTCCCCCAGCTCTTCCGCTGGAAGGGCTACTGGCTGGAAGTACGGAGGACGCTTGCACAACAGAATGGAGACAATTCTGCCATGGGCTTGGGAGACGCCCCGCAGACAAATGGAACCATCTTTATAACGTGCGTGTATAATGCCACTGGCAGCGTTCGTGGTGTTTGACGCTTTGAAAACAGCATATACTCGTTGCGCATGGGTGTTTTGTCCGAGTTGGTCGAGGAAGCTAGGGTCAGGTATAAACTGGCGTCTAATCCTCAGGTGATCGTTCACTCCATAGACTCCATGGTACGTTCGACTTGTCTCTCTTTCTCGCGGTTAACTAATAGTGAGCGTAGATGGCCTCTGGATATATGTCATTCGGCAAGTCGATGTGGAGGGACGTCAAATGCAAGCGCCGCCGACCTATCGACTCAATCGTGCTACCCCACGGACTCTTGGATTCGCTGCTGCACGTCGTGCGCGAGTTTGTCAGCTCCGAAGCGTGGTATAACCAAGCTGGTATCCCGCATCGTATGGGATTTCTGCTGTATGGCCCCCCTGGAACCGGAAAGAGTGAGCAGAACTGTCTTGATTATACGCCGCAACTCACATCCGTACACCAGGCTCCACCATATACGCCTTGGCTAGCGAGCTTGGATTCGAGATATACACACTCTCCCTGGCATCACAAGGGTAAAGTGCCGTGTTGGAAAATAATCGTCAGACTGATACTGTGACAGGATGGACGACCACTCCCTTCGCAGGGCGGCCTCGGCAATCCCCAAGCATTCCATCTTTCTCATTGAGGATATCGACTGTGCGTTTCCATCACGGGAAGACGAGGAAAACGACCGAGCAATGCAACCATACATTCCTCCGGGGTACCAAACTTACCCTCGTCAGTCAGCAGTGACGATGAGCGGACTCCTCAATGTGATTGATGGTGTCGGCAGCGAGGAGGGACGATTATTCTTTGCGACCACAAACTACATTGACCGCCTTGATCCTGCGCTACTCCGCCCAGGACGAATAGACCAGAAAGTCGAGTATCGTCTGGCTACAGAGTCGCAGGCCAGGGCGTTGTATTTGCGGTTTTTCCCCAACGACATTCTCACAAAACATGGTGTGATGGGGTCGTCTGGGACTCTTGCTGATCAGTTCGCGTCACAAATACCAAGTGGCGAATTTTCGACGGCGGAGCTGCAGGGTTACTTGCTAGGTTACAAGCACCGTCCCCAACTGGCGGCGCAAGAAGCCAGTTCCTGGGTGGAGCAGCAACGTCGAGAGGGGCGGGAACGGAGCGAAAGAGAAGAGAAAGCCCGAATGAAGAGAGAAGAGCAGATGAAGAAGAGAAGCGAGATGCTGGGCAACAGGGCTGGTCTGCCTGAGATGCCATTTCTTGGAGACGCATATTATTGAAATGCTCGGATGTTCAAACTCACTATGTACAAATTGAACCAACTAATCTCACGGACGTGCAAGAATGAATGTCCATATCATTAGTCTACTTTTGCACATTGCGAATAATGGTGTCGGTGCGCTCGTGTATCGGCTTCTGACCTTGTGGAGTCCCAGGAATGGTCTTCAACAACCCCTGCGAGAGAGAATGAGAGAGTGCAACATAGCACATTTAGACTATTGCGCACCATCTTCTCAAACATGCATGAGTTGAGGGCAGTTTCCGGCTTGCGGCAAGAATAGTAGTGCTAATGTGAATGGTAAGTAACAGATGGACGCCGTTGGATACGAGGACGCACATGGTTGTTCTTTTCCAGGCAAGACCAATGCTCCTCAAACTGTTTGCCGCAGTTGTCCCTCATCTTGGCCAGCCTAAGATTGGAGGAATGAGCACCAAGGTGCGAAGTGGTGGTAGAATCCGTACAGGTCGAAGGCGCAGCGTGTGACCTTGCGTCCCTCCTTCAGGCAGTGTGCAGGATCGCGATTCTCCTCCTTGCAGAGCATAAAGTCCTCTGTGGCGCATATAGGTCGAATTAGAATAACGGCCAGCGAATGATGTTCGTACCATTATAGTCTTTGCAGTGTGCGCCAATGAAGAATGAAGCGCTGGCGAGCGGACCGCTCGTGGCTCCAATTTCTTCAACTTTGGGCACGGAAGATGCGTCAACCGGGGTACTGTCGCTCATCGTCGCGTTTGACACCGAAGAGCACGTCGGGGAGAATGGGAATGCCACGGAGTTCGAAATTCGGTCCGGCCATCTGCGGCAACTCGGACCGAGGACACAGGTTGATCTGAGCCCATCATGGTGGGTCGCACACAACTTTCGTACGCGCATTCCAAGCCCAATAAACGACATAATAGCCTCCCAAAGGACCTCCAAAAATCTACCAAGTCTATGTCCGCTCGCATAAAATCAACATTCACTTGACACTTTCGCCTGAGGCGGAGATCCAAGAAGTCAAGGATGAAATTCAGTCTGCATTGTCATCGAGCACAACGGACGATGATATTCCCCAATCAGCCTCTTTTGAAATCTGCAAAGCCGCTCCATCCAAGGATGGAACATACGACGTGCTCGACAATGACACTCTCATGAAAGAGGCGGGCTTATCCAGCTGGGATAACCTCTATCTGCGCTTCCATGATCCTGACACTGGTGAGATCGTTGAGACACCCCGACAGGCGAATCTCAGCCCTTTTCTGCTTGTGTAGGCGCATTACAACCGGTTGATTATACCCCGCTGCCGTCTTACCTGGACGAGGATCCCCAGCCTGAGTCATCGTCCTCGAAGAGGAAAGCCAAAGATTGAGCGTTTAGCGTTGGGGCCTCGAATATGGATGTAATGGACTCACGTGGAGCCCAATTGCCGCAGTGCTCGCTCGAGAATACTAGAAGAGAACCAGCTTTTGCACGATGTAACCCATATTGAGTTATGTATATGCTACACTATTCAGAGACGCGTAAAAGCGACTTCGCCGCATTTCTGCTCGACCACCATGTCTTCCACTCTCCTTAAGCCGCCAAGTAGTGATGCGGTCGAAAGTGCAGACTCTTTGATGAAAGGTCGTTTCTCTTGTCGCTACTACGAGAAAAAGCCAGTCCCTAAATCTGTGATGCTCGAGATATTGGACGCAGCACGACATGCCCCATCCTCAGGAAATCTCCAGTACTTACTCTACAGCTTCAAACTTGAAGCCTCTCTTGATATAATACACAGGATTTGGCACAAGGTTTACTGCATAACTGGAACAGCTTTGGAAGCTTTTCGCGACGAGGCCGAGGCGGCGTTTGCCAATGACCCGGACTCGATGGTTGCAGAATACCCAGCCTATCCAGACAAATTTCCTGGCGAATACGAGGCGCGCCATCACGACTTTGCCAAGATATACTACGGTGCACTAGGAATTGAGCGTAGCGAGGTAAAAGAGCGCGCAAAGGATGTGATCAACCATTTGTGAGTGGGTTTTCTACACTTGGGCATTGCTGCAACCCATTCTTACGTGTATCATACAGACGCTTTCACGGCGCGCCAGTGGGTCTTGTATTCACAGTGGACCGAGGCTTCGCCCAAAGTAAGCGACACAATGCATATTGCATACAGGCTTTCTTGCTAAATCTTTGCAGGCGCCTGGCTCGACCTTGGCTTTTTCATGCAAAGCGTCATCATCGCGGCGCGCGCCCGTGGTTTGGAGACGGTGGTCGAGGTGCAGATGTCGTGTCCTCACGTCCTCTTGAGGAAGCATCTTCCCATTGGCGAAAATGAAATCGTCGTTTTGGGAATGGCGATTGGGTATCCGGACATGGAAAAAGTGCAGCAGCGATACGTTGCTCCCACCAAGCGCCGGCTGGAGGATATAGTACAGTTCCACGGGTACTGAGATACAGTGTTGACACAGTGCAAAGTCTGCAGGAAGTCAGGTTTATCATGAATGTGCCTGCGTTGAAAATCATGAAAACCGCGTGGGGAAGGTCGCCGACGTCCACGGGAAGGGGTGCTATTGAGAAAGCGAGGAAGTATTCATGCAAGGTCGTCGGGCAAGCATTAACATCATAAACAAGCATTGGATTTAGATTGTTGTAAACATCGAGCAGTCGCAAACACCAGAAAACTTGAGAGAAAACAAACACATATGTCGTATCGCACCTATAATACTTCCTGTGGCACCTCTGACCCCTTCTTCTCCCTAGCATGCTTCATCCTTGGTTTGATCCGGTTCTTCTTCAACTCGATTGGTCTCTCCTTTCCTCGAAGACGCTGGTACACCCCACAAGCGTTGCATAGCTGGGCGCCCTCCTTGCTTCGCCTCCAGACGCTGGTACGCCGTGTGTGGCAGTGGCTGCATTCCGGCCCACCTTCTGGCCCGTCTGCTTCATCGTGTATTGGCTCGTCGTCTGCATCGATGAGCTGTTTGGGACGGAGCATGCCCCGCTGCTGCAGGTATAAGCCGCATGCATTGCATAACACCGCGTTCGTCCCAGGATCGCGCCGCCAGAGAGGTGTGGTCGTAGTCCGGCAGTGCGAGCACGCTTTGGATGATGATACTGACGGAGAGGGCGTAGATGCGGGCTGACCAACTGACTGTGGCGACTCCGCAGTGCTTGATGGCGATGGAAGGTCGTACGAGGACGGGCGCGGGGTATGAGAAGGGTATTGCTGGGAACGTATAGACGATGCGAGTTTGGCAGACTGGTATGTTTGATGACTTGGTGCGAAAAGGACGTGGGCATCAACGGGCAATCCACGGAGGCGCGCAGGGTTGTTGTAGATTGCGTCGGAGGCAGGTCCCATCGATAGGTATGGATTTTTGGCCTTTTTAACGAATGGTGCAGCAGGTGGATGGGCTGTGAAGGATCAGTATCAGGTCGGTCAAATTCAGGGCATGGGACGGACCAAATAGCGAATATGCAGGTGTCCCAAACGACGCGTTGTGGTTGTTGTGATTCAGAAACGGGGCCGAGAAGTCGAGTGGGGCGCCGGTATATGCGTTGTCGTTGAAGAAGGTTTCTTCTGTATTCGTGGCAGAGTCGTTCGCGAAGCAAAAGTCGGGGAACAATTCTGGTGGAAACGACGAGGCTTGCGGTATCATGTCCCAGAAGAAGTGGCGAGGGTGTGATGCAGACGGACAGTGGCGTGCACTGGAGCACGCTGGCGATAGATTTCACTAGGTTATGAGGAGTAGTTTGCTGATGATGAGAGCGTAAAGGCAAAGGAAGAGGGAGCAAGGAACCCCGGCCTTTATTGAACAAACTCAATAAGGGCGGTGGTGAAACGCAGACCCAGGGTCTTCAATGCCGTCTGATGTGCCGAGAATCGGATCCGCGTCGATCGCAATACTGTAATCGTCCAGGTGACAAGACTGCACTGTGTTCAATTCCAGTGTAGATTCCAAAAGAATCTCTGCAGTGGGTTTGCTTGCAACGTTGCCGCACAGGAATCCTCGTGAATCTCCCTGCCACTGTATTGCGGTGCTGCCAATCCATCGCCCAAAGCTACTACACATACGCATTGCATATTTGATATTCCTCGAATCATCTCCATGAGCTCGGGCTCTCTATAGTGGAAAAACTCCAGCACAATAAAGTCTGGGCGCTGGGAGGTGATAGCGGTATCTTCACACAAGTTTTGATTCAACGATGACCCACTGGCCCGAAGAGCGTCTTACAAGGCTTTTTCATATTCATTGGTCGGGACTTATCCTCTCAATTACTTTCTCTAGCACGAGGCCGCTCCGCTACCTTCAGCGCTTTCACAGAACGTGTATACTGACGCAAAATGACTCTCGAGTTTGCTGTGCCACCGCATTCTTTACTACCCTGTAAAAGCACGTTTGTGTCTATGCTACTCTAGACGTACTAGTCAAAATTGTGTATTAACTTTCATAAAAATATAATTGAGTGATACACCTGGCATTTTCCTTATTGGTTGAACAGCTTTTATAGCCGAAATGTGACAGCCTTGATCGGACATGTCACGCGCACTCCGCTTGCAAAGAGACCACCGTAAAGCATATGCTTCAGATACTTAGAAGCGCAAGAGAACCTGGTGAATAACTTTGATTTAGCAAGTGCTAGTGAGCAGTGAGTATTATCTGTGTGTGAAGTTATAACTGCTACTCGATTCGCATTACTTACCAGCATGTCACACTTGTAACGCCGGCCTCGACGGGATTCCTAGGAAGTACCCTTGCAGAGAAAGCACTTCAACTCTTTGATGACTGATTCCCGTATGTCGAAAGACACATTATCTGGAAGGAACGGTAGTAGTAAAACAAGACACCAGCGCGCTGTGTTTCAACATTCAACATTCAATGTGACACGCTGCGTGTATGTCAGTCAAGTGTCGGCAATGGTATTCAAAAGTACGAGTGCCTGTGTGTTTTTGTGAGCGCAGAGGGTTTCTTGTCCGGCCAATTTAATGCCCAGTGACACTGGAGAAGCATTTTTCAGGCAATGTACTCAAGACGATCTTGCTATTACGGCTTGAATACACAGTGCTGAAAACGTCTTCAAAACATATCAAAAGACAGTAATTATATTCAACAGTTCACCACGCGCGTCAAAGCTGCGGAGCGGTCACGAGACTTCGCATTCACTGATCGATTATTGCTTACGAAAGGCGACGGCCATTGTTTGAAGCTGAACGATCTCGTAGACGCATGCAGTCCGCGACCGACAGCTTGTTTCGCCCCATTTTGTTGTTTACAACGCTTCAGATTTGCGAACACAAGTCAGGGAAAAGCTACAGGTAATTACACTACTCAACAAACGTAGATAGTAGAATGGGCTATTCTGTTTACACCAATACCGAGAGGAACACGGGCAGATCATTATGCGCGACTATACAATGTACCAGAAAAGAGACATACACAGGCGTCAAGGAGGGAAATATGAGTAGTGAACGCAATATGAGGCACGTATGGGGTGATGCTCAAGTCCTCTGGGAAATTTGGGACCGGTCACGGAAGGATGCGAGGGAGAGCGGTTCCTTCTTCGACAAAGGAGACATAATGCTTATGGGCATCGACATAGGCATCCCTTCCTGTACAGCCCGTGGGAGCTCTGTGCCAAGACATCAGTCCGTCAAAATCCGGTACTGAATGTGTGGTACTCACCAGAGGCATTCTCCCCGTTCGGGACGTATTGTCTGGAATACTCGTCTGTCTCTCCTATAAGCAACTGCTCTGAATTCATCGAGCGCTCTGTCCCCCGTGTCACGAATTGGCCCAAATCCTGCCCCCGCTTCCGCCACGCCGCGCGATGGCTAGGTGTACCCGCTGCAAGCATCAACATCATTTCATCGTCCAACGGAGGCTCTTCTGGAGTCTCGTCCTTGATTTCGAATGAGGGCCCGCGAGAATGGGACAGTCGATTCGTCGGCCGCTCTTCTGGCAAAGATTGGACCATGCGTAGCGGTGACAAGACATGCGGTGATGCATCTGTTCTCGAAGACCCTGCGACATCAGCTGTTTGTCGAGTACCATTCTTGGGTCGACCTTCTGCTGACTCGAACAGTTGGAGCCCAAGACCAGCTTCCTGAACTCTACGAGGGGCTAGATCTTCACCCAGTTCGTCCTCCAGGTCGAACACCAAGTCTATCAAATGTGAATGTCCTGTATTGAGTAGGCAAACAAACGTATCATTTACCTGGCTCTGCTGGCGCAGATTGGGAGCCGTTCAGATTGGTTGTCTGAAGGTCAAATGTGACTCGCCGTCTTGGTTTGTTCGACGTTGGACTCAATGGCGGCTCCTGGGACCCTTCGCGCGACGCGTCGTTGCGCTCAGTTTCAGCCTTGACCTCGCTCCGTCGCTGCATTTCCTCCTCAATAACGAAATAACGATATGTAGTCGCTGTATTGAGGTCCTCATCATTGACTCGCTTGAAATCAGCTAGGGAGCCTCCGTGGGATGATGCACGATTCTCGGAGTAGGTCATGAGAGGTGGTGAAGTCGCTAGTGAAGCGTCCTGATTTGCTTTGGGATGGTGAAACGACGAGTTGGCCAGAGACGCGGAAAGGGTGGAGACCTTGGATACTGGTGCTGGTGCCGCCGTGCGTGGAGTAGACACGGGCGCAGGTATGAACTCTTTCACAGCGACCGTGGCAGTGCTCTTGGGAGCGAACTCGGCCTCTTTCCAAGGTCTGTGGGTGTCCGTTGCCGGTCGACCCTCTTCGTCGGCGATCCGCAATCCGTCACGATAGGCCTGAGAAAGAGTTTGAACTTGTAGACGAAGTTCGTGTTCTGAATCGATGAGTTGCTTCGCCCTGGCCAAGACGGTGTCTCGAAGCTCGTGCTCGGCCTGATCGCGCAAACTCTGTGACCGCAGGGATGCGAGTTCGGACAGGCGCTGGGTAACTGGATCGGTCGACGACTCGCTGGGGAGAAAGGGAGCGATGCCTTCAAGATACCGCTGTGCAGGCAAGCGCGGTGCATCCGGGCTTGGAGCGTTGATGAGTGGAGGTAGTACAACCGAGAACAACTTGGAGAACTGGTTGGATGACGCTTGCCGTTCCACTGCTGCGTCTGTCTGCAGAGAGTGAGTCTCCAAGTCACCCGAGCTAACGATATGACACACCAGGACGGCTTCGAAGACCTCCACCCAGCCAGAGGGCGTCTGCAGCACATCGGTCTCCACCCAGCCTGGCTTCGGGAATACTGCGCCGGGGTTGGCTGCGTGCTTGGTATCCACGACATGATGAACACGATAAACAAGTGTGCGGCAGAGCAAGCAGGCAAGTGACATGAACTGTGCTGATCGTGGCGTCCCATCCATTGGAGTGGCCTTGGACCGTATTCGCAAAGTGAGTTGTGGATGAGCCTGGCATGGGGCAGACTGAGCTTGAAATTGGCCCAGATGGCCGAGGATACACGTACCGCACTAATTCCATCTTCCCCCACGTATACAGCAGTGAAGCCCGCCTCCAAACCCAGCTCTGGTGGTACATCTGTAGGCGATGGAGTCTTTGCCACGATATTTATGTTAACACATTTGCAGGAGAATCGTGTTGGCGACTTTGCTGCGGCCGCGGGAATTGCCATGAGAGATGTGAAGGCGACGCGAGTGACCGTCGCTGGTAAACCACTCTGTAATGTGATCCGTGGCCCCGATCGACAGGCGCCAACAGCCGGCGAGGATGGAATCCGCTGAAAAGGGACCTTTTGGTCCAAGTAATATCACTCACATTGGCCTTGCAGGCTGAGAAATTTACTGGACAAAGTAGCTCAGTGGTTTGTTGTAGTCAACTTGTAGTGGGTAAGACGATTTGGCCTAAGTAGTCATTGAATATTACTAGATAGCAATGCGCTCTATAATCTCACATAGCCAAATGTATGCTAGCTTCGCAGAGAAGTAGTAGCCTTCTCGGACAGCAGGTGTGTCTGATGTGTATCCTATCCTAAGAGCTACTTACTGCTAGGGCTATGGTATTAGTATTGCTTACTGGCGGAAACCCTGGAAATTAGGTCCAAGTAGACTCTTCAAATTATTAGAGTATCATGGCAGAGATAGCTCTAGGGTAGTAGTCGGCATTCTATGAAGCAAATCCGTGCGAGCCTCTGAGCCTCGCCTCGGGGCATTTCGCTGTCTAAACGCCCAATGAATTCATTTCAGTAAGTAATATTCCTTATGGGAGGAAGCACCCAAGGAGTCCATTCTCCTTGCTCCAATGCACGCGAGAGAAGCGTGATGTACCCGAGGCCCGTACTTACTTGTTCGATAAGCCTGCGTTTGCCGCCCTTGGTCCATATTGGGTATATAACCAACAACCCTATGTCAACCATGACGTCCGACGGCGAGCTCAACACCGCCATCCGTGCGTTCGCCAGCAGCGTGAAAAGTCTCTTTGGTGTGGGATTGTGAATCGTGTGCGGCGGAGAATTGGACCTCGTGTCCAAAAGACGCTCCTGCTCGTATGTATGTATGCGAATTGCACACCGCGGACTCAAACATTTATATGCTAAAAGTGATACAACCCTCTTCTCACTCTGACCGCCATGTCGGCAATCTCTGATCTCACACACCAAGCCCTTCGCGTACTCGAAACAGAATTATCCGACTTTATACGCGACAATATCGGCACTGACGCTCATGAAGAAGAAGACCCTGACGAGCAGGAAGACACGCGTGGTGACGGCCCAAGGGAATCCTACGCGACTCGCCAGCAGAAGCAATTCACCCGTATTCTCGGCCAATTATGCGACCTCATTCGCGACTACCACGAACCAGACAAGAACAGGCTCATTGAAACCATCGACGGCCTTATAACGAACGCCATAACGGCCAACTACAACGCAGACGAATTCCGTAACGTCTTTCCCGACGACTTTGATTCTTTCGCACATACCGAAGACAACTACGTCAAATCTACAGACAACCCCTTGTCTATCGGTATGCGGCTCCCTTGGTCACCGTCAAATGCGCGACTCAGTGTGTTGCAGGCGCTGGCGCACAGAAAGAACTCATGGCATTACTTCGAAGAGCTTATGGGGGAACCGCTTCCAACGGGCAGCCTATAGGTATACCTGTCGTCCATACACACCCTCGGCGACTGACTCACGTGTCTGTTCACAGAGGACATCTTTGCAGAAAAGTTTGGCTCCCAGTCGTATCAAGAGACAATTGGCAAACCACACCCATCAACGACAGCACTGTCTAGGTTCAACGCCGAGTTCAAGGCGCCTTGGTCTTGCCCATACCCTGATCCATTGGCACAAGCTGTCTATGAAGCTCGCTGCGAAATCCACGGCGAATCTCTCGTGATGCCCATTAAACTCCATTTATCGTCTGACAATGGTTGCCTGTCCTTTCTTGGTGCCGGTGGATGGAAGGACCGCGATCCCCTCCTCTTCACCTACGACCTGACGTCCCCCGATACCAAGTTTTCACAAGACTGTATCAAAGCAGGTCTCTCGTCCATTGCCTTTAACATCGCATCTGATGCTCAGAGGAAACTGGTCTTCATCGCGGACGACGAACGAATCAAGTCTTACAACTGGCAGACGACGAAGGCTACCCACACCCTCGATTCAGGGAATTTTGGCGGTCCCCTTGCGGTCGTGGCCAATGACATTATACTTCGCGCGGGCACGGGATCCGTAGGCGCCTGGAAGATTGACACTCTGCCAACGCACGGGGCGAATGGGAGGGGCATCATAGGGAACGAAATGGACCTCGAGGACACTAGCTCTTGGCGCGACGAGCCAGAGGAAAACATAGAGCCTTCGACCGGCAGCGCAGCCTCTACTACGATTGATTTGGACCCGACGCTGGCAACGTGGGATATCAAGGCATGGGGCGCGCACCCTTCAGCGGCTTCGACAATGCTGGTTGCCGCTCAGGGACAGTGCGCTGTGGCTGCAGTGGACATGGAACATGGCGGCAAGGTGGGGACCAAGTTCATTGGGCACGCCGAGTTGCCTTTCCGATTTTCTACAAACCCCGAGGCAGCGCCAAACCAGTTCGTCACTGGCTGCGAAGATGGCCACATTCGCCTCTGGGACGTGCGCCAGGCCCTCCCGGTTCTTACTCTCGCAGCAGGCGAACGTTCGAACCCTTCGGTTGCGTTTGCTCACCCTGGCGGTGTTCCCAGTACGTTTTCTAACTGCCTTCACCCCGACGCATCACTCATGGCTTACCTTAGTGATTTTTGGCGGATGCGAGAAGGCTGAGGTTATTAAGATGTGGGATGTTCGTGCGCCCAAGATGGTGTATGAACTTGCGGCAGGCAATAACCAAGTACGGGATATTGCATGGGACCAGTCGAGAAGTGTTCTCTACGCTGCGACGGAGTGCCTCTGGATGGACCGGATGGGTAACAGGTATGACTACCGCCGTCTCAGTCTGCCCAAGTGGCAGCGGGCAGGCTCGCCCACGGGAGCCTCTGACGAAGAGAATGAGGAGGACTATGAAGATATCGAAGATGACGAAGACTACGATGATGGGAGGGCATGGCCGAAGAAGGCGTTCCATGATGAGGAATACTTTGGCGATGTGTACGATTCAGGCGACCATGCACTGTGTAAGGGTTCCCATTCCTTCAACACCCATCGCTGACGGATTCCCAGTGCGCTTCTCGTTCAAACAGGACGCCAATCCAGATATTACCCCTGCATACGGTGATGCTGTTGTTGGCGAAGGTGGTGCTTTTGGCTGGTGAAGGGGTGACAATTTACTGATACCCGATATATTGCCTCTCATCTTGTTGTAATAATATACTTTACCTACGCTACAGTCTATTTTTTCTTGATTCAAGTCTCTGGGGCGAAGCAACAAGAAATATACGACCTTAAGAATGCAGGCAAGGAGCGTAGCTAGTGGCCAGCGAAGCGTGCACCATCCGCGGCTCCCGCTCTCGATGGAGAATCGGATGTACTCCGCCCGGTGGCATACTGCATTGCTCTGACCATCAACTGGTTCGACCCAGTCGACAACCTGTTCGACATATCCGCCAGCTGGGTCGACATATCCGACACCAGGTCCAGCAAACCCTGGCATTTTGAACGCTCGTTGCACAGCATAACCTGATCATTCTCGTGGTCTTTTCTCAACTTTATCACTTCCACGACGTGGGGACAGTTTGCCTAGGACAACAAAATCAGAAATTGAAAGGCACATCAAGTAAGAGACCCTTACATCGGTATGCGGATGGACGATGGCAGATCCCGGGCTAATTTGACTCGTCGAAGCGGCGTCGTTGTTTGTCAATCGAAGCGGCGCACGTTCCCATTCAACCTCCATTGGCTCCGCATCCCGCTCTTCAATGCTTTCGTTGTCGTCAAATTGGAACGATTGGTGGTCTGGTGCATGACGCGAGGGAGTTCCAGGCGCAGGAGAGAGCAACCGCGAGCCTGTGCGAGGTCTTGAAGCAGGAGTTGGATATGGATGATGACGGTTCGACTTGACTGGCGTCTTAGTACGCTGAAGGGAGGTGGTTGCTGTAGAGCTTGCACTGCCAGCAGTAGGATCGGCTTCTGTATCCTTTGCGCCAGAATCCGGAGATTTCTCAGGCGGCGGCTCAGGAATGTGGGGGAGCCCGGCACGCCAATGCTGCAGGTCGCCAAGGGAAGGCAAGATGGAAAATTCCGGGTTGATGAAGAGACTACGCTCTGCACCGAGAGCCCGCCGCATTCTTGCCACCTCCGCCCGACGCTGCTGATCGACTAACTTCCAGACGGCTTCTATCTCCTCGTGTACCTTCTCCTTGTATGCCTTCTCCTTCGCAATTTGCGTGACAAGCTGGCATATGGTCAACATTGGCAACGAACAGAGTCAGCATATAACGCACCAGGTCCGCCATTGATCCCAGCTTCGGTATGTCTTCCGAAAGCTCCTTGGTGCGCATACAGATTTCCATGAGAAAACCGTTGCCCGTCCTCTTGTCTATCTCGTATTTCTCCTTGATGGAGCCCAGCTCCTCGTCAAGGCTGTTTGGTTTAATGATGAACACTGAACGAGTGCGGACAGATCAACGTACAAAGCAGCGTAAGAAGGGCTCAAGCGCATAGAACCCTCTACTTCTGAGAGGAATATGCGGCGACGCCCAACCTTGTCGAGAAGGTTGTGATCATCTCCAAGTTCGAGGTTCCCTGTCAATTCCTGAGGCAATGATCAGTCTGCGTACGAGGAGCTGAAGAAGGAAGACGCCTACTTGGTAAAGAAACTGCTTTGCAATTGCTAGTATTTGTATCTTCGGCCTCTTAAGAGCACTGTTCACGGACTGCACTGTATCAAGGGTGCTGGTGAGTGCCCACCCCACAGCGAGAGAAAAGCCAACGCACGATTTTTGACGAAGTCCAAGATAGAAATGTCTGCATTTTCCGCGCTCAAATAGGTTGCAAACAGCGCAGCGAATACGACTGTCACGGAGTTTGGGACATTGTGGTGGTAAGATTAGACGGTGACCGACCTGTCTGCTGCGAGAATTTGGCGGGAGTCATGGTGGTAACTAAGTGGATCTGCGCACAAAGCGTACAGGACATGGTCTTATAGCTCAAAGCAGGATCACACGTCGGGCACGAGCATATCAGTGAGTGGGGAAGTAGCGCAAAGGCTCATAGTCATTGGCCCAAGAACGTCTTTGTCCATGGCTTGGGTGATAATGGAATCAGGGCTGCAGCTACGTGTCGTCCCTCTTCAGCTAATAGGTTATAGTAAGAGCATGCATTTCTCTGCCAAAAGGGCTTTAGTCGATATCACCAAGCCAATTCAGGGTGTAAACGCACCGTGTCCATAGCGTCCACCTGAATGCCCAGCCCATTAATATATTTACGAATATCCGGTGGTGGTTGAGAAAGCGAGGTCCCTGTTCCGAGCAAGAGTATCTCTGTGTTCAAATAGGATTAGAAATTGAGGGACGAGGCGCGTTTGTTTCACGCACCTGGCTTTGGGGTCACCACGTCGAATATCCGAAAGTGGTCTTTAGTCCATCCCTCCCATAGCTTCGAAGGCGTGTCCCACAAGAACACCTCGCCTTCGAGGAATACGCACGGCCCAGTCATGACGAGACCGTCGTGCAGCTCGATGCCGTTCGGAGTGATGGCGCGCACTTGAACTGGCGGCGGGTTTTCGTTGGAAATAATATTAAAAAGTCCATGTTGTCCATTCCAACGCGCCGAGGTGTGTATTTGGCGCGTTCGCGAGCATTGGCGCAGGGCATGGCGGAGCGAGTTCATCTTGTGATGAGTGAAGGTCAGTAAAGCATCCGATCAGGCAGGCAAAGTTTTTTCTACTTCCATCTTCCAACTCCAATATGCTGTCCGGTCAGCTATCCAAAAAGACGACGAAGAAAAAGGCTAGCAAGCCTTCGGAAAGGAAGATTGCCACTCCAGTCAAGCCTATAGAGCCTGAGGCCGACAAAGAAGATGATGAGGTCGAGATCCCTCTGCATGGATTGTCAGAGTCTGAGGACGAGGACTCTTCAGACGACGACGAAATCAACGACCCTGCACCCCTAGACATCTCGAAGCTTCCCACAGTGGCCAAGGATGATGCTACCGTAAAGCGCAAACTGGAGAAGGCAAAGGCAAAGCGTGGACCGGTACGTGCTTCGTATTTACTACATCACAGCCAACTCACAAATTGATTATAGCAAGAGGAACGTGGTGTAATCTACCTTGGCCGCTTGCCGCACGGCTTCTACGAGGACCAACTACGCGGATATTTCACTCAGTTTGGTGATATCACTCGTTTGCGGTTGTCCAGGAATAAACGGGTACACGCTTTCATCCTGAATTCCTTTGCTACATGCTAAATCCTTACCTCCAGACTGGCGCCTCCAAGCACTATGGTTTCATCGAATTCGACTCTGCTTCTGTTGCACAAATCGTCGCGGAGACAATGGACAACTACCTGCTGATGAGCCACATTCTTCGATGCAAGATCATTCCTAAAGATGAAGTTCACCCTGAGCTTTGGGTTGGGAGCAACCGGAAATTCCGTCTCGTACCGCGCGACAGAATACACCGTGTGAAGCACGATAAAGTGCGTTGGGCCTTATTTCTACATCCAACGACGTATTCAATCTTGTAGGAGCGGACAGATGAGCAAAAAGACAAGGTCGTAACACGCTTGGTCAATCGACAAGACCAGCGCAAGCGCAAGCTCGAGGCTGCCGGCATCAAGTACGATTTCGAGAGTGTCGCCTACGTGAGACTTTGCTCTGTTAGCTCTCGGGCAATGTTCTGATGGCCCTACAGAAAAAGCCCGCACCCACTGTATCATAGTATAACTCGATTTCTATCATGTCATCTCCCCGTGCTACTTGTTGTGCATTATTATTCCTTTTCTATGGCCTTTTGTTGTTCGTCTGGGGGTGCTCTTCGGCGGCAAAGAATCAACATATCCTAGTTTTCGTGGAAGAGGTTGCCGTTCGGGCTGAAGACATCATACCTGGTCGTGGTGCTTCATTCTTGGTTAATGTCCCATGCTTCACACCAGCGAAGACCTCTGCCAGAATCGTAGACGATGTCGCACGCTGTGCCGAAGAACCACAAGCCGGCTGGTATTCCGCTTACAACCTAGTTGAAATCAGCCTTCACAGCTTCACCTCTTGCTTTGTCCCAAATGTATGAAATAGCAGTCCGAGAGTCTTCTACAATAATTGAAAACAAGAGTTACGACAAGTAAGTATACATCTATTACACTCAACCCGTTAATTGGACCTCAAGCATATAAAGAACCTGTTTTCTCCTCTTCCTTAGGGAGGGTATCCGGGTCACTGTTCTTCAGCAGGGGGCCAGGATGGACCAAGTTGAAGGTATAGAGAGAAAGGACAACCATGATGGCGTCGAGAACGTCTAGAATCGGGTCGTTCAAATGTGCTCAAAAGTGGGTTTGAGAAACAATGACGCACTGAAGTAGACTTCCGTCTGAATGATCTTGCCTCTCCATCCGTCTGCAAGCTCGATAGTACGATACACCGCTCTGTCAAAAGGCGAGTGAGGTTCTGTCGACAGCATTATGGATGTAGTCTCAGGCTCACCGGACGAATAAACATAACGTGCTGAATGCGAGTGATGCGCTCAATATCTTGAGCTTGTTCGTGAAAACCCCTCGCTGGGGTGTGCGCGCCGACACAGGTCTATCCGTGAAGTAACGGGCGAAAAACTCTGTTGCGCATGCCGCGTACACAGTGATCACCACTAGAAGATATATGAGTATACTGCAGGGATTGATGTCGTCTCACTGACCTAGTTGGAAAGCGATACCGCCGAGCATGATGTGCCCGCCTGTCTCGACGTCCGTCCCACGGGCGACGCCTGTCGCTGCACTTCCGCCGCCCACGGCTTGGACCACCAGAGAAATGATGTCGCATGAACAGAACAGCGCTGTATACCATTTGGGGCTCAGACGGCTATACGCTGGTCCTAACCGTTCGATGAGATGCTCCATCAGCAAGCATCACTGCGATCCGAAAAAGGGTTATAAGATCGCATAATGATCGCGGGGGCATTGCGCGAACATTATGAGCCATTTTGGGCAAGTCATAATGCTGCATAATCACGACAGCGGCCGATGCATGGGCTATACTCTGGCAGAAGCTCATGCGACAAAATACGAAATATGATCACATCGTCAAAAGGAGCAACGAGGATTGTGTCAAATCGACCTCGACCATAATTTCCCACCCATGCAGAACAACAAAAATGCGCTCCCTTGCGAAGGGATGTGAGTAATATTCAAACCTCTTTTGTTTCTCTAAGGGTATTGCTTATATTCGAAGCGTTGACTTGTCAAACTGTATATAAAATCTTAGGACCCAAAGGTCTGTGTGTCACGTCGCCGAACGCTGAGCGCTGAGCGCTGGGCACGGACTAGGCGCGGGCGTGCTTCGGGCACTCTCTGAGGGCAATCTGTCCCAAACGGATGACACTGCGCAGAAACCGTGAGTCAACGGGTGCAGAACCGGTGATTGCTGGGTCGTTGACAACAGATGCGCTCCAGGCTGGCAGGCACCACTTTGAGCTGGCTCGAGCAGGTTTGAATGGCCATCAGTCACCAAGGACTTCGCCTGAAACGCTGCGGAAAGTTTCCTATACAAAAGGCGGCACCTACCATCAAGGTCGTCGTACTTCTTTCCCTCTCACTTCGCATTTCACGCTGACTTTGACAGGACTCCAGCCTCAACCCGTCCCAACGACGACAGCAAGTCGTGGCGCTCACGGTCAGTGCTACTACCGCCCTTCCGTGGTGACCTACTAATGCTGTCTACAGTTCGCCGTTATACTTGCCGCTGCGTATGGGATAGAAAGGTGTGTGTTTGTCTCAAACATTGTGAACTCTACTGATCAAACCCTAGGTCGACGCACACGAATGTCAATGTGAGGTACTTAGCTTGGTCGCAGGATGGAGGGTTTGGCAGCCTCAGCAGTGATAGTACTTTTATTTGCCAGTAGTACCTCATGTACCGTATAGCACAAAATAGATTTTTTTCGCAAATTTTCGGATTTTTTGGGACAGCGCTGGGAGCGTCGGGATGTGACAAAAATGCCGACGCTCTGGGCGTCGTGGCGCGCCGCTTGCCTACGGGAAGCGCGTGAAGATATTATGACAGCTTATAACACCTCATAATACCCACGATACCTCATATTCCCCGCCAACAATTATGAGATGCTATAGGCCTTATGAAATTCAACATCTAAGATAACCTGGGGGCAGGAGATATGCTGTATCGGCCGGCATTATGACGGGTTATAGCCTCAGACGACGGGTTACAATGCGGCATCTTTAAATCCTGATCGCAGTGATGAGAAATTTGCGGCGAGCAAGGGGGTGGGTGCAAGGATTGTACATGTCAACCTGATACCGATGAGCTCGGAGAGGATTATGAGGTAGCCTTAGGCAAAACATACTGCATCTCGTACGGAGCAGCAAGGCCAGGATTCTTGTGTGACCATAAACGAGCGGACCACCCCAGGATTTCAAGTATGCCAGCCAAAACAGCAGTGACTATGAGCCACCATGTATTGCGCCGGTAAATGAGCGCTTGTATGAGATGGACCGCTGAAGAAAGAAAGTGAGGATTGGTTTGAGGGATGGCCAGCACAAATAGACATACTCGTTGACAAGGAAAACAACACCAGAAAGGCTACACATGCAGCAAAGTTGGGAGTGTAGCCATAGAAGCTCGCGTCCGCCTTTGTAACTCGCGTTACAAGTTCTGGGAAAGTGATTGGGTCCATGCTGGACGGTTTTGGGGGGCAGTGAAGGCGCTCAGCGGATGAACGCCGTGGGTATTTATACCAAATCTACAGCTGTATAGTTGAATAAGTTAAGTGCGATGCGGCCAGATGGTCGGCAGAGGTTGAGTCAGCCTGGACTTCATAATGAAAAAGTTCCCTGGAAGAACAGGCGCCGGTCGGGAAAGTATCTGTGTGTCCAATGCAATTAAAGAACTTCTGACAGGATCACTTGCTATCACTTGATCCTTCAGAGCAGAAGCATTAGAGCGTATTAGTTTCGCGATATTTAGCTATTTTCGCTATCTATTTTTTTGACAACGCTACCAAATTTTGTTAGTCTCTGGGTGGTCTTAACTATCCAACGCTCAGTACAGCTGAATAACGAGCCCAGAAGACAACTTGGGTCACCCAACTTGGTGGTGCAGGGTAGTGTAGGACTGCTCCTGGCCGACGCACCTTTCTTTTATGACGGAGAATCGACGTTGTCGCTGGTCTTGAAGGATGCTAGCTATTCTGACTGATTTTGTTATTTATCTAGATGGCTTATCAATTTAGCTAAAATAGCTAAATATTGCCCAACTAATACGCTCTATTGGACTCAGGGCACAATAAAAGAAGGATTCCTTTCCAGGTTGCCTTGGGCAACATTTGGACAATAATCCTCCCCGAGTCCCCCGGCGCTGGACTGGGATTTCGGCCCGCGGCTCTCTCAGGCATCTCCTAGGTCTGACTAAGCTGTTTTGGCCATTGACACTGCGCTCGGCGTACTTGCGCCTCTGGGATTCAACTTATTAGCCTTTCCAAAGACAGAGTCGACTGTTGGAATCCTCTCATCGTGTGGATTCTGGATGGATTTGAAGCTTGTGCATGATCTGCATGATGGCTTAGTCATTGACCTGTCTGACCGCCAACGGTTTGATATTGCAGAACGCGTTTCGGCCAGAGTCGACCTGGTCTCTGTCCTCCTTCCATCACCACCGAGCACGAACACCAGGATTCCATTATGCTCCTACAATCGGAGAGCGACCACAAGACGAAGCCTGGCCAGGTGCGGACATGAGTACCGCCCAGTTTCCTAGCTTGCTGAACCCATACACTACAGGATTTCCAGTCAGATGCTCCTCCGCCAGCATATACGGAAGTTGGCCCAACTCTCTCAGACTCACCATCAACGGCTAGCTCAAGTCATTTTGCTACATCGACGGCCAGCTCAAGCTTCGCACCATTCCCATCTGGCTCCCATCATTTTGCAGCAGTTTCAACATCGTCCCCTGGTCCCAGACACTTAGAGGCCCCACTCCTGCCGTCGCGCCCTCAGTCCACTGGGACACCACAGAGTGCGCCCTTGCTACATTCACGTAGCTCCAGCCATTTCGCAACATCTTCGACTGGCCCCTCGACGTTGTCACCCAGGCCGAGATACTCAGAGCCGCCCAGCCCTCGGCCCATTCCGTCTCCACAGAGCAGTTTGACCACCCCTTCTACTCCAAAAACTGGCGCGACCAACTTTGTGAATGTCTATCGCTATTTCAACGACATCACTGGCTCCTTCTTTGTCGACCCCACGCTTCAAGTTCATCCTTCTCTCCTTGCCCCTCTGCCTGAGGGAGAAGTCGAGTCGAACAGAAAGAACTTGAACTTTGGGACGATGGCAGGCGTGATCCAGGTGGAGGTCACCATTGTGCAAAGTGCTCCAATCCAGCGGGATATAACCCGCCCGCCTCGGTGTACAATCCAGATCAAAAATAAGCTTGGGCTCTCCATGTTGCGACTGGCGCGTCTCCTTCCCTGTGTGACTGTGACTTAAACTGACAAATGGGCGTAGCATGCTCCCGACGCACGACAGCGTCTACCCATCTTCATTCGCATGTGGTCGAGATGTGGGCCTTTGCGCCTCTACCTTTCTCGCTCTTTCGTCGGGGTGCTCACCGTCTCCGGGAGCATCGCACCAATCTTCATTTCCGACCGTGTTGCACCTTACGTCCACTCCATGGATGACACCAACGGGTCGAGGCGCTACTTCTTTGGAGACATGGCTTCATGCCCATGGAATAGTCCCAACGAAAAGACCTGGATGGGCGACGAATGTGTGTTGGAATCCTTGATTGCGCCTATCCATCTGGCATTCGACGACGAGTAGACTCTTCAACGAGGCTTCTTAACGAGGCTAAACCTCATGCATATTTATTATACCATCTCAACCCGTCGGACTATGAATCAAACCTATACCGCAATGGAAATGTCTAAATGCTTTGAACATGCACTTGAACATGTCCTGGACATCGTGCTCCTTTTCTATCAGGCTTCATGACTAGATGAAACCGGCTCTGGCCTGCCAGTGGAGTTGCACTCCTCATCACCGCCGAGTCGACCTCCGTTTCCGCTTACTCCCCCCATCCTCGTCCTCGTCGTTAAACTCAGACGGCGCCTTCCGTTTGTTAGATTTCGGCATAACCTCCTCGCTGCTCGCCTCTGAATCTTCATCGACTTCTTTCTTTGCACGCGCCGATTTGCTCTTCTTGGTAGCCTTTGGCTTGGCCACCGCCTTGACCTTTCTATTCGACTTGGACTCTGCGGTAACAAGGTCATTGTCCCAGCCACCCTTGGAGGCAAGTAAGGCTATCGCATCCCAGGCCTCTTCAGAGACGCGTTGCACGCTCAGTCGGGGGCGAATGAGTAGTCCCATGTCTACACTCGTCAGATTACTGGTGTCATTCAAACAGAAGGGTTTTACGCACTTTTGATAGCTTCTATGCCTTCTGAACCTATGTACGAGAGACGTTCGGGGAGGTCGTCAATGGTCTTTGATGATACCCATTTGAGCAGCGAAAGCGACACGAAGTGAGGTGTTCTCTCGACGAATTTTAGGTCGACCATGAACCACTTCGGGGAGTCCTCATTTGATTTCTGGGGACAAGGTGTGAATAGATGTAGTTACATGTTGTTGAGATGCTCACTGGGTCGAAATAAGGATGTGACCTTGAGGTATACGTTAGCGGACATCCTCAAGTTCCGTATTTAAACTCACGAATCCCACGCAGTGACTGGATGTGTCAGTCTCTGGATAGTAGAATCAGGTTAAATGTGCTTACAGTCAGGATATCCTTCCTTTGCAACCTGGACAAACGTACATGTCAAACTGTGTTCTTCTTAAGATTGCTGGGACAAGGAGCAGTACCTCTGCGAAAGCTGCGATACCTGGATGGAGTTGTCAGGCGAGCTACACGTTGCCGTTGTGTCACGCACCTGGATTACTACAATTTGAATGATAGAACAATGCCTTGAAATGTTTGCTTCAGAACTGACGAGAATAATGAGTAGTACTCAAGGAACTCACTTTGTCTCCGACTTGCATCTCCTTCATCATGTTCCTTGCCTCATAATTCCGCACGCCCTCCCACGCAGATGTTCCTACCGACTCAAAGTCATCCACGCTGAACTGGGAACAGTTGTTATTCATTTGTTGACACTAGGCGGTAAAGCTGTTTGCACCTTCACGTCCTTACCCTTGACTATTCTCGAATCTGGTTCGGCTTTCAATAACCACTTCCGATGCGTTGACGTCGATGTTGAAGCCATGCTTTGGACTAGCACTGTAGTACGCGTCTTAGTAAAGTGATGGTGGACGGAGGTAAGACGCGACCATGATCGGCTGCCATGGCCGAATGTTACATAGCTTTCCTAGCGTATATCAAAGGCTAGCATAAGGGCGCTGAGATTATGATACATCCACCAGAGTATTGTTCACCGCCGCCCTACAGATTATCAATGGGAGGCATCGGACTTATTCAACTTTGAGAGGTAACTGGAACTCGAAATCCCCGAAGAATGCAGTAGTAGTCCATCCATTTGCTAGTATATACATGTTTTATGAGCATAGTCCAAGAGTTCATTCATACATTAGCGTTTCCACAGTAACATCCTCCTCCGTCCTTTATCACTCTTCATATTCGTCGAGCCGGGTGTATCGTGCAGTCCGAGTCAAACGGAAGGTGGCAGGTCCTCTACTTCCATCTTGACGAACAAGGTCGAAAACAAGAACTGTGAAAGCTGCTCGTCGTGCAAAGGTAGGTGCCTGTACCCTCTCCCCATCGTCACGAGTGGAATGCAATATTTAGCAACTGTGCCCTCGTCCTCACCATCATCCCGCACCGAAAACTCCACAAACATCAGTTCGAACATGTCTCCGACGCAGTCGAACGGAATGACGAGCTTGTCGTTCCATACGGGGTTGAAGCCATTGTTCTTGATAGCTTTTGTCGATGCAGTGGGAGCAGCTTGGGTCTCCGACAGGACACCGTCCGCTGTAAGCCACAACGGGGCATGAAGCGTCACGGACACGATAGGATCAATGGTCGACTTCTCGACAATCTCAGCACCCGTCTTGTCTTTCGCCCGCGGCAGCTGCTGGGCAGAGATGACCTGGTAGCAGGTGAGTGAGATAGACTATGCCTAGGTCAAAAAGGGCATACATCGACCACCAAACGGTGTTTTGTCCTCTTTTTCAGTAACTCTTCGCCACCAGGGAGAAGAGCAGGGGGCTTCAGAACCCAGCCTGAACGTCCATTGCGCAAGAACATAGCTTGAGTAATTAGGTAGCCCAAGTCTAACGTATGCGTCGGGTGTAAGAATCGCGAGAAACACTGGTGAGACACTGACCGAATGTTTGCCAGTTGATTGCCACGACTTGGGAACCCAAGCTCCAATACGTCTGCGGTTCATAGTTTGTCGAACTCACGCGGGTGCCCTTCGGATATACCCTAACCATGTTGGATTGTGTGTGCCGAATCATCTGCACGCTAGCCTGCCTCTTCGCACGGTTTTCTGACAAAGAGAAAATGTGTTCGGGGGAATATAGATCGGGGTGCTTGAAGCCAAGGCATTTCACACCGACCGTGTATACAAGAAGGGACGCAAGTCGGAGAGACATATGGGGCTCGGGTGCAGGTTTGTTCTTCCCCCGTATAGATGCCAATTTCCCCTTCAGTTTGCCCTTGAGAGCACCAATCTTGCCCGGTGATTCTTCGTCAGATTCAGACGACGAGCTCGAGCTTGAAGTCATAGCTTCAGCTTCAGCTTGCAGCCTTTGCTTCTGTAGTGCTGCCATCTGTGCGGCAACCATGACGTTCTTTGCCTGAAAGGACAGGCGTTAGGCAGCGAATATGCAATGGCCATGCTTTGGAGACTAACCTTGAGAAGAATTTTACCCTTCAGCGCGTTGGGGCTAGGCAGCACGGTTAACGGTGGGCGATTTTCAAGAGGCTCCTGCACGAGGGTTTCTCCAAAGACAGTAGACATGATGTCCACAATCTTATCCTGCTGCTTTACGCCGCAATGAATCTCTGCAGAGATAATGATGGCATACGGAGAGGTGACGAAAGCATATTTGACGATGGCTTCGCAGACGTTGCGCACCGACACGACGGATGTTAGTGTCTTGCCATGGTAAACGACGGGTTCGCCGTCATCACCGTCGTATATGTCCACTTCAATCGTCGGTTAGCGTAGAAGATGATCATATAGCTCAGGCTTACTTTCTACACTGCGACAGCTATGCAGCAATGCACGTATATAACCCTCAATGGTACTGACACCTACAAGCTGGTGGCCGACGAGGTAGGTATTGTGTGATGATGAGATGTAGTAGTGCGACATTGGATGGTCCATGTCTTGCCACACGGGGTGATGCTGTTCGGTGAAGGGTGTGTTCTCCTGGGATGACAAGAAAGATGTGAAGGATTGAAGGGACATGACGGCCTCGTTTGGTGAGAACTTGGCAAATATGTGAGATGCATCAGCTTGAGACTGGAATAGAGTCAGTCAGTCGTGTAGAATTGCGTAGGGATGTTACCTTTTGTGTATCCACTAGGAATTTAGTAAACCCAGGCAAGTCTAGGGTTCCAAGGTTCTTGTAGACCAGTTCAATATCTGGACGCCGCTTGAGGAGTTTTACGAGGCGCCTGAATGCCTCGATGTCAAGGTATCCAAGCTTCTGGGTGTCCGCTTCCTTGAAATCATGGTCACCATTAGCTGCACTAGTACCCACTGCGGCCAATACACGCACCTCGAAATATTGTTTAACAACAACGGGCGGCAAGTCGACATTCAGACGTTTGACTAGCAGCTCAGCTTCCACCAAGTCAAGTTTGTTGTCCCCACTCTTGTCCGCGCCCTTCCAGTACTGTTTCTCCCAAACCGCGTCGCGAACTTCGATGTTACCAAGCCCAGTCATCAAGCCCTGCCTGATAGCTTGCAGGCGGTTGAGAGTAGCGATCCAGGTGTCATATTGTGATTGGGTGTCCACGATAAAGTGCTTTGTTTTGTACGCGCCTTCGACGATGTAGATAATCGTGATCCAACGCGCCTCAAGCGCGGTCGGCAGTTTGAAGTCTTCGCGGTAATACTTGACTTGTGCGCCAGTTCGGATTTCTTTAATGGACTCGATGGGGACTGCAAGAATGTTGAGAAGGAGAAGAGAGGCTGGACAAGCACGCACTGATTCCAAAATGCTTGGACTGGTACACGATCTGCCCTTGGTCTGCATCGATTCGCACGGTGACCCGCTTCTCCTTCTTCTTCGACACCTTCAGCATCGCCATACCCTTTTGCAGTTCGTCGGGAACGCTCATGTCGGGCAGTTCCGGTGGGGTTTGAGGTGTGGCCATCGTCACAGTTGGAGTACTCGACTGCCGCGGCTGCGCTGCATGCATGAAGCTCGGTATCCGGCCCGATTGCCGGGAAATCGAACTTCGGCCTCTTTTGCCGACCTCCAAGTTCTCAACAGGGTTCGTATGGACACACATTGGAACGCAAGGGATTACGCTCATGGAGTGCATCACAAGCAGATATGTATTGGAGTGGTGTAATCATTAAACAGATCTACTGTAAGTCTCGTTAAGCTGGTGAACATATCCTTCAGATCTGCGCTGCAACATGCGCCTCGACCTTGCTGGCGTCCACCCCACCAATAGAGGCTCCCTCTGGTGCTTCGGAGACACATCTTTCACAGCTGCACGCAAACTTCCAGCCGCGCGCGAGCTCCGCACGACGGCGTCGGCGACCATCTTCAACCGTTTCGTCTTCATGCAATGTGGGGTCGACGTACGAGATCGTAAGTTCATCACCCTTCTTAAGGTCGCGGGCAGCAATGAGGTGCAACTCCGATGTCCCAGAAGAGAACGACGGCCGGGCAGACGGTGAGCAGGAATGTGGGAGATACGCCGAAAGAGTGTAAAATGCCGAGCCAATCTGGCGCGCAGTACCGTAGGGCGTGCGCGTACGCTCCTGGTCCTCAGGTCGATCAGCAAACTTCGGCTGTTGGTTGTGTTATTGTTAAAAACCATCATGATGAACTTGTCTGCATACCCTATCAGAACGTCCGCCACCATAGGTAACACCAAACGAGTTATATGCGAGCTTGCCAATGAGGATGGCCATGCGCTCGTCGTTGACAAATTTGTTGAGGTCGGGCATAGCTGCCCCAAGGACGTTCCCAAGAAGAGTGGTGTCCTCCGGGCTGATTTCGACTTCGATGAATCGCAGGCGTTCCATGTGGTCCCCGAGACCATAGTCATCTCCGGACGAATGTGTGAACTTCGGCGGTTTCGCGTCGATGCCGGACGCCAGCCTGACGGTCTCCATACTGATCTGGCGTGCCACAAATCGTCCTGCAAGGTATCTATCGTTCCGGTTGACCTTTTTCAAGTGTGCAGCATATTCCGCCTCGACTCGTGCACGCTTCTCCATGGCTTCCGGTGTCGGGGGCGCTATGGGGATGGGCTCGGGCAGAGGACGCTCAGTCGTGAACAACAGGTTGTGATAATCAGACTTGGACTCAATTTGACATGTTTTCGAGCAGTAAGTCGCGTCAATGAGGTCTCCCGGCGTTCTAAGTGCCAAGTCGGATTCGATGAGTCGAAGGCAGTGTGAGCAATGTGTGCCGGCAGCAGCCAAATCAGGATCCAGTGTGGCAACTACAGGCCATTCCTATGCCAAGAATGGGATCAAGTGCCCAACTCTTAGACCTCAAACACACCTTGTAAATTGTCTGACCCTGTTGTACATCTTCCTTGAGAACGACGACCTTACGGTCTCCCTTGGATTCAATTGCCACCTTGAACTTCCCTTCGGGAGGGAAAACATCATAATAGCCTGCTCATACTCAGCATGGAGCCTACAGTTTACGAGGTGCTGCGACGCACCTCGAATCTTTGCTGAGTTCTAGAATAGCGGAGAGCGTGACAAATAGGGATGTATTAGAACATGATGGACATGTAAAGCAGATAATATGGATACGACAACGAGGGGATTATGCAGCAGCGTCCGGGTCTGTGACCTTGTCCCACTCCTGGGAAGATGTCTCGGATGGGGGACGGACGGGGCTCGTCTCGATATCATCAACAGTGTTGTCATCGGCAGCACTTACGTCCATGTCCATAAGTTGTACGATGAGCTAATAAAGAGTCAACACAACGCGGGGAGACGACAAGGAATTCACTAACCTTGAAGATAGGCTCGGGGACCGTCTTTTCGTAGATAACCATGAGCTCCAGAGGAGCAGGGTACACGCGGAGGGCGCGGAAAAATGCGAGCGAGGCAGGAAGGTAGAAGATGGGGCCTTGGAAAAGATGAACAAGAAGACGAGCAGACACAAAATTGAACGCACCTTGCATAGCAAGCTGTTCACCCATGCTGACTTGCGACATAAAGTAGTTTTCCCGTTCCGAAGGCCCGGCCGGCGCTTCCTCCTTCTTGACGCGCAAGTACGCCTCCCTCAGGTCGGCAGGGCTGACGGCTGAGGCGGCAGATTCCTCCTCGGCCTCCACCGTGGCAATCTTCTCGACGCGCTTCTTGTCCTTGCCTGCCGATGAACACGTTAGAATCGGAATGGCGATTATTGGGAATACGCACGCAGTTTCTTGCGGAAGGACGTATCATTTCTGCGCTTGTAGTCAAAGTAGACAGCATAGGCCAGGATGCCAGCGAAGGCAACACCGGCGACCGTGAGCACCCGGGAGGACATGGTAGGTGTGGTGGTGGTGGTGGTAAGGAGAAAGGAAGAAGCCGAAAAACCTGTTGGGTGCGTGACGTTGGTTCGCGTGACATCACTCGTAGCTCGAACCTCTGTCTGTTTGCACGACGTCGGATTTCGAACGAAACGACGCTGCAACAGCTTCCGCCTTTGCTGTCCCAATGGATAGCGATGCCGTTCCCAAAGTTGCTTCAACTGAGGCCACGGTCGTTCCCGAATCCTCTGGCGGGGGAAATGAGCCAGAGCCCGGCATCAACAACAAGACGGAGACAGCCTCAGAAGAAGCCTCGCAGACGGGACCAACAACATCGGCTGTGAAGGGGGAAGAGGAGGATACGAGCCTTGAAGATGAGCTCAATGCTGCGCTGGCAGGAGACGGTGACGGAGAAGAGAGCGGGCCAACCGTGAAGGAAGAGCAGGATGGGACATTGGACGAGGAGCTCAGCCAGGGAGAAATACCCGACTCCCGCAGTACAAGTGGAGAGGGCACGGTGGCTACTGCGGTTGAGGGCGCGGAGTGGCAGCAATCAGAGCACGAGAATGAAATGAAGCGCGTCAAGGTGCGCATATCAACACTACTTATGTGCTATTGCTCATTTCGTAGGTCTATCAACTCATTGGTGCTCGGTGGGTAGACCGGGGAACTGCTTTTTGCTTTGGCCATTTTTCCCAGGATGGCAGCGAGGCCCTGCTCACTGCACGGTCAGAGCGCAACTTCCAAGACGTTGTTCTCACCACTACTATTCGCTCAAGCGATGTCTACCAACGACAACAAGACACACTTATTGTGTGGACTGAGCCGGATGGTGTTGACTATGCTCTCAGTTTCCAGGAGCCCGAGGGATGCGCTGAGGTTTGGAACTTCATCGACGAGGTGCAACGTCATATGAGCACTGCCGGTGCGAATATTTCAAGCGCTGTCCTTCCCACAATGCTCATCACATAGACGCGCAGAGGAAAATGCAAATGCCATCTCGTCTTCTCCGTCACTGGGCTCCATGGGGTCGGACTCGGCGTCTACCCAAATCATTCGAACTGGCCGCCTACCCCCACCAGAGCTATCGATAATCCCCGACATCGACAGTGCAATCAAGACCTTGGCGCGTATGCAGAATCTGAAGGAACGCATTTGTGAGCACATACAGGCAGAGGTACGCCCACAGCCACTTGCTCTATCGCGTCGCGCCTGAACGCGATCACTAGAACTACATCAAGATGCTGATCGACATCATGGCCGTCGCCGAGCGCGACGAGGACGTCACGAGTCTGCATGCACTCAACTCCCTCATAATGACCATTCGTAAGCGCACATAGCGAACTTGTCGCGTCTCTGACCGCTGCAACAGTCACACTCAATGATCACAGCATGTACGAGCACATCTTGGAAGACGACCTCTTTCTCGGCGTGGTTGGCATGCTCGAATGTGCGGTTCTTGTCACCCTATCAACCTATGACTAACGTGCTCTCTTGTAGACGACCGCGAGTTGCCTGGTTTCAAGGCAAATTACCGCGAATTCCTGTCGGCGGCGACCGAATACCACGAACCTATTCCCTTCTCAGACCCATCCATCCAGAAGAAGATTCATCACACCTACCGCCTCCAATTCCTCAAGGATGTAGCCCTTGCGCGCTCCCTAGACGACTCCACATTCAACGTCCTCAACTCCTGTATCATCTTCAACCAAATCGACATCATCAGCCACATCCAGCAGGACCAGACTTTCCTTCGCAAGATTGTGCGAATGTACGTTGATGAGGACATTCTCAACGGTGGTGGCAATAGGAAACGCCCCGAATCATCCAACGGCGAACTAAAGCCACCCTCTGATAGCCCTTTGGAGGGCCTATCCGAAGAAGATGCCCTCAAGAGACGAGCAGAAGTCATTCTACTTATCCAGCAATTATGTGCTATGGGAAAGAATGTACAGCTCCCTGCGCGCATGACTCTCTTTCGCTCTCTTGTGGACCGCGGTATACTTTTCGCTGTGCAATGGGCTCTTGGACAATATGAAAAAGCCGACACGCAACGAGCTGTGATCAACGCTGGCGGCGAAATTCTATCTGCATTATTGGATCATGACATTAACGGTGTCCGAGGACATGTTCTCAAACAGGTCGTTGCTCTTGACAAGGAGCGAACTGCGGGCAAGAAGGGCGCCGAGAATCAAAAGACAATATTGGAGATGGCATGTTGTGTGATGGCGACGAGCAAGGACTTGGCGGTGCAATCGCTTGTAGGAGACGCACTCAAGACATGGTTGGATGTTCCACAGGATGCCAATGCGGCTGCGACATCGGAGGCCCATGTACGCGCTCGCCTTTTCTTCTTTCGACGCCATTAACTTGAAGAATAGCCTGGGCCTGCGAAGCAAGCATTGCGCAAGGACGAACCTGGGACAGAGCGATTTATGGAGTACTTCTACAAGGATTGTGTCAAAATCCTGCTCAGGCCTTTCGATGCGTTGGCCGATTGGCAAAATTGTGGAGGTGAGGCTGTCGCACTCTTTCTTGTACCTTGTAGCCTCAATGGATATCGCCCTCTAGCTTCCCTCTCTTTCACACGAGAACAGACTAATCAACACGTCTATCTATGCGATCTGCTTCATAATTTCGTGCAGCAGCACAACTTCCGCAGTCATTTCTTATTGATGTCGTCTGGCATTCTCCCGAAGCTTCCAACCTTATTCAAAGCGCGCGACAAGCACTTGCAGCACGGTCTGTGTCACCCATAGTCAAGATACCGCCATTACTTACCACTTTTCTAGCCTCGTTCCGGATCTTTCGTTTGATTCTCAAGCAAGCAAATCCTAACATGCTTGCCCAGCTCATTAAGCTGGATTTGTTGAAGCCCATCTTGGATCTCACACTACGAGAGTCAAGACGAGACAACCTGCTCAGTTGCTCGTGTCAAGACTACTTCACCTTCATGATGAAGGTGTGTTTCTTGGCTGCTGTATCTGTCCCCTACTCATCCTTCTTTCTAGGAGAATCTGAAGGAGCTCATCAAACACTGCATGGTCAACCACGAGGATGAAATCAAGGCGTTGTGCAAAACCCCGCTCGGGGCGACTCGTTTTCAAATGTTCATTCAACGCTATGAACGCAACAACGAGCCTCCACCTCCCGAAGAGGTCAAGACGGAGAAATCAGATTTGTCTGAATTGTGGGTCAATAGGAGCGGACTGGACATTGAAGAAGAGAGCTACTTCAATGGCGATGATGACGACGACGACATTATTCCGGCGATTTCTACTCAGTGGTCTCGAAGTGGCTCGTTGCCATTCGCGAACCAGCGAGTGTCTCTGAAGCGCAAGCGCAATGTCGGTCACGCGCGGAATATCTCTGGGTTCAGCTTCCCCAAAAGCGGCTTGGTGGACAAGGAGCACAAGGGGAAACAGAAAAAGAAGGACGGAAAGGCATCGTTGGTGGATTATGATGATGACGAGAGCTCGGGTGATGAGATAGGCCCGCACGAGAGCGAGCAGCGAACGATCAGTCCTTCGCCGCCGCCATCGCTTCCTGACCCAGACGAGTTCGACGATGACGAAACCGCAGACGAAGACGAGAAGATAGAAAGGATGTTGGAGGAACTTCATTCTCAGACTTCTTCTCGACCGGAGTCGCCAGCGCCTGGAATGATGTCAACACCTGCACTCCTACGGCCTGGAGAAAAACGAAGACGAGACGAGGACGAGGATGAGGATGAGATGGAGAGATTGGTGAAAACGAAGAAGCCGAATGTGGGCTCGAGAAAGGCATCCGCGCCGGTGAAAGGCACCAACACCAACGGCGCGAGCAAGGATGCTGAAGGGGACGACAACATGGCCACTGGTGATGACCCACCCTCACAACCTCCGGCGAAGAAGCTCAAGCTGAAGATTGGCAGTCTCAGTACATCAACGAACTCGACCGCAAAGGCGGGTGATTCGGAGTCTGAACCGGGGCCCAAGGATGGGGATGCTGGATGAGGGAGGAACTATATGGTATAGATTTGACAATATGTGCGCTATGCGTTTGCTTGCTTGCTATTCTATTCTATTATCTTCGTCTCTCTTCGGTTCTTCTGTGCATCTCGGCGCTCCTGCCCCGTTTGTGTATCTCGTGTACTTACTTACATGGTACCTGTCTGTCCAGTGTAGCTATATGACTCCCGTCGTTGTTGTGTCAGTTATGGGCGTGTTGTTGGAACGGACTATGCGCATAATTAGACAGTTTATGCAGACGGTATGGCTTAGAATGAAGGAAGAGATACCATGACAAGTAACCAAAGGTGGATGATACCTTACGGGCACTGAGATACTGAATACTAGTAAATCCTCAACATCCAATCTTGAGAGGATAATTCTGCTGCAGGGGTTGCTACTTCAAATCTACTTTAGCATTCGACTTGCGTTCGACGGTGCAGTATTTTCGGACATCTCTCATCTGGCGTTCCAGTCCACACAACATCGTCAAGTCAAATCAAGGTCTCTTGGCATTGCCGGACCAAGCACATAGATATCTGTACGTATGCACATATATATACTGAGGCGCGACTCCGTCGTCCTACTATCGTATCAAGGTCAGTAAATATTTACATACGAACGGATGTTCACCGAGAGCATACGTAGGGGGAGGAGGAAACAAAACATTGACTGGCAAGCATCGAGTCTCGGTAAACATAGTCCAGGGAATACGGTACACAGACCATTCCGTAGTTGCAGAGGGCACGCAGCACCGCTCCAGGATAGGAGGGTACTCAGCCCACTCCATGAGGGTACCACAGACCACTCCAAGTGAGGAGGGTACGCAGCCCACTCCATAGCACGACGCGTCCGCGCGCGCCGTTGGCACGACGCATAGGCGTGTACCGAGAACAAGCACCCCCATGAGAGGTGCTGCTCGAGGTTTGAGTACGTAGTTGAGATAAAGGAAAAGGGTCGGAAACTATGGACATGTAGATGAAATGATATCAAAACGGTGAGGGAGGACAGATGGGAAGCATATGTAGATAGAGAAAAGTCATTACGAGAGATGATGTGGGGAGGGGAAATTTTGTACTCTATGGGAAAGCTTCGATGATGCGCGACGGGGGCAACAGGAGAAGCTTCGAAGATGCACGACGGGGCAACAAAAAAGCTTCGAAGCAGGAGTGAGTCCGTGTGAATGTGTACTGATAACACGACAGCGGCGAAAGACCAAAGCAGAAAGAAATCACGAAAAGATGAGGATGTGTGGGGAGTGAGTCGTTAAAAAAAGTTGTCGTTGTCGAGGATGCGTTCATGCGCGATATGCGTAGGGGTATTCCACGTGCGATGGCGGGCGAACTTGAAGGGCGGGGACAGCTTCGGATTGCCTGAGAGCCGCTCGCTCCTTGTTGGTATCGGAGCGCTTAACACCATTAGCCGGGGTCAACAGACGGCTCTTCTTTCCCAGACTGAGAGGCTTGACACCTTGCTTAGGCGCCACGGGTGTTGCAGCGTCGGACGCCGTGGTATTGACGTCGCGGTTTTGCAGGAGGGAGAGAGGACGAAGGCCCTTCTTGCCAGTGGATCCCGCTTCGGAGGTCTGCTTCTTCTTTCCAACGAGGGGGCGGACGGCACGAACAAAGGACTGCATACGATTAACTCCAGTCGATGCCTCCGGAGGGGATGCCACAGGAGAGTTCTCATCAGACTTGATGTAAACGATGCTGGACCGGCGCTTGTTCTTCTTCATGCGAGTCGAAGCCGTGGTCGAGATGGTGTTAGTGGGAAGAGGCGGTACCTCCTCCTCTCGGGTATAGTGACCAGCGCGAGTGTTGTGCGGTGTGCTCTCTGCAAGAGGGCCAGACGCATCCAAGTCCTTCTCAAAGTCTGCGTAGTCGAATCCGTTAATATCCTTGTTCATTTCGAACAAAGTGACAGTGGACGCCGCAGAAGGTGGCGGACGCTCAAACGGCGAGTAACGCGCGGGACTATCGATACCGTGGGGAACGTCCGCGCGAAGGCCAAGAGAACGAGTCGACAGAGCGCGGCTGAGGTCGGAAGCTGCCTTCCTTGGCTCTTCGCGGACGACTTGAAGACCACCAGTAGCAGTGGGCATATAGTTGGCGACAGCATCAGCCCCGAAAACAGTGGCACGGCGGTTGCTTCGGTCATTGGGACCAGTAGCCTTGTCCAATGCCTTTCCAATCTCAGCAGCGAGGGTGTGCACTCCATCCTTTCCAAGACCAAGACTGCAACAAAAGCGTTAGAATGGGACAAGTCAGGCAGCACGCAATCCATACCTAGGCAGGCTCATGTGGGACTTCTTCGGCTCTGGTTTGCGAACATTGTTAAGAACTTCCTTGGACCTGGCGGGCGTGGAATGGAACTGAGGCGACGAGGAAAAGTCGCCGCCAAACTCTGCAATGGGTGACTTGCGACCATTGATACCACGCTTCCTGCCCTTCACAGTCCAGTCGCCTTCCCGGATCTTCATACCCTTGCCAACAGTGAGGCCGGGTACAAGGATGGGAAGCATGCCCGCCGTAAGCTCGTCGATCTCATGAATATCGTCGACGGCGTTGAACTCGAAGCCTGACGAATGCGACTTCTTGTGCTTGTTGAGGCGGTGGGCACGGACGTTAGGGGGAGTAGGTGGCAGAGGCAGGCAAGGCGGCGGGCTGGGGCTGAAGCCATCGCGAGTTGGGGTCGAAGGCTCGATTGAAGACGTAGAGCGGGCTCTGAGGTGACCTGAGACCCGGCGCACGCCAGTGGTGATAGCCTGTTCGATTTCGTCAATGACCTCGTCGTCAGCTTCACATTCAGCCAGCGCGGCTTGCTTCTCGGGGGAGCTCCCAATGAGCAGTGTCTTCGCAACAGTCGAGTAGTGCTTTTGAGCAATCATGATCTGAGAAGTGTATGCCATGCTTGCGTCGGCGCTAGAGAAGTGCGAGCTAGCCTTGGAGTCCTTGCGGATCCGCCCGAATTGTTCACTGGTCTCCGACTTGGGAGTGGCCTGAGCAGAAGACATTGAGGCATCCATTCGGAGAGAAACAGGTGGATCCACAGTGGGCTCATCATCGTTGATGACCATAGGCATGACAGAAAGCTTTGGGCTGGGCCGCAGCATCTCCAGGGCGCGTCCAATCTTGTTCCTTCCATCGACTGCATCCCCGTTCGCAAGCCAGACATCACCGCTGCGACGACCTTCTACAACGGTCATGCTGGTGCGAGTACTGCTCTTGTAGTTGTGGGAGAGCTTGTGAGGGGGAAGGCTTCCACCATTGCGAGTGGTCTGGCGAGAAAGCGCCTTGGGCAATGCGCTACGGTTCTCAAAGAGACCTGTCGGGATAGGGAGAGGCGACCGGCAAAGAAGGTTGAGGGCCATGATGGGCGACGACATTGTCATGGAAAGCGCAAAGATGACAGAGAACGTGCTTGACGGAGTGTTTCCAACCAAAGAGGTCAAGACATAAGGGAACGAAAGACCCTGTAAATTGATCAGCATCTGAGCGCGTTTAGAATAATCGGCAAACCATTGGAACCCAGATCAAGAGCAACCACCCCGCGAGACTAAACAATGAGACGTCGACATTGCTCCTGGCCTCCTCGTACTCGTCGTGGAACGACTTCTCGAGGTCATTGAAGCCATACCCACCAAGCACCTGGGCACTAGACATAGCAGGCGTCTGAGGACGAGACACTGCGGTGGCTGAGGTAGGAAGGAGCGTAGTGTGAACATTGGTAGTGCTGACGTTGTGGGCAGCGAGTTGAGTCTCCATGTCTTGCTCGGTCACAGGGAACGACCACGCCGAAGCAGTTGGGTGCGAGCCCGACGTGGAAGTGAGCCAGGAGTTCTGGGACAAGAGACGCTCGCGCTGATGATCTTTCTGAGGACCAGGCGATGGAGTATCCCGGCGGAATGGGTCCGCGTCTGTCAGAGACGCTGAGGTGGGCGACAGCGGGCCGTAGGTGTTGGGAAGCGGCGGCACGGGAGGAACATTGAGCGCGTCGGTGCTTGCGGCGCCAAACCAGAAAGACGATTTTCCGGGGACGGATGCGCTGTGCTGGCCTTGCTGACGACCAGGATGACCATGCGCGGTGCTAACGGTCTGATGTGTGGAGAAGGACCAGGCTGAGCCAGATCCCTGACGTGAGTGAGAGCCGGCGGTCGATGTGATCCACGACGCGCCATCTTTCATGTTGTCGACCTCTTCGGTTGCAAAGGACGGGCGGGGTTTCTCCATGTACGTCTCTGGCCATTGATCTTCCTCTCCATGAAGTGATGCAAGGTTGCGCTTAATAACGAACAAGGTGATGAACAGCCCTGAAAATGCGGCAGTAGAGAGAAGGGCCGTCGCAGTCGTATAGGCAAGGATGCCAGCGAAAAAGGAATGTACACCAACGCCAGCCAGGACACCAGCAATAGTTGTGGAAGTGACGGCCAGCACTGTGGTTGGTGCCCAGATCATCCAATGCTTGGTGCCAAATGATACGGAACGACCCATTCGGACGTGGAGGAGAGTGAGCCCAGCGACGGCGAAAAGGCAGGTTTGGCGAATAGTCATTGCAAGCCAGACGCGTACAGCGGAGGCAGGGTCCTGTGCGATGGCTGCACCGGCGGGGCCACCGGCGGCTTCGGCAAACACTTGCCAGACGATGAGGCCAATTGCGACAATGTCAAACGAAGCGAGCCAGAGGTGGCTGGAAATATGTTAGCAACAATATCGCGCGCCGCGTCCAACCACGCACCTCTTGTCAGCTGCTGTAAGAGAGCGGAAGTTAGGGAGACCAAACTCGGCCTTTGGAAATCGTTAGCAACGGAACCAGAATAAACGCGGGGCAGAATACGCACGGGTGCAACACGTCTACTCAACGGTGAAGGCGGCAAAATGGGGACAACAATGCGAAGAATAACGAAAGCGGAGCAGAGGAACGAGAATAGGGCGAGTACAACGGTCGGGATGAGAGGAATCATGGTGAAGTACAATTTGGATTGGTCGGTTGTTGTCGTGTAATGAACGTGGGTGCGTGTGAGTGGGCGTAAGGCCGTTCGGTGTCGTTGAAGGACGTGCGCTTGAGCGTTGGCTCCAGGTGAGTCGTGCTAATCCGTGTGTGAAGACAGGAAGAAAACAGGAAAGCTCGGCCGCTTTGTTTGTACCATGTTGGACTTGGCGGCATCTGCCGGACAACCAAATACCATCAACCCCATGTGACCGTAACTTGCAGCCTCGATCGCGTTATTTTCTCCAGGTATTTTTTGGGTATTTTCACAATACGGACTGCAGAGCTAACAACATATCAAATAAAAGTACAGAAAATACGGTCCGAAAAAAAACTAATGCACAGTAGTTATAAGTTACGAGGCGTGTAAGCCGGAGCCGGTCGGTAGCCAGCTTTCTCCGGCGGATATTGCCTTGTATGAGCTGGCATGGCCACACTTGCTTCCCCTACTCCCATTGCTGCAAAATGTGCGGCACTTGGCGGGGAGGACGACATGAGAGAAAGAATATCGTCATCAGCGTGGGACATTGGCATGGGTGGAAAACTAGTCGCATCGCTGGGAAACCGGTGACTGGTGTGTGGAGTGGTTGCCGGCGTATTGGCCATGCTTTGGTCGAACGTCGGAGGTTCGTCGAGTAGAAACGGACGGGTTCTAACTTCGTCGACGTCCATCCTGGATGCGCTCTCCTGTCGAGATTGCCGTTTGCGCCAGAACCAGAACCATATGGCCAATCCCACGGACGCAAGGAACGTCACAATACCAATGGCAACGCCGACGGCTATGGGAACGATACTGCTCGAACCACTGCTGGAGGTAGAGGCGCCAGAACTGTCGGTGCCATTGGTGTTGTTGCCATCATCGACAGTATAGCTGTAGAGCCGTGTCAGAGTGGTCCACAAGCACGCGAACACATCACGCACATGAAGCCATCCACAACGATCCAAGTGCCGCCTTGTTTAGATGACATGGTCACTACGAGTTCGTGTGTCGTGTTGGAAAGTCCTGTTTTAAACCAGCGCGGACCCCATTGGGCTGATGCTGAGCCTCCGTTCGCAGGCGTGGCGCCGGGGTCGGTCAGGTTGAGGAATACGCTGTCTTCGCCATCCAGAGTCACAGTCGAGTTGACTGGATAAGGCCACATTGAGCTCAAGTAGTAGATTGCAACACCTGAGCCATACTTAGTTGCGCCGTCCTGCAGGAGAACAGATGAGAACTTGCCTGTAAATGAGAATGAGGCAGAAGCGGTCGGGTCATAGCTCAATGCATGGCTCCCGTTGTAGTCCAACGACGACTGGTGATTGCCTTGGTCCCAGGATCCATTGTAGATGACTCTGGCGTCCGAATCGTCGACGGTAACGTTGTGGTACGCCTGCACTGTGTGCCAGAGCACAGCAAACAGAAGTACGCTACAAAGCATTGGAAAGTAGTCTGGGGATGGCAGTGGGCACCGCCCTCGTTCAATCGGTATGAGACACGATGTGCAGATAAAAAGGAGCGTTTGCTGGCCACACGACGGAAGGAAAGGAAAGACTCTGAGCCCGCGTGGAGCTGCGAGACCTGGGGCTAGAGCCAAAACCATGATCATCAAGAAATCGCAAGGTACCCGCCTCAATTTTCCCGAGCAGGCGGGGTCGGCTGCCCGACCGTACAAATTTTCGATAAATACATGTAAGTGGTTATACACCTACACACTCGAATGATTTTGCTGCTCAGAGCGCCTTCTGACGAGCCATTAGGCTTTTCCTCATGGAATTAAGCTAGCAGTGGCTCTTGAGTCGCACGGCCGATTGTGTGTAAACAGAGGGCGTGGGAAGGTTGTGTGTCACAGTGAACGTAGTGCAACCTCGCTCGAGAATAAACACTGTCATTCGTATTAATGATATTACATGGAGTATGTGGACTTGGACGTGTCCATCATACGGCCTCGCGATTCGTGTGCGACACCGATGCCCCTCTGTGTGCTACAGGTGCGCTATTCACCCCTCGACTTGAGCCGTTGGTTCATCGTTCGGCGAAGCGCTCCCCGCCTCGGACACCAGTTCCTCCTGCGACGTGAGCTCTTTCTCCTCACCTTAATTGCCCTCCTCTTCCTCTTCCTCTGCCCATCCCTCAACCTCCTCTAACTCTCCTTCCATTTCAGTCTGAGGACCCTTTGTGGCATCCTTGGAACCATTCCCTTGATGATATTTGCGTTGCGGCATGACCGCGAGCATGGCTTCATGCCAGTCAACATGTTCAACCCACCTCACCAGGATATCGAATACTTGGTTGACCGTGAGAACCTTGCGCGTGGGGAGATTCGCAAGGTATCGGCCGATAGGCAGTCGTCCTGTGCGTATACCAGACTCGTTTGCCTTATCCAAGCACAGATTCTGTAAGCAGACGTTGGATGTCAAAGTCCAATATATCGAACAAAGTGAGATGCACCTTGTATCTGTTATGGTCGACTATACCACCAATGATGTATGTTTCGTCCGGCCGTAGTTCGAGTATGTCGGCATCTGTGTCCGCTGTGAGGTATACCACCTGCCGCTTTATAGCTTTGACTTCTTCGACGTCTGATGTATTCGCCCAAAGCTTCTCGTAACCTTCTTCCCACCATTCTGTGCCTTTCCATCGTGTGTGTGCGGCATCACTGAAGCTTTCCAGACGTTGTTTCGTTCTGCCATTAATGGAAGTGAATATGAGTCTGAATGGGTATGCAGAATTTCGGTTGCTGCTGTACACATATGCAAGTTGGGTAGTCAAAGATTGGACTTCCTGTAAAACTAAGAGTCAATCTCTCATATCCAAGAGCAGAAATCATCAAGACGCACCCTCTCACTCATCTTCTCATCGAAACCCAAGTCAATGACTACCGTGCCGCCAAAGTCTGCAACGCGCTCGAGATGTCGTTTCTCGGCTGTGTCTTCATTTTCAGGTTCCGGCTCCCCGTTTGCCAGCCGTGTCGCACGCTCCTCTGCACGTATTTTCTTCTTCTCTTTCTTGGCCTCCTTCTCGCGCGCGCGCCGTGCTAGTTTTGTAGCAGCCCATTTCTCTTGCTTGGCAGCTTTCTTCAGGGCATTTTTTGACATTGCCGGAGCACCAGTTGCAGTGGTACTGGCACCAGCTTCATCCATAGCGATGGGCATAGAATCCGGGATGGACTGGGGTGATGTTCCATTCTCGACGGAGGGAGCTGTGGGAATTTTGGCTGAGACTGAGCCGGATGCTTCTGAGCTGGAAGCCATGGAAGCAAAAGAAAAGGAGGATTAGAATAGGTAAGCCGAGAGCAGATTGGAAGCTGGCTGGAAGCAAGATGATGGGATCTGAGCGGCCCGGACCTCCGACGTGCATGTCAGGTCGAAAAATTGGGTATTTACTAAATCAAAGTCCCAATGACTAAGACTGCTGTCCTAGGCTCTACAGTATGCTGCGTACAAATTTTCAGGCAGCTGGCGCACTCAGAGAGTATAGTGGTTACAGACAGGGACTTGGAGTTCAGGCGCAAGCAACACATAGACGGAGTGGTAAACAGTATTATACAGTCACACTAGGTTCAATTTCACCCAACAAAAGCGTTCCATCCTTGCTTGCGGTGAGAACTGGGCGAAATTAGCCACTGAAATGACGGACGAAACAAATGCCGACTTACTGACTGGCTCCTTAGGGTGGAAGTCAACTGCTGTAACCGTGCCTTTGTGTCCAGGCAGCTAGAGGCCATGTTAGCTTGCTTTAGGAGTGAGATAGCGCAACGTACCTTGTACAGGATCTTGGAAGTCTCTACATCCCAAATACACACCGCACGATCCGCCCCGCCAACAGCAACGCGCTTCCCCCCGTCGTCCTTGCTCCACGCGCCGCGCAGTAAAGTGTTTTCAAAGCCTGCTGGAGAGCCTTGAAGAACACGATGTATTCGAGACGGCGATGCAGAGAATGGTCGAATGTCATGTATTATGACTTGCGAAGAAAGCGACGGGGAAAGGATAAAGTTTCCATTGGGCGAGAGTGCAAGGGAAGTGGGTGTATCCGTGTGCCCAGTGAGCGTATAAATCTCCTCTTCTTTTCGGAAGTCATAGACCTGGAGTGTAGTGAGCAACAGGACAGATGTTTGAGCAAGCGGGACATACGTGAATCTCGTTGTCCACTGCGCCGACATAGAGATTTGTGCCATCTGCGCCCCAGCATACAGAGGTTACAGGGCATCCAACCTCGAAAGATGCTAGTGGCTGCTTCCCACCATCTTCGCCGCCTTCCCACACTTTTACGAATCCATCATCTGAGCCAGTTGCAACGAGCTCTGTCCCCGCACCACCCGCAACAGTCCTATCAAGAGCGTTGATAATCTCATGGTGAGCGCGAATCTTGCGGATACGTTGGCCCGTTGTAACATTTGTCAATGTTAAGGTATGGTCGGCCGCAACGGTATAGATAATGGGTGAAATGAGCGACCATTGTAGGTCGAGAATTGGGGCCTTTGCAAGCGAAGACAAGAGGCCGTAATTCGTGTTAGGCGGGTAGGTACGCCATAAAGCTATGTACTGTGAGCATATAAAACCAGAACAGGACTGAAAACACGTACAGACACTTCGGTCTGCAGAACAGGCCGCGATATTTTGGCCAGTGGGGTCAAACCGACAACTCAAAATTTCTGCCTGTGAACTATGAGTAACCTAGATACAGTTGATGACACTGACACGCACCGAATGAGCGCCGCTCAGGCTAATGATAGGTGCCTCTAAGCTACTCGTCCGTTTTACGGTACGAATGAGTCCCTTCTCGTTTGTACCGGAGGAGATGGCGATTTGGTTGGACGGGGGCGGTGTTGCACGCGCCCTTTTGATGAGCGTGCCGTCCGGTGGTGGGGATCCTCCTCGTTTCGACATGTTTCCTGTTCGTGTCGACGCGTCAAGGTGGTGGCCGGTTAAGATCAGCAAGACGTAACCAATCAACGACAAGCAAGATTAGATTAGGGCGAATCGGGAAACTGAGCGTGGGAATTTTGTTCTTGTAACGGTCACTGCTAAGTCACTGTGATAACTCTAGACAGATTCTACGACAGCAACTTGGCTTCGATGAAAGATGTCACTGTTATTGCGTACGGATACCCTGGAACGTGATGTAAGCGTGTCCTAGCCAACATACATGAACACCGCTGCGGCGAGGCAGCATCTCTTCCATCTTCCTTCTTTCATTACATGTATCCCAGGGGGTTAGTCTCTCTCCTCGTTCGTTGCCATTTCTCTCATCCGTATTCTCTGTTGTAGCCCCATTCCGATGGCACACGGCCGCCACTATGGCCCGCCGCCAGACCAATACTTTCCAGCGCCATTGAGCCACCATAATCTTCAGCGCTTCGAGAATAGAGCGCCAATGGCCTATCTACCATCGGAGACAAGCGTCTCTTCTCTCGGCTCTGATTCGTATGCGGGAAGCGCCTACACCGAGGCAACCTTCGTCCCGTCGGATCGTGACATGCGCCGAGGGCGAGGCAGGTCAATGACCCCCAAAGACAGATTCTCGACAATCATCTCCCAGCCATTGCCTAACTCTGCGGCGCCTACTCCGATGACTTCTCCCATTACACCACTGTCGCCCGCGCTGCCTTCCAGCTCACAAGGATCTGCACCAGGATCGCGGCGAAGGCATCGTCTCCCGCCAGAAGAGCAGGCCGTGCCACACCCTACTACGTCTACTGCCGCATCCTCGCTGCCCGATCTAAACGTGGCACCGGGACTATCCAGTGTTCCCAGCGTTGCTTCTTCTGAAGAGGCACACTTTGACGATTCGGAAATGGATCCCACGCCCGCACCAGAGGCAGGAGAACTGACCCCCGAGGATGGCGAGCCACTTATGCCACACAATCGTAAAACAAAAGTACGCCCCAGACGCAAGGCGCGTATCCAGATCTATCGCGCGCCCGAACCGCCCACCTATGTCTCGCCGACACACATGCCAAGGGGTCCTATTCCCTCGTATATGAAGCACAATCATCAAACACCTTTTAATCCACCCATTCCTTTCCCTCGACGATTCCCGCCTCCTCAAGTCCGCTATTTCCCTGGAGGATTCGCCGTGAACGTCCCTTCGTCTTATCGACGCTCCCCAGACTACTATCCTTTCGGAGGGCCAGACGAAGACGAGGATGCATACAGCGCCTATGAGAGCGATGATTCAGAGTGCTCAACGTGTTTGTCCACGATCAGCAGTGTCGAGTCGGACGGGTACGAAACTGATGAACCATCTACTTTCGATGAGTCTCCATTCTATCATAGGTTCTAGGGTGTTGTAGGACCCTTATAATAAATATATGTAGCATCTCGTTCTAGCTATTATGCATGTTTCGTTGCCACCTTTGCGGTCAACTGACTGGAGTGCAACTTGTCCTGGAAGAAATTCTCTCCATAGTCCAGTAGAACCTCTTCTCCCGCCTTGATATCCCGAGCTGTAAGCTTCGTTAAATTACATGCCGCGATCCACATCCCAGTGATACATACACGCCCAGAATCCTATCCGATGCTCACCGTTGACGAGGAGTACTGGAAGGGAATTCAATCATCGGACTGCGAAAAGCACACGGCCAAATACTTCGAGCAAAGCAATTGGCGGTACGACCAGGCGCATGATTGATATACCGTGCCTCGTTACCCACAAAGGTTGCATCTATAGTGTATTCCTTGTTCAGTTGAAAGAGATAATTTCGACCGCGATGAGTTGCGAGGACTTCGCGCCCCTCGAGGGTGGTATCTCGAATAAGTTCGCCTATATATTCTGCATGGCAAGTCATGCATACGCGGATGGACTTTTGGGTTGATGGCCCACCTATGATGTATTCATCCTTTTTCATATCACACAAAGCAAAAACTCCTCGGCCGTAGGTCGCCTTCTTGACCAGTAGGTCCTGATGACACGAGTGAACATAGTTTGCGAGACATAAACATTATAATACCTTCCAGATATTCTTCTGGATGGACGTGTTCTTGCATGCATTGGTCGCATGATAGTCTGGACGCAACTTAGAAAGCGGCGTGCGCAAGCTGATGGGAAAACACACCTCTGTATTCTTCAAGGAAAAGATAGCATGGAAGCTCAAGTACTTACCGAGCGTTACATGCCGTGCACAAGTAAGGATCACATTCTCTACCACTTTTTCTGCAGGGACATTGTCCTATCTCGCACTGATCTTGACAAGAACAGCCCTTAGCGCGCCGTGGACCTACAGAAGCATTCAAGACGACCATAATGAGTTTTTCAGGGCGGAAAGACTTACATACGTCCTGCTCGCATCGACAGGCCTCTTGACACTGCACGTCCTCTTTCAAACAAATACACGAAGCAGTAGAAGCTTCCATGCAGGATCTGCCTGGATGGTAGCACGGCGCATTCCTAACCAAGCGCAATGAGGCTCGCTAACCAAACCGAACTTGAATTCAACGTACGGCGACCATTGCGTCGTGTCGCGCATTTCTACAAGATAGTTAGACAACGCCTTTTCGGGTTTAGGGACGATGTTGACGTACGGATCTCTCGCTTCGTATTGACGAGTCTTGTACGTCGTGCCTTGGGTTTCGGCGGTTCATTGAAAATGGTATCATCTGAGATCAGTTCGCGTCGTTTCGCGTATACCTCACTGGTGGTCATTCGCCGAATGCTAAAGCCATGATGTGAACTCACCTGACGACATGGCATTTGACATATCACAGCGAGTGTGCAAGGACTTTCGTCAGGCATCTCTTCAAGCACATATTTGAGGGCAAGGAGGTCGTCTTCTTTCCACATAGTAGCTGCCTACGCGTATTGGAATAAAATAACTTGGAGCAATCATACGACAGTACCTGCGTGGCTTCGTCGTTGGTGAATGTGATGAAGCAGTCTGTCCCGCAAGGACCGCCACCACATATATCTTTTAGTTCTCCGCTTCGGAGACGTGCCCGTTTTTTCATAGGGACACCGGTCGTATAAACTGCATTCCTATGTTAGATGCCAAGCACACAGACGAGATTCACTGCACTTACTGTGCGTTGGACATAGAAAGGTCAGACAATTGGGACAGTTACAAAATTCTCCAACCATTGCGGCACGCCTGTCTGCTTCTGCCACTGGGTCTTCAGCAGGAAGTTCAAGAGCGGGCCAGTTCGGGAAATCTCTGAATAGACCGCAGAGTCAAACAAACTTTGCAACAAAATGCGTTGCTCAAATTACCGTTCTCTGTTGGCCATTCGTTTCCCCTTGCCATTGACCTTCTCCGGTGAATGGCGATGTATGCGCAGTGGAAGGACGTCTAGCTTGTCTATTTCCTGGAAGGAAAGACCCAACTCTCTGTGCATTCTGCATGCTGCTGTGAGGCATACCAGATCCCCTGCGCAGCATTCAGAGCTCGAGCAACACAAAAAAGAATGCCAGGGTCAGGCTCAACTCGAACTCACAGTTCGGATTATGCCTGGCCATATCATCCCAGTCAAACGCGTCGTATTCCGAAGCAAAGCTACGCCAATCGAATGTCTTGTCGTCAAGAAAGGGAATGGCAGCAAGTGAACTCGCGTCGTCGCCCTTGAATATATTACGGTCTGCAAGTGGAGACGACTCGTACAGCGCTGCCGATGAGAAAGGTTCTATAACATTAATAACTAGCTCTTTTGGATCCTGTTCAATTGCATTTGGCCGGTTCCACGGAAGCACGTATCGAGTGGCATTCTGTGTAGTCCTGGCTGACTTTAAGGATTTTAGGCTTAAGCGGGAATCTTCTGCATCCCAAGCGGTGAATTCTTCAAGAACAGCCGCGAATATGGTCGTTGCTCTTTCCATGACTTGGGACATGTTTTCAAGGTCGACCGAGGCTTGCATGGTGGTCGCAGGTAGGAAAGAGGATATTGATGCCAGATCACGATCGGCAACAATGATTGGTCGTTTGAGAGGCAGTGGCACGCATTTTCCGCGAGAAAAAATCAATGAGATAGTGTATGTCCTACTTATTACGCCTTCTACATATATCCCCTACATCTACCTTACAACAACAATATTCAGTCCAAGGCACTCACGACCACGGATTAGCTGCAAACGTCCCTTCCGCCTTCTTCCCTCTGCCCACCTGGTCAGGTATCTTCCATGGCATCACACTGTCTCCTCCTGACGTGATACTCCCATCCGCACCTCCAAATGATAGCCCTCCTGCACTTGAGCCACTTCCACCAAACGGATCCCCTCCCAAAAATGGATTTCCACTCATCGGCAACGGCGGGGGCCCATAGCCCGACTGCAATGAGAACGGATTTGCAGTCAACGACGCTGTCGACGCTCCAAACGAACTCATGCTCCCATTGCCATAGACACCCCCACCGTGTTGGTTCAAGCTATTGAATCCAGGTTTCGCATTTGCCGCAGCGAACGACGCTTGGCTTCCCACATCCCAATCACCTGCATCCCCATACGGCCCGTAACCCACTGTCGACACAGACGCAGAGCTTCCAAACGCAGGCGTCGAGTATGGGTACCTGTCTTCGTCTTCGTCTAACGACGCTGAACGCAGCGGACTCGACACCATCCTCGGCGTCGGCGTGCTCGACGGTATCCTCGGGGTTGTGCTAGGCCCAGCCTGTGCGGTATGCAGCCTCGGCATGGACTCTGTCCGATTCGAAGGCGGGGGAGGCACGATAGGCGCATGCTCCTGCTTCATCTCAGCGGTGTCCGTCTTCTCGATTGTTTCTCGGATAGCCGACAGATCGAAGCCAGCCAACTTCGGGACAGTGCTTTCTGGTATCGTTATCGTTTCCGCTGGCTTTATGGGCTCTGCCTCTGCTGATGGTCTAGTCGGCGTGACGGGTAAAGGCAATCTGGACGGTGTAGGTGGTGTGGATGGCCGTGCTTCCCTTGGCGGTAGATCATCATCACCGGTGCTCTCTGTCGAAGCCCTCGGCGTCTTTTTCCACGTAGACGTAGACGGCGGTCGACTTGTCTTTGTCGCTTCCACATTCCTTTTCCTCGAGAACCAGCCCTTATTCGCAGGCTCCTCACCCTCCTTCACCACAATCCTCTCTTCCTCGAAATCAGGTGCCTGTAAAACTCTCGTGAGCAATACCATAAAAAAGGGAAGGAAAAACGCACCTCTGGCTCATCGAAATAATCTGAAAACACTGGAAAGCCTAGCTGGTCGAGGATAAGAGGCATAAATGTCCGGTAACTCATATGTCCGGCAATCTTGTCTGTCACATCCACATTCTCCAGCCCCGGCACACCTTCCATAGGCCTCAGACCCGCTACAGTCCCTACACCACCACTCGTCGCGCGAAACAGATAATTCAACACCCAATCATTCCGCGCGTAGGCATTCACAAACCGTCCAGACACCACCGAACGCATTTCAATCCATGTCTTCTGTGCTGCAGAGACCGTTGTCCCCAACAGAAACACATCCTGCACAATCCCGTAGGCTTTGTGCTTTGCCAGCTCTACAAGCGCGTAGAAGATAACGCGTGCGCCAAGGGAAAATCCAATGAGTGTGATAGGCCGCACACCCAGATGTCGATTCATCAGCACATCTGCAAGCACGTATCCCGCCGCCTTTGCACGGTCAAGTGAGTTGTTCCAAGGGTTGTCGATGAGATATCCCAGCTTGGTCAATACTATGAGCTCGTCAGTGGGTCCGCATCCTTTGGTGTATCATACACACCTATAGGCCATTGTAAAGCACCCATCAACGCAGTCATTACAGTCGCAGACAAGACCGTCTGCCCAAGCGATGACAACACCTCCGTTGTCAATATCCTCAGCGCACTTCCCGTCTCCCGAATCATTTCAGGCTCCCACAGCACGCTAAACAAATCGCCGACAATGGGGTCCAACACACTAAACGGCAATCTTGGGTCATCCTGAGGTCCATTCAAGAATCTGCTGGGCATCAGCGAGGCCGACATGGTGGACGAATAATACGAACCCAGGAACAGTAATAATGCAGTTTACACGCTTGTTGTTGTGTAAAGGAAGGAGGTCAAACTGGCGGACTTGTTGTGTCCGTTTAAGCATGGCCTTGGTCGCAATACCCGACCCGGTAAGCACTCCTCCAGTTGTAATGACGGCCGCTCCTCCGGCGCCTGCAAGGAATCCCGTCGTTCCAGTAATCCCGACCGTTGTCAGCGCTGCACCCAGTCCAGCACCAATGACCGGTGCAAGCAGTCCTGCGGATAAACCAATGACTAGTCCACCGCCAAGTGTCGCTAGACCGAGCATCATATACCGCTTGTTGCGGCCGGATTTCTTGCGGCCCTCAATGACCTCTTCGTTCTCCATACGCTCGACGTCCTCTTGGATTTCCAGAGCCTCCGTCACGCGGCTCTCGAAACGAACGACATCGACCCATCCAAGGCCGAGATGAAGGGCGACTTCTTCGAGCAAGACACGCGACCGGGCATCATATACACTGTCTGCGATGAGGATGAGAAACAGGTCACAGAGAATGGTCCATCGCATATCGAGCGTAACATCCTTGTTCGTCGTTGAAAGCGTTGTAGTCACACCGGGTATAGACGCCGTAGTGGTATCATGCAGAATCTGTGCCGTCGTTTGAAATTGTTTCTCTGTATTCGGGGAGATTGGTCCAGAGGGGAGAGACGGAGGGACCGTGATGGACTCAGCCACATCGTCCGATTCCTCTTCCGCCTTGGCCGTATCCTCTTGCTCCTTCTTCAGCGCAGCCTTTGGGTCGTATTCCGGATTAGCCACGGTATGCGTCGTCATCAGTGCGGGAACGAGGTCCGCGGGGATAACGCCATGCTCGCCCAGACTCTCTATCATCTTCTGCTCTGTCTAGCACTTCAGTCACCGCCGTGTTCGCTGGACGGCCACGCACCTTGGGTCTCTAACTCCATGTGGTAGTAGAGCCTGCCCATAATCTTCATCCTCCATAACTCTAGACTTGTCAACGAGGCCTTGAGTTCCTTCCGCCCGGTGACCCTCAGCTTCTGCGCCATCTGCCGACTGACGAGCGAGCACAGTCCAACGTACGCTATGCGTTGCGCCTCCGTCAAGAGGTTCTTTGTTGTCTGCATCTGACTGAGCGGTGTCATCGCCTTGTCCTCGTCGAACAGATACTTCGTCCGCATCACCACTTCGTCCGTATCATCCTCTTCATTCACCCGCAGACGTGTGTATGCGCTCTCGTTCACGTCACTCTTATCTCTCCACTCGTTGCCAAAGTCGTCGACGTCTAGCACGTTCCCCGTCGCGTTGGCCTGCCCCTTCGCTTTCGTGGACGGCTGGTAGTGATACTTTTTCTGGTCTTCTTCGTCCAGACCGCCTCTCAACGTGTCTTCGTACACCACAGGCATCTCTTGCCATCCCTCATCGTCATCATCGTCAAATACATCAATAGCGGGCTTCGTCGTCGGAGGCATGAAGGGATCAGTTTGGATGATGATGGTCCATCCGAAGATGCGTTCGGTGATCGGGCCGAACGCTAGCATTATGCAAAGCACGACTACTAAAACAAGCCTCCTGGAGGATGTCCTTAAGTATAGACCATAATTGAGCTTAAGGTAGACCGTCGCACCCATTTCAAGACAGTTTGACATATTCCGTATTAACAAGCGGGGAGATCCACCTTCCTATCCAATAGAGGACCCTATATACGGTAGTATCGGAAGCTAAGAACGAAGAGATGAGAGGCAAAAAAGAATAAGTAAGAGAAAATGAGTAGCGATGATGTACAGCAGCGCGCGACAGATCTAAGCAATACACAAACGAGAGGCTATGTACTCGTAGCACAAAAAAAGGTGGGAAAAAGCGCGCTCAGCAGCAACGCCCATAGAAAATCGAAAGTCCCTACGACGCAGACGGCATATCGTATATGCTCATCCCGTCCAAGTCCTGCAGATGCATCTCATGCTCTGGCCGCAATGCCAGACTCCGCAGGCTCTCCTCATCCCCCGTCAAGAACGACAGGTCGCTGACAATGGATTGTCGCACAGACTGCCGCACATTCGACTTGCGCACAGTCCACGTAGGCTCCCCTTCGTCCTCTTCGCGACTCTCCTCTTCCGTATCAAAAGAGTCTTCCATCATCGACTGGTCCGCGTCGTTCTCGATCGACTGATCCCACTGCCTACAATCCTCTTCTTCCTCCTCTTCCTCCTCCTCATCCCAGCGCTCTTCCTGGCTCTCATCTGACATGAGCATCGTCATGTTAGGCGGCACAGCAGGGAAGATGGACGACGCTGACGACATCCTCTTGGGAGTCGATTGCATCGGCCGGGACGAATGGGATCCAAATAGACGAGCATCTGCCTCGCCCGTAGCCAGCGGCGATGGCGGCAACATCGGTCCACTCGTCGACCCCAGAATATCCCCAATCTCCCTCCTCAACTCATCCACAACACTTCTCAAAAGAGCATTCTCATCCTCGAGATCGTTCAACCGCTCATCCTCATCTCGCACGCCGCTTGAACGACCGGCTACCGCAGTGAGCTCCTCATCCCTCTCCTTGAGCAACTCCTCGAGTCGATCTCTTTCTCTTTCCAGCCTGTCTCTCTCCCTCTCCGTCGAATCAAGCCTATCTCGCAGCTCGTCGTTGTCATCTCTCAACATCTTCGCCGTTCTCTGCGAATCGCTCAATGCACCCAAAAGCGCACTCATCTCCATGGCATGCTTCGCCGCCGAATCATCTTCCCAGCCAATAACACTCGACGGGGCTGTCGAACTCCTCGTCGGCGCAGTAGATGCACTCCGCGGGCTTTCAGCCATGGAAGACGGACTCCGCCGACTTGACGACAACCTGGACGCACTTCGATCACTCCTCGACCCCAACCGACTCAGCGTTCCTCCAAACCTGTGCATCGGCTCGACAGCCGTATACTTGTCCCTCACATCACCCATAGAGCCAGCCCGGATATGCTGCGAAGGCGTGTCCTCCAGCAGCCCAGCCGCTCGGAACGCCTTGAACGTCCTTGGCCCAAGCCATTCCACAGACCCACGTGAATCTGACATTCCAAGACTGCGCGGCGGCGTCGTAGCACTCATACTCCGCTTTCTTGTCCGCTCTGCAGACGGTGGCGGCGGTACATCCAAACTGGGCCGGGACGAAACAGTGCCACGAGGAGGAGGGTAGATCGAGGTTTGCCCAGTTGGCGTCGCTTCCAACGCAGGTAATAGCGCCTCATGTGAGCTGGCTCGCACAGGACTGGGCCGTATACGACCGAGTGGTGATGGTGGCGAGGGTCGATGAGGCGAATGCGGCGGCCGGGGCGACATCCGACCAGACGGTCCTGGGGATCCAAGCGATATCCCAGGTGATTCTGGAGGGGGCGTCACAGACATTCGCGGTCGTAGCCGCGGCAATGAGGAAGGATGATGTCGCCGCACAAACGGTGTGATAGGTTGAGGTGTTGCAAGTTTGTTTGGGCTGAGCAGCGCAGCTACATCTGGGTCCACATCTTGCAAGTTCAAACTAATGTCGGCCTCTTCTGAGGGCCTTGACCTCCATCCGGGACTCGATACCATGGCATCGCGCACTGATTAAAGCATCAGACAGAATCCCAATCAGAGCACATGAACAAACCTTGGCTATCGAGCTGGGACACGGAAAGCTCCAATTGGCTTTCTTCGCCCGGAGAGTCCCTGGGGCTTGCATCGAGGGGGGCATCCTCAGGATGTGGTGACGGTGAAGGTGAAGGGAGGTGTTTGTTAATCGAAACACCAGAGGTTTCAGCCTCTGTGATTGTCGAAAGGTCAGCCATGACTTCTGGTGCGGTTTCGATCTTGAGTTGGCTGGTGGGTGGTATGGCTGACGCTGGTGCTGCATTTGGTAGTGATGATGCACTTCGGTGCTGCGTCAGAGCCACTGGAAATGCAGACGGCGCATGTGAGTTTATAGACGACCGAGGCGACGGCACGAGAGAGGACCGAGGAGACGATGACGGGCGCGTCATATCCGTCGCGGTGGCAGACGGCGAAGGAGGAGGGATTAAGCTCGTTTTCGTAGTCGAGACCGTGGAAGATGACCCTGCAGAACCGAGTTAGCTTCCCAAAGCCCTTTGTTTGCTTATCCAAACCACACACCTCTTTTCTGTGCCAACCTGTCCCGCTCAATGTTGGAGAGAGTAATGGTTCTCCTGACGGAGTCTTCGAACGACGGTTCATCCTTCTTCTCGATAGAAAGTACCGGGAGGAAACTTTGCGGTATCGCGCGGCCTTGGAACGACGTCTTGCGGGGTGTAAAGACAGCATCGCTCTTCCGCGGAGGTGAATCAATGTTCAGCGAGAACTTGCGCTCGTCTTTGCTCTTCTGCAGCTTCTTTGTCTCCTTGTGCTGGCTAGGTCCGAATGGAAGCAGAGCGCGGAAAGACTTGAAGGACCGAGACGTAGTGCTGCTGGTAGCGGATGACGGTGATCCTGATACGGTAGACGTCGACGGCGACGAGCCGAACGACAGTGAGGAACGTCCCATTGTCGGAATGCGAGTGGGTGTTTCTCCGATGGAACCCATAGTTGCGGAGGAAGTAATAGAGAATGTTGTAGTATGAGGGAGCGTGGCCGCGGCGTGGCGCAGTATAGTAATTAAGGAGGATCCTGGAACTGCTAGTGCGCCTATCGCATGTCGCAGCGACGTTGAGGCCAGCGGGTGTCCACGGGATAGTGACGGGAAGGAATAGCTGATGGTGGTCAAAGCACAAGTTCTGATCCCGCCCGGTTGGCCCCTGGCAGTTTTACGGACCGGTCCGTTACTAAATTTCTGTCTCCAAGGACCAACGCGCCATATCGTACACTGACAGCATTCTGCATACTGGGAATACTTGACATTGGCGAAGACCTTTGTTTACGTTCAGTTCAGGTACTCTGGTTCAGGCGGGGACAACAAGTGAGAGCCTCATGTTGCAACGGCATCTCCATTTATGATTTAATAGTACTCTAGTTACATTGCAAAAACATGTTCAGGGCATGTCATCATCTTTTCCTTGGCCTCGTCGGAGTAGTAGGCCCAAATACGTCCTCTCCACCTCGACTATCCTTCAGAAGCAAAACATCTGGCGAAGTAGAACCCGCAAGATGCCATTCTTCTTCCTCCTGCTGCCCGTCTTGCGTCTGAGATCGACCAAACGAGAAAGGTAGCGTATTCTGCTTCTGAAGAATCTCCCTCGTCCGCTGAGACTTGACTGGTGTCGCCTCGACGAGCACCCGCCTCTCGTCGTCCTTCGGTTTGGGTTTAACTTTGGATGGAGCTTTGGGTTTGGGAGGAATAGGTTCAGCTGGCTGTGATTTGCGAAACGTTCGCGACATGCTGATCTCTCGGTTGAGAGGTGCACGCTTTTTAGCCGCGTTTCCCATGTTCTTTGTCCGTTCTTCTTCAGCAAGGCTCAAAGTGAGAGACCGGGATAGTGAACGGGATCTATCGAGGCCTGTACGATCCTGTGTCACAGTACGCGAGGATGACGCGACGGACAACGTGGGAGAGCCACGGCGGGGTCGTTTCTTTGGGTGGGGTTGTGGGGAAGACGAGCGCGACGCGTTTTCATCCTTGTCGTCGTCGGATAATAGCGAGTGTTGCTGGGGGAAGAGGCGTGTGCGTATTTCATCGCAAAGATCGGCGAACGACGACTTGAATTGCGGTTCAATGACATCTGTGAAGAACCTCTGTGGCCAGTCCTGGATGTCGTGGTCCTTATCATGAGTGTCGAGACTCGTCACCAGCTGCCAGGTGGATAGTTTGTCGATATATGTGAGTATTCGCTCTTCGACGAACTCCTTGTGGAGAGAAGGCTCCTCCTGCTGTTTCTTCCTCTTCTTGCGCGGGGAGGTCACATCTGGAAGACCGGGAAGACTATGGACAAACATATGAAGCAAAAGTTGAATAGCAATCCTGGAAAGAATCAGCGAACGCGATCGGTAACAATGGTGCCGCGTACTCGCGCCGCTCCATGGATTCAAACCACTGCTTCATCCACTCACTGTCTGCCAACAACTCCTCTGTACGCTCGTGGGTCCCCCCTTTGGAGTGGCTGCCTGTCTTCTTGCCATAGCTCAATGCATACCACATTACACTCTCCTCCGTCCCTGTGATTTCGCCCTCCTTCTCAACGGCCTGGGGAAGCTCTTCTCGGTACTTGTCCGACGCTGCACGGCCCGAAAGTAGCAACGGCTCAATGAGTGCAAGCAGAGGGTGGGGTCCATTCGACGCTGATGGTGCGTTGACCAACTTGAGTGTGGGAATGAGTTCAGCTATGGGCATGATAGACTATATGGAATGAGAAAGAATCCGCTTCGAGATAAGGAGTGCGCACCTCTGGCAACCACAATGTCTGCAAGTAGACTCGCTCTACCAACGCGTCCGACGTTTCGTTCTCGATGTCGACGAATGGATAGTCATTGGTGAGGGCCTTTTCCTGCGGTTCGGACCATTGGACGTTTCCCGAGGCAAGCTTGAAGGCGAAAGACATCGGGTGATGGTTGTTCGCGGTCAAGTGTCGATCGTGTACTTGGTTTGATCACAATTTGGACCGGGGACATAAGCTGGACATAAGTGGAATAAGTACTAAGACAATTAATAATGCAAATGGTCCGACTACGCCTCCAATGTGTATCTCCGGGTATGCATGTCAATTGCAGTTTGGGGCGGGGACAAAGGCGGTGGATCACAAAGGTGGATTCGCAATAGCACGATGGTCCCGCCCGCCATGGGGGTCCAGATGTTATCCTGCTAGGCCTATTGCCGTAATGTTTTCAGGATTAGAATACTTCCGACTTGTGTGCAGTAAGTACTTGGGTCGGTATCCCCAGCCATTCGGATACTTGACGTGCGATCGAGCGAGTGCATGTGTTAACGAATTTAAACTCTCTCCCTGGCAGTGACCACGCCCAACGACGCCGCCGTGGCCGCCGATAGCGTTCTCCTCGCGAATCTTTCATTATTTCTGGGCCAACCGATCTGTGAGTAGCAGCATTAGAACGTGCAGGGCGGGATCCTCACCCAGACATTTCAGCCCAGACAGTGTCACATATCATATACCTACCCCAAGTCGCTCCTTTATACCCTGTTTCCATTTTTTCCCTCTTCCACCACAACCACCACCACGCACACCGGATATACCTGATCCCGCCGCCGTACAAATATCAACATGCTATCGAACGAGTCGCACGTTTCTCGACCTCGACCACCAGCCCAATCTCGCCGTGCAAGCAGCAAGTCGTCCCCACCGCCGCCATATGCGTCCTCTTTTGTCTTTCCCGCACACAGGGCTCGGAACTCCATCGACACCCTGCTTGGATCCCCGGTCTCGGCCACGTTCAGACGGCTTGAACTCGAGCAAGATGCCTCATCCCCAAGAATCTCTACACCAGTCGATGAAGAAGCCGAATGGCTCGATGACAAGTCGCGCGAAGAGCTATCAAGTCTCCTAGCACGCGCTGAAGGAGTTATCAAGCAGCGGGAAACCGGTGCGTAGCGCTCTGTCCCACTCTGTTGCTTAGACTACGTCCTAACGACAACAGAGCTGCACCGCGCATCCACATTCGTCAAGACACTCTACGAGGACAATGTGCTCCTCAAGACTCGGCACGGCGGCTTGGTTTCGCGTTTCCCCAGCCTGCATAAACTGAACAGTCCGTCGCTGCCTAGCACACCTGTCTCGCCTGCTGGCTCCATCTCAGAATCCATACCGCGGGTTCCAGCCTCTTCCATTCGCCGAACACGGCGCATCTCTATCCGTCCAGATGACTTGGCCATGCTCTCAGATCAGAATGCAGAACTGCTGCTCAAGCTGGAGAAGCTTGAGACCGAATCCGCAAGTGCAGAATTATCCGGAAAACGGCTGCTTGCACAACTCCAGCGCGAGATTGAGACGTTGCGCGAGGATTTGGATCGTACGCAGCTCAGGAGCCAAGAGAATGAGGAGCAGGTGAAGCGTCTGAAGCCGATTGAGACAGCGTGGAAGCGCCATGTTGAGCAGAAGGAGAAGCAGCCGATGGTTGAAGAAAGTGTGCCGGAGGAGTCCATGGAGGAGATGGCGGTCAGAGACTTTGCGCCTGGTGGGCCTCTTTCTACGACACCGAAGAAGCCGAGACGGTCGACTTCTGTGACGGACATCACTGAACCAGGACCGGCTACGCAGCTGGCCTCTCTGCAAAGCATTGCCACTGCTCTGTCGCAGAGTATTTCCCCGATGCCGGCTAGTCATGACGACAACGACGATGATACATTTTTTCAGACCGCTGGTCCATCGAACGCACGGTCTGAGCCTGAGCTTGCGCTTGTCTCACAGCTACTTTCGAAGATCCAAGAATTGGAAGAGGCGAATACGCGCATTCTGCACCAGCAGAACGAGTCTGCTGGGCGTATCCTGGCCATTCAGCAAGAAACGGAGACGATGTCGAGACTGTACGAATGCCTGAACGACCCGCAGAATGAGCTTGTGGAGGAGGAGGGCAGCCAGGAAGAAGGCAGCAGTGCTCAGCGAATGGCTCCCGATTCGACCATTCGATTCCGAAGCTTTAGGAAGACGCTGGACAGCGCTGCCCAGCCGACGCCTGCGACTCGTCCGGCGGTCGACGGAGTCTCGAGCAGTCACCGGCCTCGAAAGTCTGTCATGCAACTTTTCGATTTCCCTGCGTCGCCGTCGCCGCTTCCTAGGGGCGGTGGCAACCTTTCTGTACCATTCCACGACGGCCAGCGGTTTTCTGTGGACAGCGCTGATCTTCAGTCGCCGAGCCTATCTTCGATCCATCTTTCGTCTCGGCCGGGTACGCCTCCTGGCCAGGAGTTCCAGCCTCTGAGTTTGCAGAGTGAGCTTGGGGACGACTGGAGTTTGGGTGGAGGGCCAGCGCATCACCATTTGAGAAATACGAGTTTGTATGCGTTTTCTGAGGCGTCTGTGCCTCCGTCTCCGTCTCCGAATCTGGTGTCGTTTCGGTCGTTGTATGCGGCCGAGATGGAGACGCCTGGGACCAAGAATACGCTGCAGTTGACGGTGGAGCCGCCCACACCTGCGAACGCTGGAATGGCGAGTTCGAGTCCGAGTGTGATGTCGTCGCCAGGCTTCGATTATGCACGGTCGAGACGGATGTCACAGACGGTTCGGTCACGGACACAGCGCTGGGTGGATGGCCGTTTTACGGATTCTGTGTTGGGGCCGTCGATGAGCAGGAAGGTGGATGCGACGCTGGAGGAGCGGGCCGAGGACCACAAAGAAGAACAAGTACAAGAAGAAGAGGCGAAGGAAGAGACACCGAAAGTGAGAAAGTCGAGGTCGTTGTTGGCGGTGGCGGTGATGCCGAGACGGCTGACGGATGCGTTGGATAATGTCGTTGAAAAATTCCAAGGACACAAACGCGGGCCGAGCACGTCGTCAACGCCGACCAGTCTTACGTTTAAAGACGCGGATGTTGTGAAGGAGGAAGAAGTAGCAGCAGCGGCAGAGGAAGGGGAGGAGGCTGGAGAGGTGCAGGTGTATGGAGAAAGAGCGCCAGTGAAAGGCGTGAGCAAGGTGATGGTAGAGGTCTGGATGTGGCTGCAGTTTGGAATCATCATTGTGGTGTTTCTGTGGGCAATGGCTCGGAAAGGACCAAAGAGTGTGCTCGGGGATGCGGGAGGGCGGAGGAGGGCGAGACGATGAAACTACGCTAAGGACTGGACCATTATTATTTGTTGTGCGCTGGTAGCTCTTTTTAACTTAGGATTGAGGTTATTTATTGTATGTGTATTTGTAAATTGTGTGTCTGGCGCGAGGTGTGATGAATGACTGCTACACAGCCACGCTGGACGTCACTCTTTTTTTTTGGTGAAAAGCGTGTCAATTAGACCAAAGTACAAGACGAGGAATACAGAATATTCGGCGACATGGTTGCCATCTTGTACTACTTGTAGCGTTGGGGACCCTCCCCCCTTCTATCATTACTCACCACGAGGAAATGCTTTTCGCACTGTGAATGGTTTTTCGCACTCAGTGTGGGACTCTCCTCTCTGGATATTGAGGTTCTCCTGTCTCTCTCTCTTGCCCGCTTCGTCTCTCTCCATTTCCTTCCCCTACCATCTCCTCTCAACCCAAACCTCGTCTAATCCAGCTATACTGAGGCATACCCACTAAAACCCCGCTTTGCACTTCCCAGTCTTCTGGGAGGGAGCCTTCGCTCTCGATGGATCTCGTCCAGGTTGCTATCGCTAATTTCCTATTCAGGTGTTTCCTTTTATATTTCTTGTTGCTGCTCAGAGCCATGTCCAGTCTGATACTTTCGTTTAGCACCTTCTTAAACGTGTTCCTTACTTCCTCTTGGGAGGCGGGTTTCCTCAGCTCCCCTTTCTCGTCAGGGATTACTCTTCTGTTCCTCAGGTTCCAAATTAGGTGCGCCGCCTTCGTCATTACGATCTTGTGATATCTCGACCTTCCTCGAAGGTGTACCCCGTCTTCTTTCTTGAGTTCCGCCAGGCAGCTCGCCAGTATGTCCCCTACGTTTGGCTTTTTCCAGCGTATGCCCTTCTTCTTAAAGAGCTGTTTTGTGAGGTCCCATATTTCGCGCTGTCCTGGGGCTTTGCATCTGGTGAGGATGTGGTCCATGGTTTCGGTAGTGTCGCATATTGCGCAGTGACCTCTCCCATGGAGGTTCGTCTTTTCCATCTGTTTCCAGTAATCACCTATTTTGTATGCATCGTGCATTGTCATCCACAGGAAGAATTGGACATTCCTAAGCATGTCTCGACTTCGCATGGCTCTCCATATTTGGGCATTTGTTGGAGCCGTTCGTCCAATTAGCTCGGCTGCGTACCTTGTCCTTTCCAGGTTGGAGTTCGTCTTTTTCCTCTGTATTTTGCCTTCATACGATGGCTTTGATCTTTTTGCATCGTGTTTTCTCCTCTTGATGACCTTATACGCGTTTGACTGGGTCATTGATTGGAGTGCTGCTCCGGTAAGCGTTAGTGTCGGCGGCGTTGTGAGGTCAACTGTGTCTGTATCTTCGTCTTTGTCTGCGCCCTCTCTAGCGAGTTCATCCGCCTTATCGTTTCCGTAGTTATTGCTATGTCCTTTGATCCATTGTAGGTACGTTCTTGCCTTTCTCTGGCGTATTTTTCCGATTAGGGCTTGCCAGACTTTGGCATGCTCTATTCCATCGTATCCGTTCTCTTCCCTCTTCTTGAGGTGCTTTGTCAAGCCGGAGATTACCAGCATTGAGTCGCTGTTGATTAGTAGTTCGTCTTCTCTCGAGCAGGTTTCTACTGCGTTTTGGCTTCCAATCATCTCAGCCGTGTTGTTGTTTTGTGGTATGCTCGACGGTATTCTTGTCGCTTTGTTTCTCGCGTCTCCATCCCCGAACCATGAGCCTGCGCCGGCTTTTGCCTCGGCACTTCCGTTTTGTAGGCATGAGCCGTCGGTGTAAGCCACCTCTAGTATAGATTTGTCTTCTGGGATGAGTTCCGTATCTGGTAGGTCGTTGCATATCGGTCCTTCCGTGAAGATTCTGAAGGCGTTCTTGAGGCCTGGCTTTGCGGTCACTCTGGGGTCGAATAATCTGATTCCTTCCTCCTTGTCCTCATTCGAGATTTCGGGCATGTACTCGTAATCTTCCGGGATTCTGGAGTAGGGGTTCCACTTGGGCGGTAGGCAGTCTATGAGCTCGCGCGCTCTTCTGTAGCACTTCCACGGGCACACGCATCCTGTTTCTTGTCGTATTTCTCGGCAGCTCTGGCATCTGCATCTTGCGTTGGGTTTGTGGTTCGGCGTTTCCCTCTTGTCCGCCAAGTCTTGGGCCTCTCCGACCGTTTTGACATGGTGTAGGTCTCTCAGGCACTCACTTTGTCCTGAGTGGTGTAGTCTTCTTGATCTACGTTCTGCTTCGCTATGCATCCAAATGGGCATTTCTCGGATTGTCTCCCGTGTGACTGCTATTGCCTCGAGCCGTAGGCCGAAGTCTCTGGCAGCGTTCATCATGCCTACCAGTCCTGCTGGGATCTTCGACGCGTTCCATGACTGCAGGAATATGTTCATTTGCATTGACTCTTCTACTTGAATTGTTGCAGTTGCTTTGTCTTGGATCAGTTTGTCCGCAAAGTACGCCCATGTAGGTCTATCCGGGCCGAAGTTTAGGTAGCTTTTCAGCCACATAATAGAGATCGCTTCGTTCCTGGCTATTATATCTAGGATATTTTTGCCTCCTTCGTCCAGAGGTCTCTTCATCGCCTCCTTGTTGACCGTGGCTTTCTTCTCGGCCCAGAGGAAGTTTATTACTCGTTTGCTAAGCTTCTCCACTATATGATTTGGCATGTCATGTATACGGGCCAGGTATTGCGTCTTGCCGCCGATAATCATCAGGATTATCAGTCTTCTTCCTTCCATAGTGGGTCTTGCTTTCTCCCAGTTTTCTAGTCTTTCGTCAATTTCCGCAATTATTGTTTCCCATGGGACCGTTTCTTCCGCATTGTTTCCTATCCAGCCACCGAGTATTCTCGTGGATTCTCCCTCGTTCACTATCTCAATCTCGTCGGGGATACGCGAGCTTGTTGCGTTTGTTCTCCTGCTGGAGACAACCTCATCTCGGAACTCCCTTGTTCCTACCGGTACCACCTTGGTCTTTTGGATATTAAATCTCGCGCCGGAGGCTAGGCACCATTCTTCTAGGATAGCCTGCAGCTGTTCGAAGTCATCCTTTGCTGATAGGTACACCGTGGTGTCGTCGGCAAACAGTGTTGCTATTAGTTTGCGTGCTGTCCCCGGAATATTAAATCCTTCAAGTTGGGACTTTCTCAGCGCTATGGCTAGCGGTTCGATTGCAATGTCGAAGAGCAGGCACGATAGGGGGTCGCCTTGTCGCACTCCCCTTGTGACTTTGAATGGTTTGCTCATGAAGCCGTTTATCATGACACTGGTTTGCGCATCGCTGTAGAGTGACTTGACCGTGTTTATGAATTTCTCCGGTAGGCCAAATTCCTCTAGCGTCTCCCACAGGTAGTCATGTTTTATCTTGTCATATGCCTTCTCCTGGTCGAGGGCTACTATCAATCCATCCGTCTCTGTGGCTTCTGCGTAATCTATGATTACTCTGGCCAGTTTGACCTGGTCATATATGTTTCTGCCTGGTATGAAGCCAGCCTGTGCTGCATCTACGAATTCCGGCGCTGATTTTGCCAATCTCATTGTAAGGATTTTCGTGAAGATTTTGTAATCGGAGTTCAGCAGAGTAATTGGTCTATAATTACTAGGCGAATTCTTGTTTCCTTTCTTATAGATGGGGCAGAGCCACCCTTCCGAGAAGCTTGTCTCGGCTTTCACTCCATTTGTCTGTATGTCGTTGTAGAGGATGCGTAGCATCCCTATTGCGTCGAAAGCAGTACTCGTGCCCTGTTTGGCGTCTTTGGCGCTATCTCGAGTGTGCTCGTTCATGAGTGTTCTCCACAGCTCGTAGGGGATGCCGTCTTTACCAGGTGCTTTCCCATTAGCTACTTTCCGGAGAATGTCAGTTATCTCTTCGTCCGTAATTTCTGATACCATTCCCTCATTTCCCTGAGGTGGTGCACGCTTGTCTATCCTAGATAGCGCTTCCCTCGTGCTCTGTGCTCTGGCTTCTTGGTTGGTCTCCGCAATGCCGTCGTTCTGTAGGCCGTAGTGGTGGTGGCGCATGATGCGCGCCATCTTCTTTGAGTCGTGTTCAAGGATTGGGTTCCCGTCCGGGTCCAGCTTATTCGTTTCAAGGCTGTAGAAGACGTCTCTGGTCTTCTTCTTCTTCCCTAGTCCGGTCCAGTTTGTTGTTATTGTTTCGTTCTCTAGCGTGTATTTAGCATTTATCGCATCTTTGCGTACACGTTGTCTATCGGCCTTTCTGTCGCCAATTCTTTTCCCTATTGCGCCCGACTCGTGGATCTTTTCAGTTGTTTCCGCTGCGGGGTCGTTGAGGATGTCCTCCATCCCCTTCTCAAGCGCTCTGATTTCCTCTGCATCCTTTGAGGTGACTATTCGTTCCCACCTCTTTGTCTCCTTGACCACTGCTTCTTTAAAGTTTCGGAAATCCGTTTGAATTTCATTTGGGGTTATTTCTGTTTGGTGCTTCATCATGTCGAGCGTCGACCTTCCCATTTGTTTTATCTTTGCTTTAAGTTCTGAATTGGACAGGAGAAATGCAGGCATCCTCCAACGTCCCGGGCCCGTCTTTGGCGATGACCTCTTAGCCACTTTAACAGATACCATACTGTGGTCTGTTTTAATTCCCGTGTTCGTGATTCTCCATTCGGTGCTGCACTCCATGACTTCTCTGGTCGCGTAGATCCTGTCGAGCCTCGATTTCCCGTGCGCATGGTCATGTGTGAAGGCAAGTTTCTCCGGGTTCTCATTTCTCCAGCCGTCTGTGAGCCCCAGTCTCATCATTAACGAGTCAAGAGCTTGGACTGGCTTGTCATCGTCTTTCCTCGGGGGAAGTCGATCTAGTGCTGATTCCACAACATTAAGGTCGCCGGCCATTATATCAGGCATTCGTGTTGTTGGGTTTTCTTCGAAGTACTCCTCGATGGAGGACCATAGGTTTGCATTGTCTAGCGGGGGGTTGTCTGCGTACACTCCGAGGACGGACAGTTTCTCGGTGCCATGCCAGTTTACTGTTACTAGTATGGCCCTTCCTTTCTTAATTTCCACAGACTTGACGGATTCTGTCTTAATTAGGTGCTTATTCAGCACAATGGCTATTCCCGCGGCGTTACTTGATGCCGCAGAGTACAGTATCTCCATCGAGCGCTCATATCTTTTGGCCAGCGCTTCATGGCGTTCTGCGTTCATGTGCGCCTCACCCACTATCAGTATGCCGACTTTCTCTGCCTTAATCATGGAGTTTAGCGCTGCCCACTTATTGTCTGCATGCGATAGATTTAGGTTTCCATGGCCCTTGATGTTTAGTGCCGCTACTTTGACCGCTGCCCTTGTGCTTTTGAGATTTTTCTTCTGTGCTCTCCTCCGACCAGCTACCATGCTTGCCGGCGCTGGGTTTGATGTTTGGCTTGCCTGCTGGGGCTCGTTGTTTTGCGTGTTTTCGTCCCTGTCCCATTCTTGGGAGAGCGTACGCGCTGTCCAGTTGCCGTCACCTGCGTTTTCGGCTCTTTGGCTTTCGCCGGTAGGACTTTCGTCTCCTTCGCTTTCATGCGGTCCGCCTCTTCGTGCGTTTTGGGGGATTTCTCCCGACGATGTTCTGCTCGGTGCATTGTTCGTCCTTCGGTTTTCACCGGTGGGGCCTTCGCCCAAACGACTCTCGTCGCGAGGGTTTTCTTGTGCTTCCTCAGCACTTCCTCTGGATCCGTCTCCTACCCGCGCACCGTCGAGCCGGGCACGGACGGCTGCGACACCCGGCTGACTGGTTGGTGCGCTTGCGCTTGAATATCCGTTGACTGGTGTGGCTGGGCCACCTTCGCTAGCTTGGTTAGTTGTTCTTTGGTAATGTGTAGGAGTTGTTAGTGGGATGTTGGATCCCGGCAATGGCGGTGCTAGGTTTCGTCGTTGCGCAGGTCCTGACCGGTCTCCCACCTACCTTTCGGACCGGGTTGGTTCTTAAGTCGTCCTGGGTTTGTGCTCCAGGACCATCGCCTCACCTATCCTCGCTCTCATGGAACCACCCATGGGAGCAGTAACTATAGGTGGGTGACTTCTTACATCTTACTAGCGTCGATGTATCTTATATCTCAAGGGGCATGTGTATTGTGGGTGGGGGGGAGTGGGGGGAGAGGAGGGTGGGAATATGGGGAGGGGGACTTGGACTTAGCTGTTGGTTTGGGCATGTTGTTTCGTACGGTGTGAGGGCGGTGGCAAGCATCATCTATTTCTAGTTCACGTATTCAGCACATCTATGTCTCTGCAGTGTGTGTAGGTGGGATCTCAGCGGCGCGCGCGGTCATTGCCTTGCCTGTTCCTGTTGGGCCCTCCATCTCTCGCGCGACGCTGTCCTTGGGTCTCTTCCTGCTCCTCGCGGATCTGTCCAACTGTCTCCGTCTGGCGTTCCTCCCTGGCTTGCTGACCCATGAAGTCCTTCCACTTGGTGTCGTGGCGCGGGCCAAGGTAGTCCTCGAGCTCGGACCACTTGCAGGCGGCGGCGTAGTGGCCAATGTCGAAGCAGATCCTGCAGTCGAGCGGGGGGTTCTGTCGCTTGAAGACGTAGCGTAAGCCTTGTTTGATGTCGCATTTGTGGACCGCGTTGAGCAGGGTGTTGTACAGGTTGAGGTCCATCGGTGGGAGGCGCAGCGTGAGGATGTAGTTGGCGACTCGAACCCCGTACCTTTCCGTTCTCTCGGCAAAGGTGACTCCAAACGACTCAAGGATGGCCTGGCGGGCTGGCTCAAAGTCCTGGTTGCCGACGATGTGCTTGATGGCGCCCTTGACCGCCCTATCTTGTTTGAAGCATTCACGCGCGATGCTAAGGAACCTGTCCTTGGCCTGGTCGGTGTCCTGGATAGCGTTAGAGCCCGAGCTGTAGACTGCGATGTTGCGGGCGGGGTTTGCTTCCAGGTCACGGATCTCGTAGACGAAGGCGGCGACAAGGGGCGAATGGATGAGTGCGCGGAGGTTGCGATGGAAGCTATGGATCTTGGGGGGGACATTGAGTGCCAGGATTGCCCTTGGGCCTCCGAGGACTAGTTCGACGTCTTCGCCACCAAGGTAGCGCTTGAAGTAGGCGGCCCATGCTGGGATGACGGTCGGGAGGGACATCATGTCGTTGTTGCCCAAGAAGGGGGCAAGGACTAGTGTGGAGCGGTGCTCCTTTCTGGCTAGGTCCACCAGCTCGGGCGGGACTTTGTCCAGGATGTGGTGGATGTGGCGGGCCGTGCTGGGCAGGTTGCCTAGGTCGACCTCCGTCAGGTGAGGTGGATTGGCGGGGTCGACAAGGAGAGCATCTAGGGCAGAGCCAGTGTCCAGGTGCGAGGGCTCGTCGTCTTCATGCATGGGTGAGCCGGCCTGCGACGTTCCCTGCGGGTCACTCGGGGGTGGTGGGGCATGTGCGGCGGCATCGGGGTCCGCGGCGGCGGTGTTGGCAGAGGGTTTGGCGCTGGCAGAGTTGGGGTCTGCCGACGTCTTCTGTGCATTTTTGGCAGCAGCGGCATCTGCCTGGTCGGCGAGGTGCTGTTGGGCCTTCCTGTTTGGTCGTCAGAGGCAGGTTCGAGTAATGTTTGGGGACCGCGTCGCTTACTGTAGAGCCTCAAGGAGGACTTTGAGATCCTTAACCTCTTGAAGCAGCCCGCGATGGGCCTGTTGCAGGGCATTGGCGCGTTTCTCTGCTTCCAGTTTGGCGTGGTTGGCGGCTTCGATCTCGTGGTCGGCGTGGTTGAGTTGTTCGGCAACCATCTCCCTCTGTGCCTCGTCGTATGCGGCAAATTCCTTCTCTCTCGCTACCTGGGCTGCGACTTTGGCCTCAAGGTCTTTCCAGCCCTTATCGAGTGCCTTGTAGTCATCAGCAAGGCGCCTGTTGTCCTCCCGCGCACTGGCGCTAGTTTCTTCCCATTCTTTGACACCTTTGTTAAACACATCCTGGTTGAGGCGGAGATCCTCCTCTTCCTCTGCCAGTTCGCGTCGCAGGTTCTCGATTTTTTGGCGCTCTTCTGCAAGGTGGTCGGTGAGACCTTTGTGGCGTGAGGTGAACTCATCCTTGAGCTCCTGCTCGCGGAGCCGGAGCCTCGTGGCAGCCTCGGCCTTGACCGTCTTGAGGGTTTCTTCCCCAGAGCTGAGCATCGATTTGATGACTTCCTCGTGCTTGGCGATCAGTTCGGCAATGATTTTGGCGTGTTCCTCCCTGAGCGCTTGGGAGGCTGCATCGTGTGCCGCTTTTCTTTGGCGTAGAGGGAGGGGATTTCCTCTTCAAAGAAGTTCTCTTCCTCAAGCTCTTCCTGGTCGCGAGCGTCCTTTGTGTTCGAGTCCTTGTTGTGGGTCAGCACTGGACTAGGACATTTTGGCCTCTTAGGTTCTTACCATCTTTGGGTCCGAGTCTGTCTCTCGAGGCCCGGATTCAATCCTGAGCAGGGTAGTGTCGGAGGTATCTAACGCCATTCGGAGACGCTGAATCTTGCCGTTGCTTCGGGACGGAGTAGCACCGGAGTGGGGTGGGGAGCGGTTCTTCCTCGTTGGTGGGGACGGCGGAGTGGCCGGGATTTGGACGGAGGCTGGGGATGCCAGGTTGAATCTTCCTTGGGTGGTAGCTTTTGTGTCGCGTTCAGATCTGCGGAGGTTGTCTCTTGCCTCTTTGTTGAGCTCGCGGTCTATCTTCCTGGTGGATCGTCTTGTTGGGACGGTGCCTTGGTTGGCAGACTTCTTTTGGCGAGTGCGAGGAATTGTGGTAGCTTCCGCGGAGTGGGACACCTTTTCTCGATCGGATTTGGTGTGTGTATGGCGAATAAAGAAAATTTAGAGTTTCGGCGCTTCGGCTGCTTCCTGCCGGGTTATTTAAGGGCATAGATCTGTCAGTGATTCAGCCCATCTTAAGATGGATCTGCAGAGTCGTTTAATGTTCTTCGCCGGGGTCATGTGTGTCTTCTCTTCCCTGGGTCATCTCTTGGTTCTGACCTTGGTTCTTAGCCTCCGTTGGATGCCCGAGTTTGGGTTCGATGTTATGTCTGTGCCCGATCTTCATCGTTACTCGCTGGTCTGCTATTCTGCCTACGTTGATGTCGACCACTACTTCAACCGTGGCCATTTCTTCCATCGTGGCCTCCGACGCTGGTTCAGTCGGTCCGATTGCCTCGATCTTCGGTATTGCCTCGAATCCGTTGGAGGGCTTTTATCCGGGTCCTCCATACTTTCCATGTTCGCCGGCGAAGATTGGGATGGGCCCATGTCCCTTCGTTTGCATGTCCCTCATGCCCGGTTCCCCGAGGTTGTGGATTTCCTGCGAGAGCGGGGATATGTATGCTGCAATCCAACGGAGGTCGTCACCCCTTGGGCCGAGTTTAAGGGTCTTAGTCCTTCCAACACCGTCCGTGCCTTCCTGCGCGAGCGTGAGGGTGTCCGCACTTTCCTTTTTGTGGTGCGCTGCTACGAGGTTTCTCCTCTTCATACTGTTCTTGAGTGCGCATCTGGTGTGTATTCTATTGGGCACTTTCAGCTTGTTGTCTGTTCTGACCTCGTTTTTGTCTTCTAGTTCCGACTATGTGCTTTATGTCCTGTGGTCGTATCTGCTGCATGGCACGCGACTGGGTTTGTTCTCGCACGGTCCCCCTGGAGCGTGATTTGCTCAGCGCTCCCGACAATCCTACCGCATCCTTGCGGCGCATTGGTTGGCGCTTGCGATCCGCTGAAAATTCCTTGCATTTTGGGCGTAGTGGCGGGCCTCGTCAGTTGTTTGACGACCTTTGTTCCTCTTACCGTTTCTCCTCGGGTCCCACCGACGAGCTCGAGGGGTTCTCACATCGGTGGGCTGATGTGGTTCTTGCCGGTGGGAGGTTCCGAGCGGAGGTTACTTATTCACATAGGGAGCCTACGCTCTGCCGTGACCCTTTGTATTATTTAGATACTGGTTCCCGTACATGGTCAGTGTTTCTGTCGGGACGTCACTACTAGGGTCGGTGAGTAGCTTGGTCGTGTATCGTATTTGTTCGCTACGGTACAATACAGTGCGTTCATGGCCTTTTATCTATGTGTGCCGCGTGTACCCTCCCCGGCATCAATGTGGATCTTTTTGCCACGTGTACCCTCGACGCTGTTTTCTAAAACAGCGTCGAGGCTGCACGTGGTTGTTTACCCGGCCAGCCTTGCACGCCTCGCGCTCGTCGCCTGCGACGGTGTCCACGCGTTGGACATGAAAGACCCGGGTACTTATTTTAGGTTTCATTGGTTAGGGTTAGGGGTTCTCGTTCCGAGATTTTCCCTGTGCGGCGGGGTTTCTCATGGAGGGCGGGGGGGAGGGGGGTTTGGAAGGGAGGTGGAGGGTTTGCGTGCATGTTCGACTCGTCGCTCGTGGAGTTTTGAGCGTTCTGAGGTTCTATGTTGTGTGGGATCTGGGTACCCTGTTCACTCCTCCGGTATGGTACTGGTATGGTTTAGTTGCCCTCTCGGGAACGACTCGCTCACGGTGACTTGTTCGGGTCGGTTTCCACCATGCCGGTGTGCTCACACCTCTCGGCGGGTCGGTCTGCTGGACGCGCGGCCATTTCTGGCATCCCTCTCGGGTTTGCGAGGGCCGTTTCGGGCTCGTTCCTTCGCTATTTATCTCGCCGTGGGGTTCAGCGTAGAAACGTGTATTTAACTTTTCCCTCGTTGGAGGTACTTAGCCTTCATGGTCCCGTAATTGGGCCTACGCCGGAGCGCACCAGATCGATCATCATGGTGGTCCTAGTCCAAGAAGTTGCTGGACGTCACTCTTATCCCAACGATGATGTCCATGATGTCCAGCTATTACTGCTACTACCATGTCCAAGATCCTGCTGTCTGATATCAAGCAGCTAACATTCTACAAAGACAGAGAGACGATAGCACGACGGACAGATGCTGTTCCGCAATTGCAGTGTGTGGGGAACGTGTGCAGGACGTTCGAGCCTGAGGTTGTCCAATGCACGAATGCCGGCGGGGAAGGGACAGACGTAGACTGGACAGTGTGTAGAATGTTTCCCCTTTTACTCCACAGCTGGCTGATTGCTACTCTCTAGTGTGAAGCAGAATCCCCGGATATCCTACGTTTCGGCAAAGTGGAGGTCGGCTGTGAAGGGTGGACCCAGCCTGGAGATGCGTATGTGCTTGAAGGTGTGTGGCCTCTCTTCTCGTGCATGCCATACAGATTCGAATAATTTCAGGCTCCTGCGCGCTGGAGTATGGTTTGATTCGGATTCCCGGGGATTCAGAGCTAGAAACTGAAGGAGTGCGGGGAAAGCGTGATCCTCTGGGAGTGTTATTTGGTGCTGTGTGGGTCGGTGTGCTGGGCTGGATTATATGGGGCTTGGTTCAGTCTTGTCTTAACGGACGTCGGCCCGGGCAACAGACGGTTGGAGGAAACGACCCTCCATACCAGGATGAACCGCCACCGAACCAGAATGAACTGAACCAGGAGGACTCGGAGCTGAGAGACCAGCCCGGTGCTGGGTTGGCTGCGCTGCCACGGCGGCGAGGATGGGATTGGGAGAATGTGTCTAGGCGGAATCCACGTCCTCCTTTGCATGATCCATCGGATGACATTGGCGAGGGCTCGTCAAGCGGGGCTATGCGAAGCAGTATGGGACTTGGGAGTTCCCGAGTGCGATGATAGTGCTTTACGGATATTTTGTCTACGCCACTCAATACTTGTGCGAAGAATTGGCTTAATTGACTTTTTGACATTAGTAGCTTCTTCAGAATCATTCATTCGTGCTGTGTACTAGAAATACCTCTACCTGGTGTGTCACGTTTTAACTCGACTGAAAGGGAACAATGCTTCGGGCCGTGTGTCCGAGCTCCTAACACGCGACGCGTTGTTGGGAGTTGTTTACTGTCACTCTCACTCACGCTTGCACGAGCCAGCATACTTACGCATATATAACGACATCTCTCACGAAAACTTAATCATGTTTCTCGAAAAAGGCGGGCCCAATGTTCCCGTGCTGGTTTTCACTTTCGTCGCGTCCAATGGTGGCGAAGGGAGATCGCTGTTCTTGAAAGTGCGGGAGTCTTTCGAGGTGTGTGTGGTCTTTCAATTTGGATAGCAATATTCTTATCAGCCTCGCTCTGCGCATAGGAAATGCGCACTGTACTAGAGAATAAGGTGCCACCGCACGCGTCGTGCCCGCGCATGAAGCTTAATCTGTTCATTTCAAACCTGGGCGTCTGTGACGGACGCGAGGTCGAGGTCGACGAAGACGCCTGGACCACGCTTGTCGCTGATGGCAAAGGCGTCATCAGCGAGGTTCTAGTCCGCGTTTCGCGCGAGGACGCCGGAAAGGGAAAGCAAGCGGAGGACGAGAAAGAGAACCGACGGCCATTGTCTGTCTGGCCACTCGACGAGCCCAAACGCAAATCCAATTCCGAATTCCCCCAGTCGCCTGCTCGATCTACCTCCTCTAGTCCTGCGCCCCATCGCTCGTCTCCAACGCCCAAAAAGGCGCGCAGTGCCGAGCCTGCGGCGGCCAATCTCTTTGCATCAGACGATCACGTTGCTCAGTCCTACGAGGACACAGAGGACGACGAGGAATCGCCTCCCCGGAGGGAATATGACGAGACAGACGAGGAGGAGAACAGGATGCCGAGCCAGTCTAGCCAAGGCAGCGGACGCAGCTGGGAACAGGTGCACCATCAGGTCACTAGCGGCGCCGACGAAGAAACCGACGACGACGTCTTCAAGTCCACCAAGCCTCCCAAAGCCCCTGGTGCGTATTTGTCATGGTGTTCATTTCGTCAGTTCTTACAGAGAATATAGCGCCTATACCAGTTATATCAAGGAAGGACGTGCCTAAACCGTCCCCAAAACCGTCTCCAAAGAAGCGTAGCTCTTTGCTTGCTGACGACCTTGACACTTCCTATAAAGTGACTGTCGTCGGTCCTGGCTCCAATCAGCGGGCAAGTCTTGCCGCCAAAGGCAAGTATCAGGTCAAGAAAGTCCTAAATGCCGTCTGCAAGAAGTTCTCTCTGACTGGAAGGTATCTATCCATCTTATCCATTCTATAATGTCCGCTGACCGAGCAGCGATAGCGCTTCTTTGTACATTCGCAACGACCCGGATGATCTCGAGGTGCTCTGCTTGCCGGAACAGACGATGGCAGAGGTGGGCGCGCGCGAAGGCTCGGAGCTCATCGTAAATTTGCACGATGAGTCGGATGACGAAGACGAGGAAGACGAGGACTCTGAATGAGTGTACATGTGCCTCGCTTCTACTCGATGGTGATAAGTAGTGTATCCTGATTCTCAATCCATGTTGTCGTATTTTGTGCTTGTCGTCGGATGCAGCTTCATTGGCCATTACTTACTTCCTCGTGTGCTGCCACCCACTGGCATGCGAGGAGGTGCGAGCTCGCCGGTCCCTCAGTACTCGGTACTGTGCATCGTGCCCGCAGCGATGGCCAACTTGCATCTGCCAAGGCAGGAAACGGAATTACTCGATTCATTGGACGAAAAGACTCTTGACTTGCACGCAGTAGTTCAAATCTAGGGCCGTACCCTGTTGATATGTATAGAAAGTAATCGCCGTAGCGTCTATGTACAATCCCATTATCGAACAGCCATAATGATGTATGTATCTGGGGTAGAAAAGAAATTAAGCCTTTGAAAGAGGTTCCAGAAAGTAGTTTTGCGGGTTAAATTATTAATGACAAACAGAGCGATGCAACGATATCCAACACGTGTGTACACAACCGAACGAATTCCCGACGAATTTTTTATGACCGGAAGTCGGTCACCGTCGGGGCACGGTTGGCCCATATCCTCCAGCAACCGGCGTCGAGAGCCTTTGCGTCGTCCTTGCTGATGCGGTAGACTGGATCGGCACCAGGCGTCACCGGGTTACGGAAAAGGACGGACTCGGTCTGTGAAGAGGTATGGCGTCAGTAATGAAGCTCATCACGACGACTGAGATGAAAGACACACCAAGCCCAATGCCAGGTGGATGCCGTGGCCAGGAACCTTGTACTGAACAAGATCCAGAGGCTCGCCACGATATTCGCGTTGGCGCTCGTGTTCCCATGCCATGATCTTGCGGATGTTCTTCTCTACGACCGGCGCCTGCTCGTAGGCCGGCCGGGCAGCCTTATGCGCACCAGTATCGGCAACATCACCCAAGCTGAACACCTTGGGGAAATGCTCGTCCTGGATTTGCATCGTGGGCTTCACCTTGACGAAGCCCCACTCGTTGATGGAGGCAGGCGAGAGGTAGGAGAGTGGCTTGCTGAGAGGGACTGTGCCGGTACATTGCACGAGGCAGTCTGTTTCAATAGAGGTACCATCTGATAGTTGAACATTGAAAGCACGGCCATCCGTGGGATAGCCTTCTGGGGGAGTGACCAGGCGGACACCAAGACGCGAGTTGACACCTGCGGACGCGAACTTGTCCATCACGATATCGTGCAACTTCGGGTGGAAACGGTTCATCACCGTCGCGCGCGAGTGTACAAGCGTGACCTCCTTCTCTGGAAGATACTCGGCGATGTCGAGAGCAACCTCTGGAGGGTGATCAGCAAAAATTTGCGGACCGGGGGAAATTGACGTACGAATGCCCCAGGCGCCGCCGCCTGCAACCACAATGCGTTTTGCAGCCTTGACCTCCTCTTGAAGGTTTCGCAAGCGCTTCATGCCATCAGCCTTTTCGATACCTGCTCCTCCCTCTTTGCCCGTGCCGGTGGTATAGATGAGGTATTCCCACGAGACCTCTGTGCCATCCTCGAGAACGACGATGCCATTCTGCCACGGTTTTCCTGGAACGGGTGACGCATGCTCCACTCGCTCTACGGCGCCGCGAATGACGCGTGCTGCCTTGGGCGGGGCCGTTGGGAAAGGGTTGTTGAGCGGGACAAATGCGCGGTCCTCGAGACCTGGATACACGCTGAAGCGGGGGAAGGCAAAGATGTGTTGGAAATGCGAGTTCTTTTCGATTAGGATGATGTTGTGGGTCTCATGGAATGCAGGGGCGAGGTAGTCCACGGTCTTACAACCTGTTCCACGCGGTTAATCAGCACGTTCCCCGACATTGCACGAACTGACGCACCGACATAGCTGCCACCCACAACGACAATATTTGGTTTGACGACCGGTGTGTCCTTCTGCTTGATGCCATGGGTGCTGTGGAGTATGTCGTCCACTACGCTCGGGCGACGAACTTTGCAGAAGCCTGACGTGGCCGTCGGATAAAGAATGTCAAGAGCCATTGTAGGGGAATTAGAACCAAAATAAAGGGCGGGAAATGATGATGGCCCAGACACGTCTGCACGCTTTTATAAGGCGGAGGCAGAAATATGGTGGTTTGAGAAAGAGAGTGGTATCAGATAAGACGTAACCGGGATGTGATCCGAAAATAACCGATGGCTGGGCGGCTGTTGCTCACTTAGGATATGCCGGCCGCCAGGTCACCCGCCAAAAATCAGACGCCGCCAAGGGGCCACTGTACGGGTTGCTGCGGGTAAAGCTGCCTGCCAGCGTGGGGCGCCGAGGTAAGCGTGCGTCGGGTGGAAAACAGCAAAGGCATGGCTTCACAAATGACACTAGAATGTACAACCACGTTGATAGCCACATACTATTTTGCTACTATTCGCCCAGTTCAGCAATGCGCTGCAGGCGAGAGCGTTCCAGGTGTGAGCTGTTCAGAAGCAGATCCGACGTCGGTTTCGTACTGCGGCGGCGGGGCAGAGGTGTAGGTGAGGCGGGATAACCTTCAGGGTCGAGGTCATAAGGACCAGAATGATATTGGAGCCTTGGTGATGCGGTTCGTGCAACCAGAGCGCGCGGTCGGGGCCTTGCCGGACTGTGAAGGTCATGATAAATACGTTCCTTGGATGTCGCAAGTGGCGAAAGAGGCAGACTACTGATGCGATGCCGTTGTCGCCGAGGAGACGGAGAATCATGTACAGTGGCGGAGCGCACGAGTAGTCGTTTGGTACCAAGCTGATCCACGTCGCTATCTTCTTCGGCCAGGCGATGGAGTTTGGGCGTGCCACGAGCGGACAGAGACGAGTGGATGCAAGGAGCCTCTTCGGCGAGCGTGGGTCGTTTCTCAGGAGTCTTGAAGATATCTCCCGAGCGAATGCCGACAAGAACTTCGATCGAGTCGGTGATAAACTTGTTATTTCGCTCGATATCGATGGAGAGAATAGCAGGTAGCCTAGCGTTGAGCTGAAGTGCGGCACGAACGAGCTCGGTGCGATCCAAGGCGAGTAAGTCTTTGTGGCAGCAAAAGGGGACAACGTCAAAAGTAGTCACGATAACAGCGTCCTCAGTGGGATCCTCGTTGAGGATGGCGATCTGGCCTCTTGGCTGGGGGTGGTCCTTGCAGCGGGGCGAGTCGAGTGGTGCTGGAGGCGGGGCTGATACGGTAGGTTTGTCGAAGCGCGCGTCCACTGAAGCTGAAGACTGGCGTCGCCTATGGAGAAGTTTGTACATTGGCGTAAATTGTGGTTTAGATTGTTTGGCCCTCTTGTCCTTCATGGTGGTGGTTCTGGTGTAAAGAAGAGGAAGGGGAGAGAGAAAGGAAACGCGTGTACGGCCAGTGATGGGCGCAGGACAAGCCAGAGCAACGCGTGGATTGCACGGCACTCGCCAAATCCGGCTGATGGCCTCGATCCAACATCGTGCGAGCCAATCACAGCGCTGGGATTGCCCAACAGCGCCACTTACCGATGTGTCGTCCTCAGCTGCTCAAGCGTAAAACACGAAAAATGACTAGCCACGGGCGCTCGCCAAGGAAAGGCACTATCCTTGTCCTTTTCATAACTAGAGTATTTTATGCGTAATTTGTGTTCAAATTTGGGGCCGTAAAGAGTGTACAATTTCTATTTATTTTGGTTCATGGCTTTGGTTGAAAGGGTGGGCAGAAAGAAAAAAGAAAAAGATATTCAATGAGCGGCATTGTTGCCCAGAGGGCATTGGGGTAAATCTTTAGGAAGCGTCTTAGCGGCTGCCGTCGCCGCTAGACTTCTTCTTGTCTGCGTCGTTCTCAGCGGCGTCACCGTTCGTGGGGCGCTGCAAAGCCAGTCGCACGCCAGAGGAGGGTCGAGCATACGGAGTATCAGTCGCCCTCGCTGTGCGAGAATTGCGTGAGGGCCCAGTGGCAGTACTAGCACTAGAACGCGAGTTCCTAGCTTCAGAAGGCCTAGTAGCTCCAGAGGGTCCGGCAGCTGCGTTAGCGTTGGTATTGCCGTTTGGTCCGTTGGTGAGCAGATACACAGGCGAAGGTCGGCGAGTAGCATTTCTGAAGCTAGACAAAGCATTTTGCTCTGTAGACTGGCCGACGCTCAGTCCAGGGATGGCCGAAACATCTTCGCGAGCAGCTACAGCGACGTCCCAGTGGTAGGCGAGGCCGGAAACATCAGCGTGAACACGGTTGGCCTCTCTGGGCCGAATCCAAATCGCATGAAAAGCGACGTCGGCAAATTGGCGGTGTCCATGGCCGCTGAGAGGTTGTAGGGCGTCGACAATGGCGCTAGACGGTCCTGTTTCCTGGTGCTGGTTGCGCACATAGTGGAATGCCTCGCGACGGTAGCGCGCACCGGCGCGTCCTCGGAGATTGAGGTTGGGGCTACCTGCAGCCTCAGCAGTGGCCGCCGCGCGAGCGTTGATTTCATTGGCAAACCTCTGTCTGAAGCCGTCGAGCATGGTCATGGGAATGTTTGCCTGTACAGGGCGGCCAGTCCTTTGGCTGTGTGAAAGGGCATTGAGGTAGTCGAGGCGCCATCTATCGATGGCTTGCATGAAATACTGATATATGGTCTACAAGGTCATGTTAGAGAGAAAGTAAACCGTAATTTCACGATATACTCACAAGGAATGCGGCATCTGGGGTAGGCTCGGCGGTGCCAGATCTGGACAAGTCCAGGAATGAGGGGACGACGTTCTCGCAGATGTACTCCTCAATGGTTCGAAGAGTGGCGGTCGAGTAAATTTGTGCAAAGGCTAGAGCATGAGACTCGAAGAAAGCGGTCAGATTCTGTTGGGCTGGTGTTCTGGACATGTTGAGCTCGGAATGTTGTTCGTTGGTGGGGAACGAGAATGTTAAAGGAGGACTTGGGAGACACGCGTACTTATCCTCTCGCTGTACATTCCTCTTTTAGGTGGCACAGTGATTGTTCATGGGTGGCTACGGCTGTGCAACAATGAGAAGCGTGCGTCCTCAGAGCTGCCTCAAAGTCTTGAACAATGCAGAGACTGTCAATTGGACATCGAGACAAGCTTCCTGGATGTGGATGAGCCACTGTGGCGACAGAAAATCCAAACCTGTACTCGCCATTAGGAACCGGGTCAGAGTTTGTTATAGAAGACAATGAAATCAACTTTCTGTTGTTTGCCCCATTATAGTTTGCACAGCTTGTTGTACAATACATGGACGGGAGGCTGTCCGCGTAGGCATTTCTCGCCGGAATACCTTTTCAAGCTGTTCAATGAAATGGAAGTAGGAAGCTGCAGACAGCAAAGGTTGCCGAGCTTGACGCCTCAGTGGCGTTAGCCTAGTACTATCGGATTGCGGGGGGCGCGAACCCCACCATCGTCAGTCGTTCCTCTGCAACCTGCTGCAGATTCCAGTGTGGTATGCCTGGAAACATTGGGCGGCGGCCTACCGGACATAAAAGCAATGTCATTGATTCGATATTTGTGACTCCTCCTCGGCGACTTAGTAAGGGGTTGCACTTTGCATCGATAACCGAGCGAGCGTCTTAGCGACAGTCTTTCTACTCAACCATCGTGTCGACTGAACTTGCCATGACGGAAAACAAGCAAAAGGTGTTGATCATCGGCTTGGGCGCAGTCGGCGTAGTTTGTAAGACGCTTTGCTAAAGCGACCGGTTATTGCACGAACTCACTACAAAGCCAGCTGCGTACATTGCCCAGGCGTCTGGCAAAGCCGACGTGACTGTTGTTGCTAGGAGCAACTACGATTTGGTCAAAGGTCTGTTGTAATGGACCATAATCAAATTATCCCCTCATAAACGCACAGAGCGCGGCATCGACATCAAGAGCGAGCTTTTGGGAAACCACGATGGCTGGAGGCCAGATCGAAGTGCGTACCCTGCTCTATGGCGACATACATAAGCCTTATAGTAGTACTACCCAGTTTGTAAGACGGTCGAGGAAGCAGCAGCCACCGACGTCCCGTACGCCTACGTCCTTGTTGTCACCAAATGTCTGCCCGACGTTCTGCCTACCTCAACTCTCCTTGCACCTCTCTTCAAATTGGCTGTCCAGCCCACCTATGTTTTGGTACAGAACGGCCTCGGCATCGAAGTCGAGCTGTACAGCACGATCCTCAAAGAGCTAGGAAAGCCTCCCGATATTATAAGCGTGGCCATGTTCATTGTCGCTAACCAACTGTCACCCAACGCATTCCAGTCGGGGAGCTATGTGAGTACCAATAGCAAATATTCTTGCGGCTTTCCTAGCTAACTCTAGTCATAGGCTCGCTACGTTTACGGTGTATATCGTCCGAATGACTTCACCACTGTTCAAAACACACCTCACGAACAGCGCCTTCTTGACGATCTCGAAGCAATCATCAGCGCAGGTGGTGGGACCGCAGAACCTGTGCCAGAGATCCAACGACGCAAGTTCAGCAAGAACGTTGTTAATGTCACACTAGCAGCACTTCAGCTATTCGTTCGGTATGCGTTTGCCATTCAGACAAGCAGAACCACACTGTCAACTTCCCTACAGCCAACCACTCACGACGGTCTTTCGACCTCCGCCGAGTGAAGGGGAATCGTACGCGCCGTACTACCACCCGGCGACACACAACCTCTTGGAAGAGCATACAGTCCCACTCATCCGTCAAATTGGAGAGGAGCTTGTACTTCTTGGTGAGGACCTTCCAACTCACTACCGTCCCAGCGAGACTAATTTAATCTAGCTCGGGCCCTTGGGTTCCCCGATTCCAAGGATGGGATCCTGGCAAGTGCTCCAGATGACCTTGTTCAGCTCGCGAGAGATACCTACACGCCCGTGAGTCTTCGGCCTTTCCTAAGATTCAATGAACGGGGAAGTGACTGGATATTCAAGCCCTCCTCATTCCACATCGCTTCGACCCTCGTAGATTTACTCAAAGGCCAACCCATGGAAATCGAGGTCATCTGGGGGTCTGTTGTGCGTCTTGCCAAAGAACGCGGAGTACAGATGCCTCGAGTGGAAATGGTGTACGCAATTGTACTGATTTTACAGAATCAAATAATGGCCACCAGGGCGATGTAGCTAATTACATAAATAGAATCAATGTTGTTGTATTTGTGCTGAGTACATGGGTTGCCCATACCGTCCACGCTATACCCATGTCCAGCTGTGACCGTCTGAACGTGTAGGCAAGCAGGATATCGACGGCTGCCCAGTCCCAGTCTGACCACCTAGCGCGCCGGCAGGGTCCCGCAGCCAATTCGCACGATTTGCTGAATCAACAGGAGAGGGAGGACATGGTCCACTAGGGAGTTGAGACGCAACCTCCACGGGTTCTTGTAATAAAGCGTTTGTGCGCGACGTATGGGACAAAACCCAGTCGACGCCCCGGCGAGGTTCCACAGAAACGTAGTACTGTTGGACTCATGAATAAGAGCGACAATGAGGAGCAGAAGAAACTGCATACTTCGATGCCGGAGATCGGTAAGGAGCAACTTGGCTGCAAGAGTTCATGGACGTAGAGTTCGCCGTCAAGTCGGACTGATTGCCCTTCGCGATGCTCCCGCTGCCATTTCACGTCCCCAACCCGAACATCCACCCGTGCAATCTCATCATCCGTGGGCTTTTTCGAAGTGACACCAGGCTTCAGCAGGCGAACAACCCGCCGCAAATGGACATCGAACAAGGCGCCAGGATCTCTGTCCGTTGGTGATTGCAGAACAACCTCTAGACAGATTGGGACTTGATACCCACGAGTGTAGCATAGTGGTTTGGGTAGACGGAGCTATGTGCGTGATGAATATTTGTTGATAGCGAGCATTGAGAAGGTACACTTACAGTTCCGTTTACTACCATCTCTTTGCCGGACAACTTTCCGAAATGGGCGAAGGAAACATTCTTCCAACCGTCTGGATCTGCGAGATAGTCGGGAACAGGGAGCCCATTGTGATATGCAACTTGGCGAAGCATTGTGAAAGGTGCAGGTGTAACGAGAGGCGTGTACCTCGCTTGGGTGTGCAGACTTGAATGGTAATTAGCCTTTGAAACTAGGAAGTCGACTCATTGTGAACTCACCGGGAGACCGACTTGAAAAGTCCTGCCTTTTCAACCAGCCAGGTTATCTCGTATTTGACTTGCACCGCACAAATCTCCTCCTCGAACGAAGGGGGCAACCCGGGAGAGGTATTTATTGCCCCAGGGCTTGGGGACATTTTCGAAGGAAACGCGACCTCGAAGGGTATTTTGCAGTTCCCAGACGAGTTGGGGTGGATGGGGGCCAATGATTTGGACCAAAGGACTTCGTTTGTGCTGCAGAACGTGCTAGAACGAGGTGGTATCGCTGTACTGGAAATGTTTCTGTTTGGATTCTCAACCAGCCGGCCCCGTATCTGAGAGAGTACTAAGTGTCTGGTTCGACCGAAGACGGATGGGCGCGACTCACCTGCAGTGATATTGACCGTGTATTCTTGAAGGCATATGGAACCAGCGAAACAGAACCCTTGATTGTGCTTCCAGAGCAGAAATGTGGTACATCCGTTTCCTTGTGGGCATGGCTGCTGAATTCGACAGTGACCCAAGGTGGCTGGCCTTTATGCTGCCTCAACTCGAGATGATGTGTTGTGCCCGGTTCGCCATCCAGTCTCGACGGTAGCGCCTGTCGAGAATCCGCCCGTGCTGAGTTGTGAGGTATGCCGAAGGAGGCGTAGGTTGGTGGTCGACCATCATTTATCGCGTAGAGCGGCAGTGCCGTTGCAATGGTGTTGACACTGGCCGTAGAGTAGCGGAACGAAGCAGACATGGTGGGAAGAAATTCGAGTGTAGACTGGCCCATCGCTGTCTCTTATATTCACCTCGGATTCAGGCCTGCTACCTTGTGGCATCCGTCGAGACAATAATCAGTCCAGACAATAAAAGGTGATCGCAGCGTTCGTTCTGTCTTCCAGTGCTTCGGCATTGGAAAGACCGAGACCTAAGTTTCAGCGCTGGCAGCACACGAGGAACGGAGTGGAATGTCGGTGAAGACTCAGTTGAAGACCCAGCTGAAGACTTGGAAGACTGGAAATCTGTGAAACGTTTGCGCCGGTCGTGGAGGAACAAAAGACAGCTGCAACCTGACCTCGATCTCCAGCCTGTAAACACCCTAGTCGTAAACGCTCACGCAATGGCACACACCGTAGACACGACAGAACACAGTATCATTCAAAGTACACAATAACAAGTAAATCCTATGGAATATCTGTCCGCCCGGTTTAGTACTCGAACAGCCACTGTGTCCTGGCAGTTCAAGCGTGGACCAAGCCCTGTTCATTCTTCCACGCAACAAGTATAGAAACGAAAGCACTGGTGAGCTGTGTTTCTAGGCATTAGCGCGTGGGTTCACACGATGGGAAAGTAGCCTCGGGTTTGCACAATAAGGCGAAGGTAAGAGAGTAACGAGTTCGGTACGAAGGACGCCAGCGTTTGCTTGTAAAAGAATGTAAAAGGAAAAGTGGATGGAATTTGAGGATGATGAACGCAAGAAGCCAACATCGTCCCGCAAAAAATTGACCTAAAAAGGACGATCGACTTCAGGGTGAGCTTTTCCCGCCATCACTCCCGCCACTGCTGGCACTGTTGCTGCAAAGTGATTTCATTCATCGTATACGATATACACAGCGTAAAAGGAAAACCAAACAAGAGGTGTAATAAGCGTTCGTTCAACATCGCGACAGTACAATACATAAAACGACAACGGCCTAGCGCCTAATTCTAGCGGACAGCACCTCAAGACGTCTTCCCAAAGTTGAACTTCACACCCGTGGATGAAGAAGAAGAGGGTGCAGGATTCCCAGCCCCAAATGTAAACGTGCCTCCACCCGCCGCAGGTCCTTTCCCGAACAACCCTGCCCCCTCGGCAGGCTTCGTAGTGCTCCCAAAGTTGAAGGTAGTCGTAGGTGTGGACCCACCCCCAAACGCCGGCGCCGATCCGGCCTCCTTTGGCTTATCGTTCGACCCAAACACAGATCCAGCGGTACCAGAGCCACCCCCAAAGAGGGTCGCCCCAGCCGGCTTTGCACCAGCTCCAAACAAACTGGTCCCAGACGCAGCTGGCGCAGGTTGCGACCCAAACGCTGACTTGGCTGCATCCCCACCACCAAACACAGATTTGGGCGCATCCCCGTCCTTTTTCGCGGCACCAAAGATTCCAAACCCGCTTGAGGGTGGAGCCGACGCAGCAGGTGTGGTCGCGCTGGCTGCAGGAGCACCGAACGCGCTAGCCGCAGGAGCACCAAACGCACTCGCTGCAGGCGCGCCAAACGCACTTGTACTAGCACTAGGCGCCGCCCCAAACGCACTCGCCACAGGAGCAGCAGGAGCAGGCTCATCCTTCTTTGCCGCCGCCGCCGCCCCGAAATTGAACAACCCAGTGGAAGCAGGCGTAGACACAGACTTCGCGGGGGCACCGAACGGATTCGCAGCAGGCTCGGGCGGCTTTGATCCAAACAGACTCGATGTAGGCGCAGCCGGCTTTGACCCAAACAACGACCCAGACCCAGACCCAGACGCCGGGGCGCTTCCGTTGTTACTGCTCTCAGCAGTCTTTCCCCCAAATACATTCCCGCCGAACGCAGACTTGCTAGCCTCTGCAGGCTTCGCTGGTGCACCAAATGAAAAGGTAGGCGTCGTCGTTGTCGTTGCTGTGGTTGCCGTCGCCGCGGCAGGCTTAAAAGAAAACGTAGGTGCCGTCGTCGCAGCAGGTTCAGCAGGTTTACCAAACGCACTTGGAGCTGCAGGAGCTCCGAAAGCACTTGCTACGGGGGCGGCGGGCGTAGAAGCAGCCGGCGGGGCACCAAACGCACTGGTGGCAGGCGCCGCGGGAGTCGAAGCGGGGGAAGGTATACTCGTCGTTGCCGGCGCAGCAGGTTTTCCGAATAACGATGTCGGCGCCCCAGAGGATCCTGCTGGCTTCCCAAACAACGACGTTGTACCTCCTGCAGCTTTAGGCGCGTCGAAGCTGAATCCTGACTTGGCCGCGTTCGATGGCGCCGGTTGCTCGGGAGCGAGCCTGGATAAAAGAGGATTCGAGGCAGGGGCGGGGGCGGGGGCGGCGCTCGCAGCTGCGGGAGCTCCAAAGTTGAATAAACTCTTCTGTGCAGGGGCTGGCGTCGGTGTTGGCGCCGGGGGCGCGCCAAACGTTGACGGCATCCCCAGGCCTACAGGTTTTGCTTTATCCGCACCGGCAGGAGCACTGCCGCCTGGATTACTGATGGATGGTGTGGCATCCGAGAAAAGAGATGTTGACGGCTTGTCGTTGGAAGTAATAGTGAGCGTCTTTGGGGCTTCAGGTGCCTTGGATGTGTCCGAAGGAGCAGCAGGTTTGGCAAAGAGGTTGGACGTTGGTGCAGCTGGTTTTTCGGCTTCATTGGACGCTCCCAATGGCGGCGCTGTTGCCAGGGGACTCGACTTAACTGGAGATGCAAACAATGAGGTCGCAGCTGGTTTTCCGATTGCTTTTGGGAACAGTGAGCCTCCACTGGGTGCAGCAGGAGCAGATGCAGGAGCAGCAGAAACAGATGCAGGAGCAGCAGGAGCAGATGTCGTGGCAGGAGGAGCAGGCGTCGAGGCGGCAGGAAGAGCTAGCGTATTGTTCTGTGCATTTCCTCTGATTTTATTCAAAGCCTTCGCTTCAAGATCTTGCTTCTCCCATTTAGAGTAGGACTTAGGACGAGGGCTGCCAATGCCGATTGAATTTGTGCTATCCGAAAGACCAGGCGAGCCAGAGGGAGAGGGGATGTTGTTCGTTATCCGCCGCGAGAATGAGGTTGGTTGGATACCCACGGACGCAACAGATCGCCGAAGATTGAGATTTGGCGTGTGTAATCCTACAGGTGTCTGCGCACGCACAGGGGACGGCTGAGGAGACGCAGTTGTTTCCCAAAGTAGCCGTTTGCCTGTCACATCCATAGGTGATTCCTGGGAACACATGAGTTCATGGAACCGCATTACGCATCCAAATTTACGTACGGGGATGGAAATGGTCGGGGTTTGGCGCGGAGGAGTTTCCTGGTGAGGCAGCCGGCGTTCTTCACGAGCTTGCCTGTATTCGTCATCCGAGAGCCAGCATTCAACATAAATGTCGATATTGGTCTCTTTGTCTGGGTGTATGGAATCCGCTGGCTATTGCGACATGAGCGATGAGAAACAAGCATGAGACGAAAGCGCACCATGGGATATTTCTGACTTCGCTTGACGAGCGCCTTCCTCAACCGTTGTGCATTGGGGCCAATCTTGAAATGTATACCGTTGCTTTCCCACTCATCGCCAATCTCCCTGTGATGTGCGCGGCTGCTGAAAGAGCCGTCCATGGAGCCATCGATAATGCTATCCTCCGCCTTCTTGCCCCGCTTTTTACGCAACGCTTGAGGGGATTGTTCGTCGGCCTCCTCTGCCATTTCGTCGTCCAAATCCCGGTCGCGCTTCATGCCACGAGACTGGATGGCGGGATCCGAACGGCGCTTGTTGGTTTTTCGCGGTCTAACATGTGCAGAGTCATTAAGCTCATCGGCATCGAAATTTGGAGCGCGCTTTTGGCCGCGAGACGGAGTGACATGTTCGGCGTGAGTTGGCTCAATTTCCATTTCATCCTCTTCCGAGAGTGTAGACTCGTAGTGCCGAGGCGGATGTCTTTCGCGGGCCTTCTTGCTGGTACGAATATCCACACCGTCATCTCCCGCGCCACGCTTCGACCCTCGGGTGCTGGAATAGGGATCTTGGGACCACAGTGGTTGTTCGTCGCCGTCAATTAGCTCCTCGCCTTCAATACGCGTCTTTTTCAAGTCGTCAAAGTCATCCTCATAGTCGTCCAATTGACGCTTGGTCGCCGGAGTCATGGCACTGACATGCCTGTTCTTGCGAGGACTGATATGAGATGGACCCGGAGCCGGAGACGCGCTAGTATTGAGCCCGTCTGCAAACGTAACTCTATTGGGACTAGGCCTGTAGTGTGTAAGTGAAGTCGGCTAGCCGAAGACATGAGGGATGCATACACTGGGGCCAGCGAACCAAGGGAAAGGTGTGTTGTGGTGGCAAGAGAGCCAGTGGAGTAATGACCGGGGAGGTTAGAGCGTTGCAATGGAGGGGCTAATCCAGCTGGGCAAGGGTCAGATGAGAGCAAGCACATCCAAAACTAGCACTCACTTGGGCGATGCCGAATCCTAGACTCTTCAACAGGTGGACGGGGCTCGCGTGCTTTCTCGTTCTCTTTTTCTTGCTGGGCGCGCATGGCAGCTGCGTATGCCACATTGAACGGTCGATGGTCAGAATCCGGAATACCATGGCGGCGCCGCATCGCGCTATATAATTAAGGTACTGAGCCACCCAGTATAAGGGCAAAATAGCCACGCACAGTGTCTCCTTTAGCTTTTGATTCGTCTGCCAAGTGTTCCACAGATGCACACCAGCCACATAGACCATGGCCAGAGCAAAGAGAAACAAAAATCCTTTCTTGATGTAGTCCGTAAGTCCTGGCTGTGACGAGGCAGGCGCGCCATGCCGCCCGGGCAGCGAGCTCTTCCCGAGAATGTCGGAGTAGTCGTCCTCCATGTCTAAATGGGCGCACCGCGCACGCCTGTCCTGATGAGGGAAGAAGGGGCCGAGGTGTGTATTCGTATTTGGTTCAATGATCACCGTCATCAATCGCACAGCAAACGTGACTTTAACTCGAACTATCAAAACCGCAATTGAGCGTGATCTAATAACATGGTACAATTTTCCCCTCAAAGCCATATTCACGCAGTCTTCATAGTCCGAAACACAACATTAATTATACGATTGTAGATACATGTAAGCCCAGTCAATACTAACGATACACCCGAGTCTTTGAAGCCCTAATAAACAATCTAAGACAATATCTGATCAAAAATTCCAACACCAGTCAGGTTTCCAGAACCGTTCACACTGCCAGAGAGGCTCCCAGACCACCTAGTGTATGATGAACCTCCCGCGCCACCAATGACAGTCTCCGTCTTAGCATCAATGCTGAATACACCAGCGGCGCCGAGGTCAATGTCGACATGGAACGCCTCTGGTTCTTCACCGGTGGGTGGCCAGGCCACGCCTGTCCCACGGACTTTCACAGTCGTAGTCTCGCAGCTTTGGCCGACGATCTGGCCGTTCAGCGCAACGTAGGCACTGGCATGTTCATTTCCCTGTGTGTCGATTGCGTCGAACCAGACGACCGTGTAGTCTCCCAGAGAGCCGCGCCCCCAGAGCCAGACGTCGACGTTGGCATCGAAAGGCTCATCGCTCCAGTTCTACAAATGACAGTGAGCAAGATGTTGAGCGAGAAAAGAGCAGAAGGGACATACCTTGTCGTGGTATCCTGAACCAGTGAATGAGAAAGCCTTGCCATTGATGGACAAGTCGATAGTCGCGCGCGCATCGGGGACAGCGTTTGCCCAGCCCACGCCCGGCAGCACCTCCATAGACTGTCCAACAGACGCAGGGCTGCATGGATAATGTGCTGGTGCAGTCTGTTGACCGTGAGAAACTACATACACGAGTGGATGGAGAGATACTGACTGCGGAGAGCGAGATGGTACCAGAGATTCCATTGTCAGCCGCGTCAAGCGTAATGCTGTAGGTCGACATGTCTGCGTTTCCTTCGAAACTCGCGCCAGAGCCCGTCCAAGCACCGCTTGCGCCGTCGCCGACAGTGACCACGGATGCCGAGTCCGCCTGGAGTAGCCATACATTCGAATCCGTGCCCTCCATCGTCCAAACATAGACGGGAGTCACATTTGGAATAGCGACGAGGAATGGAAAGGCGGAACTCGTTGAAGTGAAGAACGTGACCACGACGGATGATTGGCCATCGTCGGACACGGCGTCAAAGTACCACCAGTCGAACGATGACGAGGTAACTGCAGAAATCTTGGGGCCATCGAAGCTGTCGGCGAGAGATGTCCAAAGCGCTGTGCTGTCTCCAGATGATACGGTGCCAGGGATGTTGACCGATGAGGACGCCGCGAGAGCAGCCCCGACAAGCAGAAATGCCGAAATGAATGAGGACATGACTGGGGCACTGGAACAACCGTAGAGAAATGAGAGGAGATGGTAGTGGTGGTGAAGAAGATGGCGGCAATCCCTTTCACTCTTATACGACCTTTCATGAGAAAAGAACAAAGGCAGGTACCAGGTCGTTTGTATCGCTCTGGTCCGTCCTTCCGCATGGCCAGGAAGGCGTGGCTAATCTGCTCAGGCAACCATCAAACGGGGACTCGCTGAAATTGCGGATGCATCGCACTGATAAGTCCGTGAGGTACAGGCCATTCGCCATTTTGGGAACAATGGACGGTAAGGTTTGGTGGTTTGCCCTGGCTGTACCTGTTGACCAACCATCCCCAGGGCATCTCGTGGATGCCCTCTACTCATTCGCAGGCCTGGCTCGTCGTCAGCAATTGATATTCAATTATGGACCCAATTGCTAAGTATGTATGATCAAGTCGGCGGTTGCTGAAGTCCATTTCCGAGTACTACGTGTAAGTGCTGGACCAAAATTAAACTAGTAAAGCTACAACTCCCATGCATCAAAGCTACAGGAAGAAGAGATATCAAGCAGAGAGTCCCAAGTCTTTTCAAGCCATCCGCCAGCTGCGGCATCTGCCCTCATTGACTGTCATAATGAACATAAATATTGCATGTTAAGAACGTTGTGCTAGGAACGATGCAACCAAACAAGAAGATGATAAAGTATGAACCCGAAAAAGGTGGTAGACGGAGACCAACAGAATCAACAACCCCCATGGGTATTATTTCTTGAAGATGGAATCGAAAGCCCGCAAATCAGGGCTCGTTCACGGCTTTCAGCTGCTGGTCACATCCAAGTACGATTCCCTAACAGGATTGTCATGCACTACATGCCCGTTCTTTCTTGCGGCCAAGCAGACCCTGGCTGCACGGTCCCATACATTCTCCATATACGGCGTGGGATAGTCTGCTCGCATCAGGCACTGCATCTGCCTCCAAGGTAGAACGTGATCCTGCGTCTTCTTGCCTATTAGGTAGCTGGGAAGCACCATCAGCAGCGCAACGTTGGGAATGTCCGTCGCCCGCTCAAGTTCGTCGAATGCGAGGAGTCGGCCGGTTAGGATTCGGCACACAAACACAACGAGATGGAGTTCCTGGGCGAGAAAGGGTAGAATTGTTGGCAGCTTGTGCTCAAACTGCTCAAATGCAATGAAATCGTGGATGTCCTGGTGCAGCATAAGGTGGGTGAGGTATGGGCAGCAGGAGAGTATGATGGGCCAGATGGGGGAATGGTCCCAGTCATCGGAGAACCCAAGGCAGAGATGAGTGATTTGGTTTGGGATAACATGGGTATGGAACACCTCGCGCGGTGTTTGTACGAGGTAGAGCTGCTTGATGGCGGTAAGTCTGTGGAGGAGCACCTCGGGCACTTTGGACTCTGTGGACAGCCAAGTGGAAGTATACAGTGACACGCTTGACACCGCAGAGCACGCGTCCAGGATTGTGGCAATACTGGAATGACTAGGAGGGAGTCCAAAGTCTCCTTGGACGAAGATAATGGCGTGAATGCAGTGGTCGAAGAAGATCGGATCGCGTTGCTTCCGTGCGTGTACGGTGTCCAGGAATTTCCGCGCCGTGTCCTCTGTACGGAGGACGACGGTGCGATAGAGAATTGGTTCCACCCTGCAGAGTTGTCTGAGCAGCGGAACGGAATGAGTAGTTGCGAGCGCACCATTTCTTGAGATTCCGAGAGACCAAGAGCAAAGTGGGCGCATTCTCTCTGACTAGCTCTGCGCTCATTTCCAGAATGGAACCTACAAGCTCCGGAGGCAAATTAGGTAGTGGCAAGGCTTGCTTCATGGTGGGGATGGTATGAAGAACTGCAGCGCACACTTCTCATTTTGAAGTGCGGCAGTGTGGCATGAACACGGGCGCTCACGAGTGACGAAGTTCAAAAAGAACTCCACCGCTGTCAGGTCCTTCCAGGCTGGGAGCCAATGCCGTTGATGACGGCCATCAATATCATCATTTTAGACCTCCGCTCCGAGGCTCCGAGGCTCCCAACTTCCAAGAGCGGCCAGTGGCACACAACGCCGATGGCTCTGATTCAAGATTCCTCCTCAGGACGCTGTGAGCATAAATGAGTTCAACAATAGCCAGGGAGACTACAATGGCACGCAATATCACAACAGGGAGAAAACGACGTCTGCAGCGCAAGCAATCGACACCGTTTACTGACATCACTGCGATTCTGGGACAACGCCAGGTGGGATCGCACCGCAAAAAGCGTAATCTAAAAGGCCCATGCCTATTCGATATTTAATGCTCGGCATTCTATACACAATCTATTCCTTACAAATTCATATCTACATACGCTACTTGTACATACATATCACATTACACGGGCGTAAGCATCGTCCCTTTTTGTTTTATGGTACAGTACTTTTATACAACAGCAGCGACGGGTTGTGTGTCCATACTCACATCTACTTACGCCAATACGCTCATCAACAGAGCCATGCGAATCTAGTGAAAAGGTAAGCCTGACATCTAGGACGCAAAGTAAGTGGGACACGTACGAAGAGCCCGTAGCGCATCTGCCGGAAGTACACAGCGCGGCGCGAGTCGAAATCAACCTCCGGGTCAATTTCTGCCCAAAAGTCAGCTAGTGAATATCTGAGAATGACGCAGACGTACCATTAACTCTTGGAAGTGGGTGCATAACAATCATCTCCTCCTTCGCGCGCGCAAGGACCGACACATCCACGCGATACGCATTTTTGACCAAATCCCAATCCGCCTCATTCTCGAAGCGCTCTTTCTGAATCCGGGTCACATACAGCACATCCGTCTCCCCAAGGACATCCTCCAGAGACTCGCAGACCGTCACCTGCGCACCAGCCTTGCGCGCCGCGGACACGACACTTGTGGGCATCTGCAGCGACGGTGGCGAAACAAAGTTGAGGCGAACATTGTACAGAGATAGAAGTGCCACCAGACTGTGCACAGTCCTGCCGTTCTTGAGATCACCGAGCATGGTGATAGTACGTCCGTTGACGGTACCCAGCTCGGACCGAATGGTGTAAACATCGAGCAGAGCCTGAGAAAGTAAAGGAAATGATTAGCAAACATTTTGCCTTACAAAGGGTCAGCTTACCTGGGTAGGGTGCTCCCCAATACCATCTCCAGCATTAATAACAGGAACGGGCGAGTACTTCGCCGCGAGCTGAGAGCTGCCAACATCGGGATGGCGGAGGACAATAGCGTCTGCGTAGCAGCCCAGTGTCCTGATCGTATCAGGCAGAGTCTCTCCCTTCACCACCGAAGCCCTGTCAGCAGTAATCTGCAAAACCTCACCGCCACAGCGCTTCATTGCTGCCTCGAAGGATGCACTTGTCCGCGTCGACGGCTCATAGAATGCCGTGCAAAGCACCTTGCCTTTGAGTACATCGAGCGTGCCGTTCCGTTCCACCTGCAACCGCATCTCATGCGCGAGAGAGAAGAGATCATGCATGTCCTTTTTGGTGAACTGCTTCACAGTAAGGATGTGACGGCGCTGGAAGGCAGGGTGGGGATGGATATGCGAAGCAAGGTCGAGGGCAGGCGGGCCATGCATGACAGGCTGCGTCTGCGAGACGCCGATAGCTGTCGTATGGGTGATACCAACTGGTGCGATCTCGGTATCTCTGTGAGCGAGAGTCGGCGCAGCAGCGCTGTGGACGATACTGGAGCTTGAAATTTCGCGACCATGGGGTGCAGAAATCACACCATCCAAGAAAGCGGTATGGCCGTGGAGAACAACGCGGTGAACGAATCCTGTGACGCCCGACTTGTCCAATGGAGACCAAATATCGCTCTTGCGCGTGAAGAGAGACGTCCGCCCGATGACGACCTCAACTTGGGATGAGGATTGGTCTGGAAGGCCGAAGATGAGCAACGGGTTGTCATGCATGCGAACACGGATGTCGTCCATGGTAAGGCGTCCGTCAGAGACTGCAGTGAGCAGCAGAGGAAGTGCCTCCTCTAGGCCCGAACGAGCAGATGCCACCTTGCCGAGGTCAACGGCCAGACGGTAGGGCGTTGAACCAACTCCGAACACATCGATTACACCGAGGTTTGACCAGAGTGCTGCATTGTCCTCAGCACTGGGAAGGCAGGTTGCCTCAGGGAACTGCTTGGTGGTGTAGAAGAGAGAGTAAATCGAGACGTCGCAAGTCACGCTGACGTGCTTAGCCTTGCTGAGAGCGATGAGAAGCAAGTCGTCGCCCTTGGTGACATCTGTGACATGGACACTGCGACCGTGGAGGCTTGCCAGGAAAAGGACAGATGCTAGATCGGAACCGGAGGCGTTGGTGATGATAGGTTTGCCGCATGACCATGCCGCAAAATGAGAAGCGATATCGGCAAGCGAAAGGTTCGAAGGACCAACACCGAAAGGAATGAACAGTGACTTGGCTTCCGACTGGAGCTCCTCAGTCATCGATGCAACGTTCTGGTGGGTCGCGCAAAGACTGAGTGTGAAGTTGCAGTGCGCAGAGCCTGCGTTGGCGCGCGCGGCTTCGAGGGACGCCCCATCAGCAATCTTGTCTTCCTTTCCTAGAGGCAATACAAGCGCTGTAGAGAAACCTCCAGACACAGAGGCGGCGGTGGCATCACGGAAATTCTCGCTGTCGAGAGCGCCAATTTGAGGAATGAACGTCGAGACATTGATAAGCCCAGGGAACGTATGGGTTTGGTGGGAACTCTTCGCGTCTACGCCAGAAACATCGAGGGGGAGGTTACGGACAAGGGCTTCCACGAGCATCTTTGCATTCTTGACATTCGTGATGAGAGGAATCGCAAAATCGACCGCCATCCGGCGAGACGTATAACCTTTGCTGGCGTAGCTAGCTGGGCGACGATAGTGGTTCTTCGACGGCAAGTTGATATACATGTCGATGAGGTTGTTTGCCAAATGCTGCGTCAAAGAGTACTCGGACTTCTGCTTGTCGCGGTTGTCCTCGCCGAGGGCTTCCAGATACTGTTCACAAAGTGAGAAAGAGCGACCGATAATGCCAGAAGGTACAGCATACCTTGCAAGGAATATTGTGCTCAGATAGGAAATCAGCCGTACCAGACGTGGCAAAGATGTTGTATCCAGATGCAACAAGTTTTTGGACGGAGGGAAGAAGCTCGAGTTTCTCTCGGTAGCTACCGATAGAGAACAAAATGTTCTTCTTCGGTGGGACGATACCAGTTGAAATGAGACCCTTCAAGTACGCTTCATATTTGTCGCGACCAAAACAGGCCACCTCTCCAGTCGACGCCATCTCCACACCAAGGACTGGATCGGCGCCAGACAAGCGGCTGAAACTGAACTGGGGAACCTTGACGCCGACATAGTCAGGCGGGAGACCAGAATCCGGATATGATTCGAAGGGGAGGTCGAGCATAGCTTTGGTAGCCATTTCAATGGCGTCAATACCCGTGACCTTCGAGACGAATGGGAAGGAACGGGCGGCGCGAAGGTTGCACTCGATGACCTTGATTTCGTTGTCCTTCGCGATGAACTGGATGTTGAATGGTCCAGTAACGTTGAGGGCGTTGCCGATCTTCGCTGTAGCCTCCTCAATCTGTCGGACAGTGTAGGGATCTAGGTCCTGGGGAGGATGTATGAGGGTGGCATCTCCGGAGTGGACACCAGCGTTCTCGACGTGCTCGGAAATGTAGTGCATGATCATCTTGCCGTCCTTCGCGACTGCATCCATTTCGATTTCTTTGGCTTGCTCAATGTATTTGGTGATAACCACAGGATGTTCGCGTGACACCGCGGCGGCTTGAGTGAGATAACTCTCCAGGTCGTCCGCACTCGAGACGACATTCATGGCGGCACCGGAAAGGACATAGGAAGGGCGCACAAGGACAGGGTATCCAACCTTGTCACAGAAACCGCGAGCTTCGCTGAAGCTGGAGAGCTCCTTCCAGGACGGCTGGTCGACACCAATCTCGTCGAGGAGACGCGAGAACTTGAATCTGTTCTCCGCCGTGTCGATCATCTCCGGAGAAGTACCATAAATCTTGACATTCTCGCGGTACAGAGGAAGAGCGATGTTATTGGGTGTTTGTCCACCCATGGAGAGGATGACACCACGCGAGCGCTCTGTGTCGTAGATGTCGAGAATCGTTTCCAGACTGATATTCTCGAAGTAGAGCCTGTCGGCCTCGTCGTAATCGGTACTGACGGTCTCCGGATTGTAGTTGACCATGACGGTAGGGATACCTTGCTCGCGAAGAGTCCGGATGGCGCGAACAGCGCACCAATCGAATTCAACGGAAGATCCAATGCGATAAACACCAGACCCAAGCACCATGACACCGCGCTCTTCGAAGGTGACATCGCTCTCAGCAGCGTTGTATGTGGTGTAGAGGTAGTTCGTTACAGCAGGGAACTCGGCGGCCACGGTGTCGATCTGTTTGGTGAAGGGCGCAATGACGAAATCCTTGCGGAGAGTTCGAACGGCAAGTTCAGTGGATTTGAGCCATGTAGCCATATGACGATCAGAGAAACCGAGCTGCTTTGCTTGGCGAAGGAGGTCCGGGGTCATAGACGCAATGGAGTTCTCGCTATATACATGTTGAGTGGACAGAGCAGCAATAAGAGGAGAGGAACATACGAGAGCTGAATCTCCATCTCGTAAATCCTATATAGCTTGTTCAAGAACCACTTGTCGATGTTTGTCATCTCCCAGATCTTGTCGACGCTGTCGCCGCGGTGGAAGGCAGACGAGATGGCAAAGATACGTTTGTCCGTTGGATTTACCAGTTCCTCATCAAGGTCCTCTACGAAGTCGTTCTGTAATGCGGTCAGTGGTTATGGATGTGCTGAGCATCGTTGCATCCCACCTTGGCGAAACCAAGGAATTGATCGTCAATTGCCCGGATAGCCTTCTGAATAGTCTCCTCGAACGTTCTTCCAATACTCATAACTTCACCGACACTCTTCATGCTACTGCTGAGCAGCGGGCTGACGCGGGTGAACTTCTTGAGATCCCAGCGGGGAATCTTCACAACACAATAGTCCAGGCTAGGTTCGAAGCAGGCGCTGGTTGACTTGGTCACACTGTTCTTGATCTCGTTGAGTGGAATGCCGAGACCAAGCTTGGCTGCGATGAAGGCAAGGGGGTACCCAGTGGCCTTGGATGCGAGAGCAGAAGAGCGGGACAGACGAGCGTTGACCTGTACAATCATCAGACAAAGAAGAATAGCCAAGGCATGAAGATACCTCAATGATGCAGTACTCCTGCGAGTTCGGGTTGAGAGCATATTGGATATTGCATTCGCCAACGACACCCAAGTGGCGGATAACGTTGACCGCCGTAGTACGAAGCATGTTGTAGTCCGCGTCCGAGAGAGTCTGGGATGGCGCGACTACAATCGAATCACCGGTGTGGATACCAAGAGGGTCAAAGTTCTATACAGGATGATAAGTCAATAGTCAGCCTGAGTGTCGCCCAACGTACCTCCATGTTACAAACGGTAATGCAGTTGTCGCGGCAATCACGAACAACCTCATACTCGATTTCCTTCCATCCCTTCATACTTTTCTCGACAAGGACCTGCGGGCTCGTAGCAAAGGCCTTGCTGCAAAGAGCTTGGAGCTGCGCCTCGTTCTGCGCGAATCCGGATCCCAGCCCTCCGAGAGCATAGGCGGCACGAACAATGACAGGATATCCAATCTTGGCAGCAGCAGCGAGAGCCTCCTCTTGGTTGACCGCGGTAGAACTTTCCGCACACTTCTCTCCAATCTCCGCCATCGCACTCGCAAAGTGCTGGCGATCCTCTGTGGTAATGATAGTGTCGATGGGAGTACCAAGGACTTTGACACCAAGCTCCTCGAATTCATCCTTGAGCTTGATGCCGACGTTGAGGGCAGTTTGTCCACCAAAGGTCACGTAGATACCATCGGGCTTCTCGTACTTGATGATCTTGCGAACGAAGTCCGGGGTGACGGGAAGGAAGTAGACTTTGTCGGCGAGGCCCTTCGACGTTGCAATAGTAGCAATGTTGGGGTTGACCATGATGGTGTAAATGCCCTCCTCCTTGAGCGCCTTGATAGCTTGGGATCCGGAATAGTCGAATTCTCCAGCTTGACCGATGGACAGACCGCCAGAGCCGAGGACGATGACCTTGGTGACCGAGACGCGGGGAGCGCGAGCCTCGTTGTCCGCTTTGAGGCCTCCTGGCATCTTGATGGGTGCGAGGGTGTTGGTGGCAACACAGTCAGAGATATTCTGAATGAAGACGTCGAACAGGAACTCTGTGTCGCGTGGTCCTGGCGTCGATTCAGGATGGAACTGCACTGAGAAGAAGGGCTTGTCCTCGCAGTAAATGCCTTCGTTGCTGCCGTCATTGGCGTTGTGGAACAACTCTTTCCAGCCTGCGGGGAGCGACGGTGTGTCGACCTGGTATCCGTGGTTCTGGGAGGTGATGTAGCAACGGCCAGAAAGTGCGTCGGTACAAGGAATGTTGTGACCACGGTTGCCGTATTTCATCTTGGATGTCGTCGCGCCAGCGGCGAGCGCAAGAAGTTGGTGGCCGAGACAGATACCAAAGATGGGTGTGCTGGCCTCCTTCAATGCTTTAGAAAGACGCCCAATGGTTTCCGTGAGCATGGATGGGTCGCCAGGCCCATTGGAAATGAAGAGACCGTCATAAGGTTCAGAATCTTTAAGGAAGTCGTAGTCCCAGGGGACGACCTTGAGCTGGACACCGCGTTCTATGAAGCAGCGGATTTGGTTGAACTTCATGCCAACATCAATCACCAGAACGCGAAGGGGGCGTCCGCTTGGATGAAGGCGCGGTGCAGAAGTGGGCTCGTAGATACGCGGCTTGGTGATGGACACCTTCGCGACGAGGTTGAGCTGGTTAGGGTCTGAGAACGGCACGTCGACATAGTCCTCGCGCCAGTGAACTGGACCACCGTGAGGAGAAGATGCACGAGACGGAGCAGCCGATGGGGTCGGGGTCTTCAATGACAATCTGCGGCCGGCAGGAGATGTGGGCTTGCGTGCCAACAGCTTTCCAAGCATGGAACCTTGTTCACGGATCTTCTTGGTGAGCAAGCGCGTGTCGACACCATATAGTGCGGGGACACCGTTTTCTTTGAGCCATGCGCCGAGGGATGACTTGGCAAGGAAATGGCTGAAGTCGTGGGAGTAATACCCGATGACGAGACCAGCGATATGGATACGCGATGACTCAAAATGTGCTGGAAGTGCAAGATCTTCTGGACTTGGCCGCTCTGGGACGCCGTAGTTGCCCACTAAAGGGTAGGTGATGACCAGGATTTGGCCCTCGTATGATGGATCTGTGAGGGATTCGGTGTATCCGACCATTCCTGCAGACAAAAAAATTAGGAGAAGCGCACAAAAAATGGCATAGCAGACGTACCAGTCTGGAAGACACATTCTCCAGCTATGCTTTTGTTTTCCGCGCCAAAGCTGACACCACGGAATGCAGAACCGTCACCGAGTTCTAGTACAGCGTCGTCTGCTGTTTTTGAGGCCGCCATCGCTTGCGGTGTGGGAACAGCGACCGTACTGGCCGTGCGAGGGAGTGTTGGGCGGGACGACATGGCGGCAAAATGAGAAAAGGCAAAGAGTGGCTTGCGAAAGAGGACAGCTAGTGTGCTTGTCTCTCTCCACTCGAGCTCAGACTGCGCGAAATGAGTCTGGGTTTGAGTGGAGAGAGGAAAAAGAAGAAAAATGCGATTTCATGACATTTTCATCAAGGCAATCTCCGAGATCCGACGATCATGGATGTTGCGATGATGTGATGCACGGACATTGGCTATATGCTCTCATTTCTCAGCTCTCCATAGTCAAGAGTGTACTTGAATTTTGTATATCTTGGTGGGAAATGGCTTTTTAAACATTTCGAAGAATTTGTGTGTCCAGTGAGTAGCAGATATTCCAGCTTTTGGACGTCGTGGGGTGTCCGTTCATTTCGGTTGCAATACCATTCGGCATTATCGGATTTGCAAAGTCAGTAGCTTGAGGCAAGCTCATTGTTGACGCTTTGATAAGCAACAATTGCTATGTACTCTTCAGTCTCGACTGCAAAGTCCGACACCGTGCGTGGGAAGGAGACACAACAGAGAGGGATACTCCGGCCAACTCGACGTGCTTTCCCAGCCACCGTAACCTCGGGATATAGCCATCTTCAAGCATGTTGTAAGGCAAATTAATGGAGAGTAGCAACACGATAGTGTACATTGCCAATGGGCATAAATACAAGCACTGGGGCATCATAAATCATCAATCTTCGTCGTACTGTCCTAACCTAGTTCTTATGCAGCCCGAAGTAGAGCCCCAGAATAAGAGCAAGGAGTGCGGCGATGGCCACGCAAATCCAAAAGAATATAATCTTCTTCTTGCGGGCGGCGCGCGCTGCATGACTCTGGTCAGCTTTCGCGAACAGTCTGAAAGTTTTGCGGGCGCACCATGTTTCACTGCTTTCTCGGTGAAGCCTAGACCTGCCTCTGTGTCTTTGTTCACCTCCGTCGCAACTTTCTCCACCTCCTGGATCGTCTGGTCTTGCTGGTCGACAAGAACAGCCATCTATGCGCGCGTCAGCTGCGGATGTGCGCTATGATTTAGAGAGCAAACACACATCGCTGAAAAGTGCTGCCAGCTCTGCAATGGTTTGCTCCATTCGTGCGAGGTCCTGTTGCCGTGCTTCCACTTCACGATACGCATTTCGCGCTTCCCCGTACGACGAGTGAAGCACGGCGTCTGCAAATATTTGCTGGCCATTGTCACTACGTTGCACAACTTCATCAATCTCAGCATCCGTTGCTTCGGGTTTCACTGGATGGGGAATGAGAACCATAACACTAGATATCATGATGTGCGCACCAATCCGGAATTGACGTCCAACGCGCTGCTTGGAGCGCTGGCTATAATCCTGCTCTATGCGCCTGTACTCTTGGATAGCATCCATGAACTTCTGTCGTACTACTCCAAGCTGGGTAGGGGTCAGTTTCATAACGCATATTCTTACAGGTAAACACACCTGATTCGACCGCATTTGATCTGTTCGTTCATGGGATAGGCGTGATATCTTGTCACGGATAGCATTTGACAATGTCCGCGTCTCTTGTGTGACACGCTCGAGCTCGTCGTTTGTGGTAGAGTCAGATGACGTGGAACTGAGGGACCGTGTGTGCAAGGTTGAGATGGTGCGAACATTGGCATTGAAGCGCTCGATCTCTTCTTGCAATACAGAGAGCTATGATTGTATCAGAAACAGCAGACAAGGTCGCAGAGGCTCGGAAGTTGACCTCATTCGCAAATGCTTCCCACGTCGAGCCGCTGTTTGTCCCGTTCGTTGCCGGCACGGCGTTGAGCTCGTGGGACTGCGGATCCTGACGCGCCTGCAAAGTTGGTCAAACCAGCGAGCCAAAAGAAAGTCAAGCAGTAGCATACGCGAAATTGTGCCAGTCGGTCAGGTTTCGACATGATGGTCACGGTCAGCGGTCAAGCCGTCTCGAGTGGCCTGGGTAATTCGCCATGGTCAGACGTCTTACTCGGCGTTGGGGGCTGTCCTCGATCTGGCATGGTGTCATTTCGAATATTATAAAAGTCTGATGCACCTGTGAACAAACTGAGCCGCAGCGCGATAACCTTGATGTCGGGGCAAGGAACCGCATTGACGCTCAGACGCCGCAAAATGAACAGTCAACCTGCAGCATTTTTTGTAATAGTAATTAGCTCTATGCTACAAAACGTGGGCCCTCTGATAGAAAGAAAAAGGAAGATGTAAAACAACAACAGAAAAGGAGCAAGACCGGGCAGTATAAAGTAGCATGCATATCATGAGTAAGCGTACGACAAAGGATAACCATAAAGTCTACTCTTCTTCACCCTCTTCTTCGTCTTCCTCCTGGATTTTGCCCACCTCGTACTCAGCGCATACGTCCCAACGGGATCCATCAGCTGCGGCAGATACATACTTCACGAAACGCATGACACGCTCGTCGCGCAAGACAAGCAACAGGCGGTTGAAGCCAGGCTGCGCAGTAAGGAGCGTGCTATCCGCCTCGTCGTCTTCCCCATCCTCCTCCATGCCATCTTCCGAGTGTGAATGATGCTCTGATGCTTCGGGTGATGAATGGTTCTCGTGTTCGGCGTCGCTACTCTTTGACTTGAGACTGCTTTCGGGCTTGTCCTGGTCCATTGCCTCATCCGCTTCTGAGTTCACCGCCGACTTCTTGTACGTTCCAGACCGGTATACAGCCGGATCATCCTCCTCGTTGTGTGGTGCCATGTAGCACTAAAGCGAGCGAAGTAAGCACAAAGGACCACAGAGATAAAAGGACAAAAACTTACTTCCCAGCCACCCCAAAGCCCTGACTGCCATCCAGCCGGTGCGTGACTTGGCTTACTTGCTGTTCTACGCCGGCCAACCGTCTCCTGCTCAGGATCCACAGGTTCGGGCGTCAAACCCAGCACCACATCCAACCGAGCCTCGCTCTCTTCACTGGTTGCCAGAGTGTAGTCTAGGCCAGGCCGGAAACGTCTGGCCTCGACATTGTGCCGCAATGGAAGGAGCTTGGTCACAATCGTGATCCACGTGCGGAATGCAGTCGACGGGAACAACTCATCCTGAAGCACACGCAGAATCTCGGATGGTGAGGGTTGTGCAGATAGCGGTGTGACCGAGCTGGCTGCACGGCCGGGTGTGGGTGGGACGAGCGAGCAGTAGCGCCATTTGTGAGGCGGGCCCTTGACGGTCCAGGTGCTGGGCCCACCCGCAGCACTGGCAATACCGGCTGTATGAGGAGGAACCAATCCACCTCGGTCGGGTCCGAGGCCATCCTGCAGGTCAAGATTACGCAAACGGGGCTCGAGAGCCTCCGCGAGTTCGTTGGTAAGAAAGGAATGTAGTTCGAGGGAGGATTCGTCGATGAAGCGCGCGGCCAGGGCTTGCATCGTGCGTTCCTGGAGGTAGACTGGGTTCAAGTATTCAGAGAGGAATACGACCTGCTCGTCAGAAAGCTGTTCGGGAGGCTCGACTGTCTGGGAACCGGGCGAAGAGCCATCGTCTGACGGCGCATCGGAGTACGACTGGAACGCTGTAGAGGATGACGCCTAGATATTCAAGTTAGTACTCGAACGCGTGCTCGATTTCACGACAAAGACTTACCAGCTGATCCCTGGAGCTCTTCAGTTCTGGATGGGTCTGGACCGCTGGGTCGTATCCTTCCTCGCCTTCTTGGGCTGCATGAAACCAGCCGCTGATGCTGAGGCGCGCACGGCCGTCCTCTCCCTCGCCGCCTACGACGACCTCTTCGACTGAGTGGAAGCTGTATCCAGGTTGGACTTCGAAGAAAATGAACTGGTTCCAACTGGGTGGGATCATCTTGGATGGAATGGCTTCCGGCTCAAGTCCACCATGCCCATCGTCCCTTACGGGATACAGCTCAAGGGCACCACCCCACTCCTTTTGCCAAAGCTGGTAGTTCGGAAGAGGCATATAGAGAATATAGGAAATGCGTCGAGTGCCAATAACATCGTCGTGGGTCAATAGATGGCAGCCTTTGGTGTATGAGTTGACGGACATGTCCTGCTTGCTGCCAGAAAGAGGACCACAGCCGGTGACGGTGCGGACGAATGACCTGAAAGCCGGACAGTAGAGTGCATCACGTAGTTTGAGTAGATTTGGGAGGCGCTGGATATCCTCAGTGCCGAGGTAGTTGAGAGACGCAAGGTCGCCGGTTTGGTTAACCTGCCCAGGGAGCCAATGTTAGACCTGAGCAGAGCGCTAGACGTGGGTTGTTATGCACCTTGTATATATCCGTCTCTTTTTCCGTAAAACTGATCTCGCTCATGCATTCATCCTTCACCGACTTGAGGAGCTCGTCTTGGAACAGCTTTTCGACGAATGCGTATTTGTACGGTCCGCTTGTTGCGTATTCCTTGTTGAGCTTTGCAATATTGGTATGGTCGAGCAATCCAGAGGCAAAGTGGAGAGATGGATCGTCGGGGGTCGTGACGCCGTTGGCACTGTGGCCCGTTTTGAGTCGTTTGAGCATGGCCACGGCATCTGCATGGTCGGGAGACGGGGAGCGCGCGCGCGTCATAATTGGAGTGGTGCTAGGTATTGACGAGATAGCAGATCACAGCTGGGGCAGGATGGCAAATTGTAGGGGCGCTGCACGAAGGTCTGTTCGTCTCCTGCTCAGATCTCGTTGCCGCTGAAGGTGCTCGTACGCTGCGCGAGAGTCCAGGCGCGGGGAAGAGTAGCAACCGTCCTAATCCAAGTGCGGAACGCTCTTTGTTTCCGTGTTTTTTTTTCGTGTGCACCCAGTGGTGCAAGGAAGTCGTTCCAGATGGTGGGGAGACGAAAAGGAGAGGTTCACTTTAGTTTGAGCGCACTGATCAAGGCTCGAAAAAGTCTCCGAAGCCAATCCTTTGCTCCATTTAGGCCATTTATCAGGCCTAGAACCGAGCGAGAGCTAGCCGAGCTCTGTTTAAATCGCACAGAGGCCACCAATCCTGTCGGCAGGCCCACCCGGAAACAGTGGAAAATATTTCATTCGACGAATCTGTTGTGTAATTTACTTTTCTCAGCTCAGCAGTCTCTGCTCGCGCCAGTGCCCCGTCCGTCAGTAGAATGGTCTGGAGCAGGATAGCCGTGCTATCTAATCTCCATCTCTCCCACCCAATCAGGGTCCCGGCCAATCAGGTCTAGACAACCGCAGTGTGGCCAATGACAACAACGCTCCGCACCCGCCTCCTGCACAGAATATACTCTTCGCCTGCTCATCCCAAGCGCTGCATGGTGCAGACCCATTGGACATGCCCACGTAAACTTCATCATGACTGCTTTCGACACTCCGAGGCATGTCACCCGGCCAGTGGCCACCGAGTTTCCGTACAGCGCTCTACTAGAACATGCTTCCGTTTGTTGCTGTCCAGTCGACATTCGTAGTCGACATATTATCCATGAACGAAGCCCAAAATGATGGGTCCATGAAGATATCCGGCTGGGTACTCCCACTCCCGTTTCCTTCCATCCATTCTTCATGCGACGGAGCGTCAAAGGTCATTGGCGCGTCTTCTGGCGGCGCAGAAGTCGTCGCCTCTGAATCGGTCGTTCCAGCGGTCTCCGGTGTGTCCGTCGATGGGCAGTCGGTTGCATCTATCGCATTCCGAGCCAATGCTTCTTGCTGTTCACCATTCGTCTCGGAACTGCCCTTCTGCAGGTTCGCACTTTCCTGCCGCCTATCCCACACGCTAATCAACCTCGAAATGACATGCGCGTACTTGGCCAGGACATGGTCCGGACCACTCGCCAGCATCGACAACACTTCAACCGTCATCGAGATGAGTTTGTCGCAAGCCGCCCCCAACGGCGCGCAGTTCATTTGTTGCATTGAAAAATTCGACACAATCAGGAATGTCGTGGCAAACGCGACCAGGTTGAAAAGGCTGTCCGGACATGCGACAAGTTGTTTCTCATTCCGATGGGTGAGGAAGATCATGAGCATCGATTGCGCTGTCTTGATACTGTCGCGCCCAAGTAGTGACACGATAAATGTCCCATGGTATTTTGCGCGTATCCATGTCTGGTTCTTGTGACCCTGGAGGACAACGCGTAGCTCGCGTAGGGCGTGATGGGTGGTAAGAAGTCGGCAGCCATGGTGCTGTAGCACAAGCATATGAAAATTGAAGGAGTCGTAGGTTGACACAACTAGAAATCATGGGCACCGTGAGCAAAAGAGTAGCAGTGGGGCACACGCACCATGCAAAGGTGCAAGTGGAGTATACAGGAAGTCCATCCGAACGAGAAGAGATTGTACTTGCTCGTAGAAAGGTTCTATTGTGTGGGGCCCCTCAAGGACAATCTTCCTACCAGCGTCAGCTAGATCCATAAGCTGACCGACAAGGCTGAGACGCAGATCGCGCTCCCGTTCTAATGCATTTGACAGGGCGCTCAGTTCGATTGCTTTATAGTGCTGGAGGCTCCGTTTGGTGACAAGATCCTTCCCTGTCCCCAAGTTTTGCACAGCCTCTACAGTGGAAATAATGGAGCACTAAACAAACACGAGTCAGTCAAGGACCGAGCTGAGGTGAACAGAAGGCACTCACCATCCTGCTTCTCTCTACCGCGCGGGCAAAATCCTCTGAGCTTTCTAAGCAAAGCCTGCGAAGTTGTAACACTTGCTCTGGTGCTTTGTCCAAGCCCAACAATTTGCTCTGTTCTATCGCAGCTTTGATTCTAGCATAGGAATCAGCGCCGTCGTCGTTCGCAATTGGTGTCCAAAATGCGAGGATAATCAAAGCCTGGATAAACTCGAGGGAGGGTGCCTCAGTTGCCATCCTTCGCTGCAATGTGTGCTCTGTTAACATGAGCATTCGCGGCGTGAGCATCTCCTGTGTGAGGGGATCGAGGTGACGCGAAGCAATAGTGCAGCAGACAAGGTCGAGTAAATCGGTTCTTGGGATACGCACTTGGCAAAGCCAGGGCAGATATTGTGTATCAAAGCTGCGTGATCATGTTAACATCTTCATGTATGCGGGTGGTACGACATACATGTCGAGAAGGCGGGTTATTTGAGAGCTGCTGATAATGTCGGCTAGACGTTCATCTCGTACATTTGGACGGACTTTTTTGACACGACCGTTAAGCCATGTATTGGTTGAGAGTTCATGTATGGATAGGACAGGAGCGGCAGTCCAGTCAAATCCTAGGAAAGATGATTGGCATTGGTAGGGAGTGGACGGCAACAAGTCTACCTCCAGGAATGAACATATTTCCCCAGGGCACCTGAGAAACGTTATGATTATTTGATGAGAGCCTGTGCGTAAACTTACGAAAGGACATGGTAATAAATCTGCGAGGTCCGTTATATTTCAAACGTTCACGACAAGTCTTTGTAACGTACCCTCCACGATGAGATCCTTTGCACAGTTGATCGAATGGGGGTATTGGCGGGGAACCTCATACGGAGAGGGCAACGTGTATGTGGTTGGGGTAGGCGCAGGTTGGACCGGTTTCGGTTGTGTATCCTGGGGCTGGGAGACGGAGGTATTTGCAGCAACAACAGTAGAAGTTGAGCCAGAAAGATGGATGATATTGGATGATTCGAATGAGCATTCGACGTTGAGTATCTTGCATCGATGGCAGCGCAGTTTCTCATTGCTGACAATGGCGTCGGGGAGTTCACAGCGCGTCTTGGACTTTCGACATACTGTGCATGCCTGGTGATATAAGCCTTTGTGTGAACTCGCATTGTGGCTGGGCGCACCTGACTGGCCTTGCGGCGTTTTGGCGTCGAGTCGTCGCTGTTGCTACCGCGTTTCATGGGAGGATGATATGGTGTGTAAGTAAGTGAGAATGCTGATCGGTGGCTGACTGAAATCGCGGAACGATGATCAACCTCTCTCTTCTTACTTACCCTCATGGCATAAATGCCCGTCGTCCATCTCAACACGAAGCTGGTCCGCCTCCTATGCTATGCACTCGGAGTATCTGCGTTGCTCATAACATATGCATTCTATCTCTATGAACCGCACGTTGAATTGGCCTTTTACGACCGCGACTGGGTCCATCGCGAACTCGAGGTCGTAAAGCCACTGGCAGGATGCTTCAACGTCGACCGGGTCAGCAACAAATACAACATCTCCGAGAACTTATATGGGCCCAAGCGCAATGAAGTGCAATCTGGTGTACAGTTGCGGATGGGTCTCGACTGTTACAACTTGGCTGGCACAATTCGCAGTGCACCGCGCAACGGACCTCAAGACATTCCAAACGACGAACGAGTCCATTTCCACACGTACTGGAGAAGCGATCTCGCGCCATTCGGGCCTCGTCAAGAGTACATGCTCAAGTCATTCTTCGCAACTCAGAACGCGGACACGTCGCGCCTCATTCTTTGGTCCAATGGTGAACTCGGACACAACCCAATCCTCCAATCCTACATGCGCAAATACCCTCGGGCTTTTGCTCTGAAGATTGTCGATATCCCTGGATTAGCTGTAGGCACAGCGCTCGATGGCAGCCCACTTCTCAAACGCAAGGACGCAAAGGCATGGGTGGATGGGGATTTGATTCGTCTGCTCCTGCTCTGGAACTATGGTGGTGTCTGGGTAGACATGGATTCGTTGCTCACACGGGACCTTGACCCATTACTGGAGCATGAATTCGTGACCCAATGGGATTGCTATGGTGCGTATGTACCTATCCGTCAGGCTGTCCATTAACCTGTGTGCAGACAAGCAGTATCGGCCCTTTAACGGGGCTCTGATGCGTTTCCACAAACATTCCCCTTACTTGTGTGAGGCCTTCCACATCATGCTCACCGATACACCACCACGTGCGGACTCTACCGACTGGGGTGCAACACTCTACCTCAAGCTTTGGAGGCGCCTGGTCGCGGAGAATATTCCACCATTTAAGATTCTCCCCTTCTGTTTCAGTGACGGCCGGTCGTGTCGCCTGGATAACCGACTGCCAGATCCATTCGAGAAAGATGATCCTCAAGGAAAGTGGACGATGGGGTTGGGCATGGAGAACGGTGGCCCGTTGGACAATGTTCTTCACAACATCTTTGGTGTACACCTGCATAATCAGTGGGACAAGGAGTTTCCAGAGAATGGATGGGTAGATAGGTTACTACTCAAGCGGTATGAGAAGGCACTGGGGGCATAAATTATTTTTTGGCATGGATAGACTCAATCGAAATGTTCGACCTCTACGAAGCCTTAAATGGAGCAGGCAGGTCGGAGTGTAGTGGATACTTAAGTAACTTACTTACATACTTTTAGCAACTGCGAACGGTAGATCGGTCCGATTTCGCAGAAATTTCTTGATCTCCCCGCCATGTCGGCCACTTCGTCCGCGTCCTCCAGCGCATCTAGCCGAAAAACATCCCCGGTCCCTACCAAGAGGAAGCGCGCCGATGATGCTGACTCGGACTCCGATTCCAGCGACTCTGAGGTCGAAGAAGGAGGCGAGGAAGGAAGTGATATACCTGTGCTATCCCATGCCGAAAAGCGTCGTCAAAAGAAGAAACAAGCAGACGAGGCAAATCCAGCGAAAAAGGCCAAGCTAGATCCACTTGGAAAACGCCAAAATTCTGTCTGGGTCGGAAATATGTCCTACAAGACCACCGAAGATGATCTGAAATCGTTTTTCAATGGATGCGGAGAGGTGACGAGGATAAATCTACCCAGGAAGCCATCGACACGGCCTGGTGTAAAGGGAGAAGGAAGAGGGTACGCCTTATTCCCACATTCACGGCATAACATTCTAAGTGTTTAGTTAGGTTTGCCTATGTCGATTTCGCGACGCCGGACGCAAAGCTTCTGGCTATTGGTTTATCTGAACAGCCACTTATTGGTCGCAAATTGCTCATCAAGGATGGTGCGTCTCATTCTCTATCTATTGCATTCACAATTGACATATTCTAGGTGATGACTTCAAGGGTCGTCCTGCTGCTCCCACTGTCGAAGGCGCCGACGACAAAATCGCCACAGCTCCCAAGACACATTCAAAGACCGCACAGAAAATTCTGCGCTCTCAGAAGCAGCCTCCGGCACCAACACTCTTCCTAGGCAATCTTGGCTTCGACACTACAGAGGAATCTATACAAGGACTATTTGATGCCCACCGCTTCCCAACCGGCAAGAAGCCAGAAAACCTCGAGGAGAAGGACCCTTGGATTCGAAAAGTGCGCATGGGTACTTTCGAGGACTCGGGGGCCTGCAAAGGGTGCGCTTATCTACTCAACTTGATCTTTTCGTTTGTTAACTCTCCGATAGTTTTGCATTTGTGGATTTCTCTTCAGTGGAACATGCAACATCTGCGCTGGTAAACATGAGGAACCATTCTCTTAACGGCCGCAGCCTCAAGGTTGAATACGCATCTGCGGACGCTGTTCGTCGAGGAGCGCTGCGTCCCAAGGTTGAAGGAGCACCAACTCGGACCGGTGCCAGTCGTCCTCAGAAGCGCGAGAGAAATGCTCTGCGCAAGCCTGCCCAGCCAGATGGCGACGCTGAAATGGAACTCGAGGCTGAGGCGGAGCCACAACAAACCAAGGCTAAGAAACCTATGTTCCACATGAAGCGCGAAGGCAACAATCCCAAATACCGGGCTCGTCCTGGCGCGGCACTGGCGCAAGCGCAGCGCCAGTCTGTGGCTATTGTTACGGATAGCGCGCCCAGCAAAAAGATCAAGTTCTGAGATACATTCTGCTTCGCCCGTGCGTGTGTTCAAGCAACCATAACTTTCTCAGACCAACTAATATACAGCGTGTAGGACCATCCGCTACGTATAACTGCGTAGAGGAATAAGCAACATAATCAGTACTCTGACTTCTCGATATGTGACTGCTCGTGTTTGCCGTCAGCGCCCAATTGCGCCATCCCTTCTTCGTCCCGTCCTTCGACACCGGTGAGCTCGCCGGCGACGAAGTGGCCTGTGCGCAGCCTTTCTTCGGCTTCGTGGCGGTTGATACGCTTGTTGTATCCACTACCTGGCACAAAGATCGGTGCGCTCTCGAACAGGGTGTCCATTTCCTCGAGGCGACGACCACTGGTCTCGGGGTAGAAACTCCAGATGAACAATGCACTAAGAAATGTCAGAGCTGTCATACAAAGTAAAAATTGAAGGACGCACTTGGTATGGCCGCAAATTGCAAAGACAAGGTCTATGCATTTTGGTTGAGAGCTGATTAGCAGGAATGATTAATTATTGCTCACAGTACTTCCAGCCGATGTTCGAGAACGCAATAGGTGTAACTTGTGCGATGAAGCTAGGAATGACATTAGAAGCGCGTATGCAAATGTACAGATGAGCACTAACAAGTTCGACAACCAGGAGGAAGATGAGGTCAACGCTGTGGCTTTGGCGCGCGTACGTGTCGAGCTACCAGGGATCAGCGTGTTTTCCTGAAATATGGCCAGATGTACTGACTATATCTCGACTGGGTATGCCCAGGACAGAGGGCCAATGCAACTGCTAAAGAAGAAGTTGAAAACCCAGGTCGTGATGATGAATATCTTATCAAAAGGTAAGTTCCTGTTCGATTGGACCTCGGTGAGATACTCACGTAGTGCGCAGCGTCACTGTAACTCGGTCAGTTTGGTGCCAACGGAAACCTAGATTCACGCACTTATCAACAGTACCGGGCCAGCGTGCCATGAGAATGGCCCCCACCACGAACGACAAGCCAGATGCGATGTTTCCGACAATGAGAGGCAAACGACGGCCAGTGTGGTCGACCCAGAGCACACAGCATGCCTCGCCAATGAGCGCGATGACACTGTTCACCGACTGGAACAGAAGGATTCTCTCTTCGGTGAAGCCCATCTGCCTTGGTCGTCAGCAAAGCTCTGAGCAGAAGCCATTTGAGGCGTACCGTTGTGAAAATAGTTGTGGAATAGTATTGGATGGCGCTGACACCAGTCATCTGAACGGAGAACTGCAAGATGTATCCCAGGCAGACGCGGCGGAAGTTGCTCTTGACAGCGAAAAGCTCCGTCCAGGACGACTCTCCGATCTCTTTGGCCTTCAGAATCTCATTCTTGACATCGTCCATTTGGGAAATGACAAAGGGGTCACTGATATTGCCATGGGCGTGTAGACGAGCGAGTGTCTGTGCGGCCTCGTCCATACGGCCTTTCTCTGCAAGCCAGCGGGGAGATTCTGGGAAGAAGAGAATGAAGCAGACTAAAGGGATAGCGGGGATGATCTATTCCGACCGTTAGAAGGCAGCCAGTACTGAACGGGATGGGACATACCTGAATGCCGAGAGGGACCCTCCACTCCGCCTCCGTTCCTCGTAGACCGGCAGTACACCCATATGTGACCCAGGAAGCAATGAACGCTCCAATCCCAAGCATGAATTGTTGAAGGGTCGTCAATCGACCGCGAATACTAGGGTGTGCGATTTCGGCTTGGTAGATTGGCGCAAGGTCGGACATGATACCAGAACCAAAGCCTGAAGGTGCATCAGGGATAGGTCACTTGGGTGGTCGAGCAAAAAGGCGTACCTGCGAAAAAGCGACCAGCGAGCATCATGTCCATGTTTGGGGAGGCGGTTTGGAGAGCACCACCAACGCTACGAAGAAGGTCATTTTAGGATGGAGAACAGTGGGTCAGGCCACTGGACGTACATGTAGATGAGACCTCCGGTCAAGATGGTCTTGCGTCTCCCAAGCGTGTCTGCCATGTAGGCCACAGGAAACATTCCGAAGAAGCTAGAAAAAGTGGCCGGTGAGATTGGATGTTAGTAGTAAATGTCTGAGCAGAACGAACCATCCCAGGACTACGAAGATAAGTTAATGACTGGCTCCTGCATATCAAGGAGGACACTCACCGAAGATACTAGCAATGAGGCCCTTGAGATTTGGGTCGTTGTATCTTGAACCCATCGTCTCCTGCGAACAGTGTTAGGCTGATATTCTGGTGGGGCACGAGCTACGTACCACGAAGCCAGGCGCGGTCAAGACACCAGCAATAACACCAAGGTCATATCCAAAGATGATACTCCCAAGACCTGGTAGCAAAAGATGAGCAAGTAGTGTGCTGTTTCCAGCGAGTTTACACACTCGCAAAGAGGCCACATAGCCAGGTATACAACTTCGGTGAAAGAGGCATGTCGGAAGGGGCGGGCTCGAGGGACGCTGAGAAGCCAGCATCGGTAGGCGCCCATTATAAAGGAAAAACAACCGAAAACATAGGGTGCCAGAGTTACTCGTGCTCTGCGTGAACTCGACCGGACCGTCGCGCGGGGAGGACTGCCTACTGCCTCCTGTAGGCAGTCATGAGGTCACGTTGGGTCACGATGAGGCCTCGCGAAAGGCTCCGCGCCAGGGCCAGTGCCTTGCCGAGCTTTCCCCAAATGGGTTTTGTGATCGAGTTTTCATTGTCCCCGGGTCTGCGTGCATCACTCGTGGCATAAATATATTTGCCCCCGCATTCCAAGCTCCCCACGGGGCGAATAACCCTTGTATTCGTACCGAAGAAGCATATCAACATACATCCCATAATTACGGATCTTCGATATACACACAGAAAGAAGGCAGCCGTGGTATTTATGCTTCTCTTTCTCTCGTTCAAACAAACGGCTACATGAACGATGGCTCTGGCAATTTACACTGTGCTTCAGACTCTATCGGAAATTTACAATTTCAGCAATTCTTTATTCGACGGATCTATTACAGATAATCTACTTCAGCAGCTTGAACACCAGGACTGCAACAGCTGTCAATAATATGTCCCTCATCTCAGAGTGGCGTTTTGCGTACCTTGGAAGGAGTGCCTCTTGAGCTCATACTCTCCGGACCATTCCACCGTCTTCTCCTTTGTAGCTACCTTCTCCCCATCAAAGCCGTTCGACAGACCCAGCTGCTCGCCCCAAACCTCATACACCTTCACCGTGCCGTCGAAGTCCACTTCACGTGGGAAGACAAAGGGGACGGTATACGACTCGGAATCATGGCGGTTCACAACCGCCACACGGATCTCGTTTGCCTCGACATTGAGAACGGCACTGACGTCGATGTATTTCGTCAGTTTGCGTGCGTCAGGCTCGTGCTTGTCCAGCTTGGACACCCATGTAGGAACCGTTTTGCTGTCGTATACCGGCGACTTCACATGGACGTCGAGGGAAAGGCCCTGCATGAGATTGCTGAAAAGATGGAGAGGATAGTAGGTTGTCTGTAGGAATGGCGAGTGAGTTGTGTATATCGCGGGCGGTCGGCCGTTGGGGCGTTACCTGTTTGAACAGGCCCTCGGGTGATGTGATGAGCTGCAAACAATTTGAGCAAAAGTGTTCACAGGTCATCTCGAATAACATTCATACCGGAGAGATGACATTGACAGACCTCAAGGACGGTATCAGAATAAAGCGCACAGAGGGCATGTGGGACTCACTGTGCGATACATGCAATCTTGACGATGTCGGCCTTGCGCAGGAAGACGTTGAGCCAGGAGGCAACCGCGATCGCGTCAGAAAGGTCATAATGCTCTTCAGCACCTTTTTCGCCCGGAGCTACATACGAAGTCCAGTTGAGTGGTGTATCATGTATGAAGTGAGGAGAGCACACCTCTAACAGGATCCCTACGCAATGCAACGCAGCAATAGTCAGTGAATGGAGAGTACCACCACATCTTGCTCACCAGACATTCCACTCATCAAAGCAACTGCGAGAAGTGTAAGTGAGAATGGCTTGTGAAGGGGCCCATGAAGAAGCAGACATACACCGTGATATCCTTGTCAAGGTCACCTTCGATTTTGGCAAGGTCGATGAGAGACTTTGTGATGTCCAGAGCCTTTTCCGCGGCCGCAGCTACGATCCAGGGTTTTGAGCAAACATTTCAGCGTCAAATAAGCCTATGCACTCACGACCCATCGCGTTGACAGCATGATTTCCCTCGCTAACGGTGTAGACTAGTATTCACTAAGAACGACACCCTCAAACAAAAGAGAGCAGGACGCACTATGGATGGAGTGGTAGTCGATAACCGGTGCGAGCTTGCGCAGGGTGACACGGTCCCAGTCGGAGAAACCAGTTTCTGGGAATCCGTCAAACCGACGCGCGGGGTGGATGAGGACCATTCCAATGTACCTCCGCAGGAGATGAGCTCAATCTTGGGGTCAAGAAGCCTCAGTGCCTTCGCCCATTGATACGCTTTCTTTGCATAGTCGTGTGACTCCATTTGGCCGACTAAATGAAATGTTCAGCTGTTTTTTTTCCAAGTGCTTAGAAATGGATCACCTTGCCAGGGGCCCCAGACCTCGTTACCTGCAGAAAACTATATCAGTAACTTGAGCAGAAGCAGTACAGAGAGTGTGTATATACCAAGAGACCAGTACTTGACGTTGTACGGTTGTTCATGACCATTCTTGCGGCGTAGGTTTGCGTAGTAGGTATCTGCAGAGCTTGATGTCGTATGTAAACAAGAGGGCAGAAGTAGGAAGATATGGGGTACCTATTGCAGTACTCGAGCCATGCCAGAGCGTCTTCGAGCGTCCCGGTGCCCATGTTCAGGCATATGTAAGGTTCCGTGCCCAGTTCGCGGCACCACGCCATGAACTCGTCTGTCCCGAACTGATTGCTTTCCTCGGAGAGCCATGCAAGCTCGGGACGGCGGGGGCGTAACTCCTTTGGCCCAATCCCATCTTGCCAGCGATAGCTACTAACAAAGTTTCTGCACCGGACATTGTTAGCCAAAACCATCATGGAAATCGGATGTGGTGGAAAGACGCACCCGCCGGGATAGCGAACGACGGGGATGTTGAGCCCTTTGAGGACTTTCATCACGTCCTGCCTGAATCCAGTCTTGGGATCGGAGAGGGGGTTGCCTGGGTCGTAGATGCCACCGTAGATACATCTTCCCATGTGCTCTGTAAAGCCAGAGTAGATGCGAGGGTCGACGGGCGCGACGACGCGCGAAGGGTCAATGTGGATAGCATTGGGAGAAGCCATGTTGGACAAGAGAGTACACTGGCCTGGTCTCTCGCATGGGTATTTGAACGATTCCAATGGCCTGTCAGGACATCACAGGACTCGACGGGCCGGACATGGCAGGCGCAACTATGCCGCGCTAGATAAACTATTCCGAAGGCGGAAGGGGGACGCTATAAGGTCTTATAAGGTCCTGCAGGGACCTGTAAGGACACACAGGAGCGTGTTCCGCGGGACTTTTGAAAATGTGCAGAAAAATCTGGGGTCGAAGAGCGCTCCCCCTTGTTAATTAACAAAGTCCGCCCGGTGGTCCAACAACTGCAGTAACCCAGGTGCTTTCGTTTGAAGATGTGATAGAGACCACTACAACTGTAGCACAGTGGTCGTTCAAACTTGACCGATATTATTCGATCTAGTTGCTGTTATGACACTGCATTTCGTTATGTCTGTCTTTCTGTCCCCGGTGCTGTATAATAGCAGCGTCGACGGCCATATTCACAGGCTATACGTCTGCGTCTGCAAATCGCACGTCAACGATTTGCGGCTGGCTACGCTGGAAATCCAAATTGACAATACGCTTGTTTCTGATAGGCCGACGTACCGAGTTGGCGCACCCGGGTAGGGCGTGGCGTCGAGGGAAGCCAGAGAAAAAAACACGCCACAGAGAGCCTATTTAACTCGGTCGGGGCCGTTCTTTCGAGGGCCGCGGTTCTTCCTCTCCCACGCTTTGAGGTCACACGTTTGAACTTGTACCACTACTACGACCACCACTTGCCCGGCACTACCAGTCGACATTACCACCCACAACGCTACACATAATGTCCCGGGTTATCACGTATGACGAGCTCAAAGCGCACACGCAGAAGGAAGACCTGTATATCCTCATCGACGCCAAAGGTGTGTCCTAGAGCCAATCACACGCAGGCTGTTTCTCACGGTCGGCATCACGGACAGTGTACAATGTGTCCAAATTCCTTGACGAGGTGCGTTTGCCTGCCAACATAACTTATGCCCCCTTTGCTGACGGGCAACTAGCACCCTGGCGGCGACGAAGTGATTATCGGAGAGTCTGGCCACGACGCAACAGACGCGTTCGAGGACGTGGGGCACTCTGACGAGGCGCGTGCGCTCCTGGACGGGCTTTACATTGGGGACTTTGATAAGGACTCTGTGCGTCTCTTTCCTTCTCCCTTTGCTCCCAACTAAGACGGCGACAGGGCTTGGAAATCAAGAGCAGCACGGCGTCGGCACAGGCGTCTCGTCTGGCCAGCGCACAGGCACAACAGAGTTCCTCCAAGTGTGTTTTCTTTTCTATCCTTTCCGTTTGTGCTGAGCTGACGACACTGCGTATAGCACGCTATACCTCGTCCCGCTTGCGTTCCTTGGGGGATACTTTGCGTGGAGATACTACACTGCTGTCTAATACCATTGCTCTACTATTGCGACGGATGCTATGCCATGAGATATGTACACTCTGTGCTCACTCGCTTGGGGCGTCGGCGGCTTGCACGTCCCACGCATGAGAAAATTGGCGCTTATCTCGTGCCCGGTGTCCGTCAAACGCGCTTCGATTCGGATGGCCTGCTGACTGGCGCTATGGCCCATGGGTGCTTGACAAATACGTAAGCAACCGTCAAGTTGAAGGCAGACTGAAGTCTGGTTCTGGACTGCGACTGCTGCTCAAAGTCAAAAGCTTACATGCATTACATTTCCACAACGCGTATACCCTATTTAAGTAAACAACGAACGACGCCGCCGACCCTCGCAGTCATTTTCCAGCCATTATTAAACCCAGTCATCTTGGATCCACTCTCCTGTTGGACTAATCCCAGCCAACGTTCTCCTGCTCATCCAACTTCCTCAAGCCCTCCTTCGCCGCCCCATTCCTCGCCACCTTCTTTGTCAGCCCGCTTCCCCGGCCATATTGGACCCCGTCGACAAACACGGTGACATGCCAGACCGGCGCGGCTTTGACGGCGGGATTGATGGCATCAGAGTCGGAATTGATGGCGGCATCGTCGGCAAACGTAGAGGAGGAGGAATAGACCCATTCGAGCTGGCTTCCCGCGCGCTGCACGCGGTGGTTGAAGAGCCCGAGATGCCCGGTGGATGAATCTCCGTCGAGGCGGAGGCGCGCGGGGACGGGCGGAGGCGTCGTCGGCGGTGTCGCTGGCAGGGACGAAGGCGGGGCGGGCGCGGGAGAGGCGGGTGAAGGCGGGAGTCCGTGTTGGGTGCGGACGGTCCGGTACGCGAGGTCGGCGTACGGTATAAAGAGCGGCGTCAGCCACGCCGTGACCGCAGCCAGGCCTTGGTCACAGTACAATCCACCCACAAAGGACTGGGTAGTTAGTAATTAGTAGTAGGACAAGAGTAGAAGCATTTACCTCGAACAAGTCAGCTACAAAGAATGTTAGTCAATGTGAATTTATGGTATCCTCTCGCACCTTGGATGTTGACAGATGTCTGGAGGGTCAGTGCTTGCGCGGGATGCACTCTCAATCTCTCAGGCAGCTTGTACTTGACAGAACTACCATTTCATCAATACCTTTTGTTTGTTCCAGGCTAAAGCACTCACATTTCAGCAAGTGTTGCATTACCCACTAGCAGCGCTCGCATTTTCTATTTCACTCAGTATGTACCATCGCCTGCAGGACCATCTGCAAACGCACGGTAGATGGCCCAACGCGTAACGTCGGGTACATGTCCAGCATAAAATGCGTAACAACGAGTCCCAGCACAGAGTCTCCCAGATGCTCTAGCCTTAGAAGCCAATCGTCAGTCCATCTCCCACACTCATCGGTTAAAATCCCCACTTTTCATTATCCGGCGATGGATCGTCTGGGCTATCCTCAAACACACGCGTTGGACGTGCAAAATAACTTCGATGGGTAAACACTTGCTCGTTGATGGCAGCACTGAGCAGCGTCGGCAACGGTGGCAAAAGCCGGTCGCCTTCCCCCAGGTCAGGTCTCAATGTCAATCAGATACAGCAGCGGCAAAGTGAGAATGGGACAACAGCGCACTTGAGGCCAATCATTGGACTTGTATCCTCCAAGACGCTGACGCTAACGGTGGCTGGACGAACGAGAGCACGATTGAAACCCAGCCTGGATGTTTTAGTCGCAGCGCAGAACTGTCTCATCGCAAGGGTACAAAGTACATTGTATTCGATACAATTCTAGGGTGGTGATCACGACGATAAGAATAATTCATCATTCATGCAGGGATACTCAACGCTGCCTGTTTTGCTTTTGCCTTCATTTCGAAATAATCCGTATGCAGCCCGCACTCTGTCTTTTCCTTTCCCTTCCACCTGCCCGCACGCTCGTCCTCGCCATCAGCAACCTTGGCAGTGCTGTGCCAATCCCCTACGCTGCGATAGCCCTGTGCAAGCAACGCGTTTCGCGGGACATTGTTCTCAGAAAGATGCCATTCGACCATAGGGAAAGTCCACTGTGCAAGCGGGTTCAACTTCACCAATCCAGTCGAATCCACTTCGAGCGGAGGCAGAGCCGCTCGCGAGCCCCCTTGCGATGCCCGACGCCCAGTGATGACAGATTGTACGCCTAGTTCTGCGTAAGCCCGACGCGCTGGCTCAACCTAGTAGTCTGTTAGAATGAATTTCGAGGCAGAAGGGATAACACACCTTGACAAGGAAATCATACAACCCCTCGTCTCGTTCCCATAGCTTCTCCCCATATTTCGTCTCGAAATCCGCTACTGTCTCGCACCCTTCTGGCCTGTAAACGTGCACCGGGACACCGTACCGCGCCTTTACAGCCTCCACCAAATCGTATGTCTCGTTAAAGTGGTAGAGCGTGTCGATGAAAATGAGCGGTGGTGATGGTGAACTCGACTCCTTGGTGATTCCAGCAAGCATATCAATTGCCACGAGCCCCGTAAGCCCAAACGCCGTCGTCTGGTGCAGCCCAGGCAGATACTCAACCGCCCAGCGCAGGATCTCCTCAGGCTGCAATTCTCGCAAATATGCGTTTATCGCATCGAGTTCTGCCGTACTCAGTGGTAATTTCACTGGTTTTGAGAGGGCTGGGAGGCTAGGTGGAGACATGGGAGAAGGAGGAAAAAGAGAGATGCAAGTAGATTAGAAACGGTGCTGATGAAGGCAGGAAGGCATTTGCGAAAATGACGTGACCGTTGCTCGATCACATGGTCTTGTCGCGTATATGCACTGCCCTGCCTGCCGCTCTGAGATGTCTTGGGCGAAGAGGTACAACACGAAACAGAGCAATGAATACAAACTTAGATAATGTGGTCCTATTGTACATCTAATGCTACAGCAATACCCATCGCGGCAAGCTCTGCACACAGGTAGCGGAAAACGTAGGGAACAGCCACCACGTCCAGATCCCCGCCCTTCGCTTGTCCATTGAGGACATTTTGTGACGATATCGAGACGCGAACGTCCGGTGCACGTTGGAGATTCTGCCCCGTAACCAGCTCTCTCCGTTCGACCTCGTCCTGGTCCTCTGCCTGTGCACGACACACCCGACAGAACTCGCCGCCTGGCCCGGCGGTTTTGGGCAAGCCCGACGTGATGGACTCGCCATGGGCAACGTCGTCGTATCCTAATGAAATAAGGGAGCCACATGTTCTGCATACCCAGGCGGTCGAGTAGTCGGAACAGTTCATCAGACGGTCTTGCAGCAGGAATGAGGTGCCGTGGGCGATGAGAGCGTCGCGCTCCATCTCACCGAAACGGATACCACCTCCACGTTTACGGCCCTAACGGATGAGTGTTATTTATGGCAGGTTTGTGGTCAGAAAGTGCAACTCATACCTTGACGGGTTGACGCGTCAGAGGCTCGACTGTGCCAGTCGTGCGGACTTGGAACTTGTCGAGCACCATGTGACGCAAGCGCTGGTAGTATACGACACCAAAGTAGATATCGGCCGCAAACTCTTGACCAGTGATACCGCTATACATCGGCTCGTTGCCGTAAAAGTTGTACCCTGCCTTGAGGAGCTGGTCGCCGAAGTAGTCGACAGCAGTATCCTGCTCGGAGAAGCGGAAAGGCGTGGCATCCTGTGCGAGACCGTGCATCGCTCCAGCTTTGCCCGCCATACTCTCTACCAACATGCCGATGGTCATACGCGACGGGAAGGCGTGAGGGTTGATGATAATGTCCGGCTGCATCCCGCTCTCACTGAATGGCATATCGACGGCCGGCCATTTTTGCGAACAGACACCCTTCTGTCCGTGTCGTGACGAGAACTTGTCGCCGATAACAGGAGAACGAGTGATACGCAGTGTAACTTGGGCTTTCAGCAACTCAGTGTCACCATTGTCACCGCCTTGTTTGGTCATGAGCTATTGGGCAGACAGGAGCGAAAAGAACTTACCAATGAGTCGGACGACATCAACGTACGCCGTTTCGTCACCCTTGTACTTGACCCATTTTGTTTTTCTCGTCACATCGTCCACATAAGCAGCCAAAGGGTCCCCTGGCGCCAGCTTTGTCCCCACAAGCGGTAGACCGTCCTCTTGGATGTACTCCGTAGCCGCATGTGCCTTCGATCCACTCCTCAGCACGTCTTGCCCAAGCCCAAAGTGCAACGTGTTCTCTCCAAACTTGTTCGCGCCCTTCACATCTTTCAGATCGATGATTTGGGACTTGTACACCGTTCCGTATCCGAACCCGCGCTCGTGCGCGGATTTGTTTAAGATCATGGCGTCCTCCATGTCGTAGCCAGTGTAAGAAATGACAGCAACGACTGCGTTGAAGCCATTGGGGAAGGCGTCCATCGCATATGTGTTGTGCAGTTCGGGGCGGACGATGGGGGTCTGACCAGACTGAAGACGATACAACTTGTTGTCCGTGCGATGTCTAATAGCAGACGTCGGCGTTCCCATACTTTGTTTACCCATCTGCGAGAGGATGTTAGCCTGTGACCGTTTTCATGCCTCGCCTGTTTTTATGCGCACCTGACATTGGTAGATATTACGAGGAGACTGATTGAAGTCCGAGAAGGGAGTGAGGTTGGCCAAAATGGACAGGAAGTTGGTCGGGTTGTGCTCGACGTGGGTTGAGACGCCTTCGTCGATTTCCTCCGGCGTGCAGGCAATGTTCATGTACACCTGCTCGAAGGACCCAACCTGATCATCGCGGCCATTGAGCAGACACTTCACCGGGCGCATCATACGTGAGCGGGAGGCGAACAGGAATAAGCCAGGATATTGACCACCATTGGATTCGAGAACCAAACCGATTTCTAGGTCCATCGGCACGTCGCGGTGCCCCTCTGTCTTCCATATCCTTAGGTTGGTTGCAAGCTGTATGGCAACAGCTGGTCGAGCCCAGCCAATGATGCGGCCGTCAAGTTGAACACAGAGGTTTTTGCGCCCGTCGACAGAAGCGAATGCTTGAGTCATGCCATGTGCGGAGAGGAGGGATGGGATGTTCTTGGTGGGAAGAGGTTGAGTGACGATGCGGCATGCTCGAGCTAGATGGTTGAGAAGACCACAGGGAGAACCATCAGGCGTATGTACAGGGCACAGGAATCCCCACGCCTCGGGGAGGAGCTTTCGAACAGTAGTGGTTTTCAGCTCGGCGAAGAAAGCACCACGATGTATACAACGGAAATGGCTGATATATCGCAGCCAGTTAAGCTTCTCAGCAACAATAGTGAAGCCAGATGCCTGCTGAAGGTCCAGTCCAGTGGGGGAGACAAGGTTGCCAGTTGCGAGGAAGCTAGATAGTCGCGCACCGACATCGAAATTGACACGGGAAATGACCTTGTTAAAATACTTCTCTGTTAGGGTTGTCAGAATCGGACACAGTGAGAATAATAAACGGACGGACTGTCGTGAAAGTCAACATGATTGCCATTGCGAACGTCGGCTGCAATGTTGGCCCGAATGTTGTTCAATATTTCCTCCAACCGCTCCTTGACAATCATGCCATAGAGTGTCCCTGGGAGTAAAACTTCCTGATGCTGTGGGGAATCGGGGTTGTCGGCGCAACATGTTTTTGAGACGAGGGCATAGAGCTTGCGCAGCATGAACAGAAGCAGGCGGTACTTGTCTCGAGGTTCTGGCAGGTGGACGAGCACAACCTTGCGGATGAGCCATGCACCGGCTTCGGCGTTTGAGGCATCCTCTGGGAGACCAAGCACGACGCGGAACTTCTCGCCAATGTAATTTAGGCATTGTGCTCCGGTGCGCATTGTGTAGCTCTTGAAGCTGCGTAGCAAAAGTTCGACACGGCCAGTGAGGAATGTGTTGTCGTGATCTTGCATCACAACACCTTGAAAGATCTCCTTGTCGGACGCCTCGACAAGAGCCTTGAGGATGAGCATGATGGGGATAACATATTCTTGTTTGCGCCAACTAAAGCGAAACATGGCGCTGCCGTTGGACAGATAGTGCAATGTGTTTGTGACGCTGGTTTGGTCTGCGCGAACGCCTCGGATTTGAACGGCGTATTGTGTGTAGGAGGGACCTCGATTGACGAACGAGGGACGTAGGAGGGAGATGACATGGTTCCGCCGTGGAAGAATGAGATACCGAATGAGACGTTCGTTTCCGTTGACCACAAAGTAACCACCAAACTCTTCTGGCTCTTCGTTGCGCTCGGTAAGAGCAGCGGAAGACATGCCGCGAAGATTGCACCGAACAGACTGAGCTGGAGATTAGAATTTGGGTCGAAGGAGTATATCGCTACACATACGCGAACCATGATGGGCACGAGGCCACAGTCTTTGGTGACTTCTTGTCGGTTTTCATTGGGGTCAGTCCAGGAGATCTTGACAGTCATTCGTCCGCGGTAAGACGAAAGCCGTTCACGAGCCTGTTGAAAGCTTAAAATCATTCCGGTAGGTGACACAACAGACACACCTCTCCTGGGAATATACGAGCATCGGAGACATTTTTAGCCTTCTCTGATACCAATGGACGCGCGATAGAGACGTGCTCAACCTTGACTGATCGTGCTTTAATGAACATCATTACGGTGTGCTCAAGGACTTCACTCACGCTCCGTTTTGTTCCCTGCCCCGTCAAAAGCGTAGCGCGGCCCCATCTCCTCGATTGCGGCGCTTATCATCCCCTTCCCGTTTCCGTCTCCAAGTGGAAGGCCAGAGTCATCGAAGAGGCCATTGAAGGATTCGATGTGTGGTGTAACGAACTCGTTAAGAATCTGGTAATTGGCGCCTTTCTGTGTCGGATGTCTGAACGACTTTTCGCGTTCTAGTGTGTTGAATGTCGGCTTGCGTTCCGCCTCAGGGTGAGGCATTTTTTATTCCGCCGCCGTGGTCGTAGTGTGTAAAACAACCGCGGTAGGCAAAAAATCTCGGAGATCGGCACGAGCACCCGGAACGAAAGCGTACTTCCCATCAACTTGAACTCTGGTGCGCTCGATGGTTCCAAGCACAGAGGGTTCTGCAATGCTGGAACTTGCCCATCCATAGTTGGTAATTTTGGTCGTCTGCGAGACGTTGCGGCGTGGTTCGGACTGTACAAACTCATAGGCGTCCTGTATTACGCTTAGTGCCACTCGGAGGAGATACAAGGTTTTCCATTCTATTCCACAATCAACACAGGAATTGCGGCTTAGCAGGCCGTGATATACATTATTCCAATGACCCGGCCTGCATTTCGATTCAGAGAAACCATAGGAATCGTTGAAGTTCAAGTTCAGGTGTTAACCGCCAATGCACAACGGATCTGATTGTTTGGAGGTTCTTGAATCTGCCTGTCTCGCAGGCGAGAAGTTCCAGCAGTTTGAATCAAGTGCCACTAGGTTGAGTAACTACTAAGTACCTCAAAGCTCATTCAACTGACTCAGGCGGAGTTTGAAAAGGTTGATCGGCACCAGGCGTGCCGTGATCCAAACTGGAAGGTGGCCCACCGTGCTTGTCTTTCTACCATTTGCTGTTGTCGCCATGTTTAGCGGCGGAACCGTCAATTCCACATGGGGCGCGAACAATAACAACCAGCAGCAGCAGCCCGGAGGCTCGGTTTTTGGAGGAGGACAGCCGTCCGCGTTTGGACAGTCAGGTAAAGTGCAATTGATCTGTGGTATAAGTATTCAATCTTGACCTACAATCGGCAGCATTTGGAACACCAGCCACTGGTGGAGGAGGTGCCTTTGGCCAAAACAATAATCAGCAATCCTCGGTATTCGGTACACCAGCTGCAACAAATACCGGTAGTGCTTTTGGTGCGTTGATTTGAACAACGTATGTTTGCGCGACTAAACGATGATTAGGCGCGTTTTCTACCCCTGCAAACAACACTGCTACTTCCGCATTTGGAGCTGCGAAGCCTTCCACTGGTTTTGGCGCGTTTAGTGGCGGCCAGACTTCGGCATTCGGCGGAGGCGGGAGTACCCCAAGCGCGTTTGGCGGAGGAGCAGCTCAACCCAGCGCGTTTGGCAACGCGAACGCAGGAACGAGTGCATTTGGAGGTGGAACCACAGGTGTGTTCGGTCAAGCAAAGCCCAATGCATTTGGGATTTCTCCCGGTGCGTGGAGGCGCATTGTATATGCTCAGCACCTGATATATCTACAGCGGGACAGGGCCCAGTTACGACAGGCTCCCTCAACCCCCCGTACGCCTCAACCCCCGAGAAGGATGGGACCTCGGCGACGATACACTACCAAAGCATATCAGCCATGGATGCATACAAGAGCATATCCTTCGAAGTATGGTTTTGAACTCTCCAGATGAACATCTCTCCTCACATCGATCTCGCAGGAATTGCGCGCGCAAGATTACGAGCAAGGTCGCAAAACCGCTTCGGCCCCGGCTGCGACTGGCACGTTCGGCGGATCGACGTTCGGCGCAGCGCAACCTAGCGCCTTCGGGCAACCTCAGCAAGCGCAAACCTCTGCGTTTGGTGCTCCTGCCGCTGCTCCCAGCGCATTTGGCTCATTTGGTGGAGGGGCCAATACCAACACTGGGAGCGCATTTGGTTCTGGTGGTACGAGTGCGTTTGGCCAGCCACAACAACAACAGGCGCAACAGCCATCTGCGTTCGGCACCTTTGGAGCCGCCCAACAACCACAACCAGCGCAGACCAACTCGATCTTCGGAGGTGGAACTAGTGCATTTGGAGCGAAGCCAGCCACTGGAGGGTTTGGTGCTTTCGGTGCGTCGCAGTCGAACTATTTCATGAATCTCCTAATGAGCCCAAGGTGGTACCAATAACGCTGGTACTGGGACGAGCGCCTTCGGAGCCACAAACACTGGCACTTCTCTCTTTGGTGGTACCCAGCAGCAGCAACCGGCTGGGTCTAGCCTGTTTGGTGCCAACAATAACACCGCTAACTCTGGCACCAGCCTGTTCGGAGGTTCGTCCATGGCTCTTCCTCTACAATCCGACTCACCGCGAACATTCAGCGAACGCCAACAAAGGAATCTTTGGACAAGCCGCTCCGGCGGCTGGAGGCACTTCTGCTTTCGGCGGCGGCGGAACGGGGCAGTTTGGCAGCACTCAAAATCAACAACAACAGCCTGCAGCGCCAGCTGGAGGGACGGGGCTATTCGGAGGAGGAAGTGCTTTTGGTGCTCAAAACAACAACCAGCAACAACCAGCACAAGGAGGCTCTAGTATGGTTCCCTCCGTATGCAGTTCTATATGCTGAAGGTTTCACAGTATTCGGGGGCGGGACAACCACCAATCCTCCCGCAGCAAACACTGGCAGTTCGCTGTTTGGCGGAGGCGGCGGGAACAGTTTGTTCGGAAACAACAATAACAACCAGCAGCAGCCACAACAGAACTCTGGGACCAGTCTCTTCGGTGCGAAACCGGCTGGAACAGGGACTTCGCTGTTTGGTGGCACTGGTGGTAATAGCCTATTTGGTGGCAACCAAAACAACCAACAGACTTCTGCTCCGCAGGGAAGTGGAGGGCTCTTCAGCAGTACACTCGGCGCCAACACAAACAACAACCAGCAGCAGCAACAGCAGGGTGGATTCGGTAGTGGCTCGCTGTTTGGTGGAAACAAATCAACCTTCGGAGCCCCAGCACAACCTCAGCAAAACTCTGGTGGCATGTTCGGTGGAAGTACTCTTAACAGCTCAATGGCGAACCCTGGCTCTCAAGGAACCCTCACCGCGTCAATTTCTCATCCTGTGACTACGAACTTCCCCATCTTCAACCTCCTCCAGTCCCAGACGAATCCCATCGACAACTCGAAGAAGAACAACTTCTTCGTCGACATCCAAACACGCAAACCTATGGGTCGTTCGCTAATGAACACGTCGATAAGCGGCTCGAAGCTACGCGGATTCGGCTCCTCGACAAACTTGGGCAGCAGTGTTAACAAATTCTCGTATGCCAATGGCAACCCGCACGGTCTTTCTGTGTCAAAACCCCCGGACAGCAAACCTGCGGATATCCTCCTCGGACGGAGCGGCAGCCCAGCGCTAGGGACCGGTACGAAGAAGAATGTCAAGAAGCTTGTGTTCGACAAGAAGGTTGAGCCACAACAAATTTTCGTACGGTCGGGGAGCCCGTCCCCAATGCGGGGCAAGGTCCTGTTCACCCCGGCTTTGAGTATCGCACAGCGAGAAAAGGAGGCAAAGGAAGCTGAAGAACGTGCGAAGGCGGCAGCTGGAGTGTTATCCACACCGACGCCAGCACCGCGCCAGGTAACGAGCCCCAATCGGTTCAGTGCTGAGGATGCCTCTCAACATGGCGAATACTACACGGTCCCCCCGATCGAAGTTCTTAAGACGGAATTCAGCCACGACCAACTCAGTCATGTCGAAAATCTCAAAATCGGACGTGTCGGTTATGGCGAGCTTACTTTCCTGGCGGCGGTCAATCTTTCGGAGTTGAACAACTTGAAGGAGATGCTGGGCGAGCTCGTTGTCTTTGAGGAGAAGGAATGCATCGTGTACCCGGACATTGACGAAGAGTCGAAGCCGGGACCAGGACATGGACTGAATGTCCCGGCGCGCATCAGGCTGGTGGATTGTTTCCCAACGGACAAGGCGACGAAGAAGGTTGTGAAGGATCCGACGTCGCCGGCAATGAGGAAGTTTGCAGAGAAGCTGAAGGCCATTCGCGACACAACATTTGAGTCGTATGAGCCCAAGACGGGAGAATGGGTGTTTACGGTCAAAGGTTTCTGAGCATCGCTTGTCTATGTATGTACTTTTTCCCGTTGTGAGTATCTCATTAGTTAGCTTGCATACCTACGCGTCTCGTTTGTTGTTCATGTCTTGCTAGTTAGTTGCATCGCGATGTGCGTGCAGTCATTCGGCCCGTAGTACGTATTGGTATCACATATACCACCTGCTCGATGCCTGCCTGATTTCCATGACCGTGGGCGACAGATGGGTGAGAGGCAGTTGATCCAACGCACTGAAGTCTTCCTCCTTCAATAAGACGAATGGGTCAAGCGCAAGTATATGTTCCAGGTCTTAGTATTACTATTATGTGGGGCAGAGCAAAGCTCGGAGTAACCTGCGATTTGTTGGATGACCGAACCTGTGAATGCTCCTCGCTCATGCTTGCTCAATCTCTTTCCCTGTACATATTATCATTAGTCAAGCATTGCAATTGAAGGCTGGAGACTGTCCACAAACCGCGTGAGGTGTGCCGAGGCCGCAGCGTCGGTCCAGCATGCCGTCCTGGAATTTGTTATTAGCTGTGAGCTGATAGGCCATACTCAACCATCTGTTACTTATCTCTTCTTCATCTCGAGGTCGTCGATAGCCATACTTGCCTTAAAAAGTATCCTAGGCCTGTGAACTCGGCTCCGGAATCCCGGATTCTTGCGTATCTCGATCGTGTTATGCCCTTGCCCTCTTTCCATCTACTCGCCGGCATTGTTCCTTTGTTTTTGCTTACATACGCCTTCTACTTTCGACTTGTGCCATCAACTTCCGACGACATGTCTGCCGCTCTGCGATACCTCACCGTTGGCCCGTCTGCGGCCCACAAGGCTACCATAGTGTTCATCCATGTAAAGTCCACTCGTCGACGATGCCACCCAGCCCACAAACATTTGTTGTAGGGCCTTGGAGACAGTGGACACGGATGGGAGCCTGTTGCGCGAATGCTAGGGCAGGATCCCGGTTTGAAGCATGTCAAATGGATACTTCCGCATGCGTTGAGTGTTCCGCTACCGCCTGCCTTCTCCGTAATTTCATGCGTGTGCACATAGACCACAAATGCCTGTCTCAGTGAACATGGGCATGACCATGTCCTCGTGGTTTGACATTCCCAAAATTCCTGTCGAAAGCCGGAAAGAATCAGACTACGACGAGGAAAACATCATGGCCAACTCCAAGCTAATCCAGGCCATCATCGACAAGGAAATAGAAAGCGGAACCGACTCCCGCAAGATTGTCGTCGGTGGCTTTTCACAGGGCGGCGTGATGGCCGTCGTATCTGGGCTTGCATACAATAAACCGCTGGGCGGGATCGTGATTCTCAGTTCATTCGTTCCGCTCGTCGACAAGATCCAAAAGGTATGCAAAATACCGAATCTGCTCGCTGCGTCTGTCGAGGACGACTCGATTTCATTTGTCTCTGACGTCTCCTCTGACTGGGTTTTCTTTAATAGTTGATTAACCCCGCGCAAGACGTTGCAACCCTCCCTGTGTTTGTCGCGCATGGTACCGAAGATCCGGTTATCGATGTGCAGCTGGCGGACACGACGCTAGACTTACTCACGAAGCTTGGTTTTGCACGCGCCGGAAGCGGCTCGGCCAATGGTGTGACGTTCAACAAGTATCCGATGGGCCATTCGACCTGCATGGAAGAGCTCCAGCGGTTAACGTCGTGGCTCAAGCAGGTCGTTTCCTCGTCGTGAGGTTGCCCATGTTGGTGGCCTAGGGGCTGTCCGTCGTCTATACATGGAAGGGTCGCATCCTTCTCATATCACAAATGCCTGTATGTAGCGTGCTATGTACGCGCCTATAAAGTGGTCGCTGCACAGAAATAACCCCATCTCACCTTGACTGGTACTGAACTCTTCCGACCCAAACCTGTGAGCCGTGATATGGTCATTATTATGGATGTGATATGAACGACAAGGCTTTTCGCGTCGACTCGCATACCTGAACCACCTGTGTACTGTGCTTCTAGAGAGCAGAACCACTAGCGGCGTTTTGCCCCCCTCAGAGGAATGCCTCCATGTTCCTCGTTCGGTCGCACCTTCTTATGTGCATGGTTGGAATACAAGCTTGTCAGATTCAGATCTAGATACCAGCCGTATAGGGAGGGACCCTAAGTTCTGGCGACATGGCACCACGTATATAAGAACCCTGCGCGCGCCTGTGTCGAGACATCCAACCCTTCCTTTGTCATGGAGGTGAAATGATAGTACCCCATTTCCTCGGCATCCCTGACTCCCGCTACGCTAGACTCCAACTATGATGAACGGTGTGACTCTCGATGGCGCTCTCGACAACCCTGGAGCCCCTTTGACTTTCTTGGAGATTTCGCCTACTACTGCTCACACCGCTACCGTCATTCTCCTCCATGTACGCTGTGGATGGGTATTCTGCGTTTCCAACCCTTCTTTACGCGTTGCATAGAGCCTTGGAGATACCGGCCAAGGGTTCGAAGATATTGCCCGAGAGTTTAGAAACGATCCCGACTTGCAGCACATCAAATGGATACTACCTCATGCGTACGTTATCCGCGTTAATGTGCACCTTAATCTGAGAGCTCAAACAACACTGCAGAAATTTCATTCCCATTACGGCCAACGCAGGTCTACACAGTCGTGCTTGGTTCGTAGAGCTCAGTCCGCGGATCCAGATAGCACCGTCCATTGACGATTGCTTGAAGGTACGATGTCATGTCATTTGATTGTGACGACGAGCAAGACACGACATCAATGCTCAGAAACGCACACCTCCTCAATAACCTCATATCCACTGAGCTGGAGGCTACAAACATACCGTCAACACGCATGGTCCTTGGAGGCTTCAGTCAAGGTGCCGTGGAGACTTTTGTGGCCGGGGTTTACTGCAATCATCGCCTCGCGGGTTTCGCAAGCCTCAGTGGCTTCTTCCCAATGCCGAATGAATTAAAAAGTGTCCGTTGTCCATCCCACTTCCCGTATGGCCATCGTGGGAGACTGACGCAGCCTTTCTTTAGCTAGCGAGCCAGGCCTTCTGGGATGCACCGTTCTTCATTGGACATGGGCTGAACGACCGCCTCATTCCAGTCGACCATTGCGATATTACCCTCGAGCTGCTCACGTCCCTCGGTGCGATGAGGTCGACGAACGACTGGTCCCGTGGCATTACCTTCATCGTGTACGAAGATGGACGTCATGACTGCCCCACAGAGGAGCTCGACGACCTCTCAAGATGGTTGAAAGCTGTAGTGCCATCCCGACTCTCCTCATAATCAGTTCATCTGTTTATCCCAATGATCTGATTTGTATAGAACATCGATATTTTAATGCACATTTAGTACTACTTGTACTCAGTCACTTGAGCGCCCAACCACGAGGAAGTCTTCTGACTTGTAGATTAATCCTGTTTTTGAATCACAGAATGCGACCATGTATACTCTTACTCTACTCAACTCAAGTAACAACGCACCTCCCAGCTTCGAACCTGTGCGATTGTCCGTCCGCATGGCCGGTTTGCGGCCAGGAGTTGATATGCAATGTATTTGCAGTATTGAGGTGCGTCGGCCTGCCGTTGAGCACTTCGTAGAGTCGTGCAGCCAGCAAGCAGGCAAGTGGTATGGCTTAAAGAACAGGAAATTAAATGATGTGAAGATTAGAGGCATTAAAAGTCTGTCATGTACACGCTGCCTTATTCCCGCTTTCTCCTTGCAGATACAGATCAAGAGATAGATGCGCCTCCGAGTCGCACATACTGGCAGCATGAATTATTCACCTGTACGTCGACAGCTGCGGGATATACCCTCCGCAAATGAACTAATACTGCCCGTACCTTGACCTCACTGCCTCAGGCGAACTACTACGCTTCAAAGTTCAAGGCCTAACACCCTGTAGAAGTTGAACATCTGAACTTGTCTTAGCACTTCATTTGGACTTTGTATGGATGGAAAACTCGAGTGAGTGAATAAACCTACGGGTGCGCATCAACTACTAGCTCGACGCCACAACTTCTGAGAAGCCATCTTGGCCTACCGTTTACGGCCTTAAGCCCGGGTGTGCCTACCGCGATCTACCTCACTCACATTCATTCTATTAGTCATGCGTTCTGCCTGTCTTCAAACGGTATTGCGTATAATATACAATGTATCATGAGTCGTTACTTTCAGCATGCCATATCTTGCATACACAATAGAAGTACAATGTCCTCTTCGTCAACCTTCTCTACACGCGCTGAGCGATCTCCAACTTTTGGTCCTCTATCTTTATCGAGCCCATGGGGGTAGAAATGCCTGATTGTAGGCGCCTGTTCTCTTGCATGCGCTGGGTGACGATGGCGTGTGCCCGCCATGGCTTGACGTCGGACGCAAAGAGTTCGTCCATGCGCTCGAGTGGCACCGTCTTCGTTTCCGGAAGGAGGAACTGTGGGATGCATCAGACATCAAACTGTTCAAGCGCGAGAGGAGCAAGACTACATACGTAGACGTAGGGTACTGAGAGGACCATGAGACTGGCAAAGAAGATGTAGACGCCGTAATGCATCGACGAGAACATCTGCGGTGTGAACCGCGCAATGAGGAAGCTGTGTTCCTGGCGTTAGGCCGAGTCAAAGGACATATGGAGAAGAGTATCTCACGTATAGAGCCAGTTGGATGAAGCCATGCACGCTTGTGTGAACGTGCGAACGTGTTGAGGGAAGATCTCGGCACCGACAACCCAAGGTGTCCCATTCCACGAGGGGGAATAGAATATGGTCCAAATGTAGAAGAAAGCGATGGCACTACGCCCGCCCGAGTCGACTGTGCTGCTCGTGTTCGAGGTCGGGTCGGAAATGGCAATGTAGGCGCCAATGTAGAACATGCTGATAGCGCCCCCAACGGAGCCGATGATGAGCAGCAGCTTGCGACCAAGTTGGTCGACGAGGTAGAGCAGGAAAACCACAGCCCCAAGCAGTTTGACTACCATTGAGTTAGCTGGGTTCTGTCGGCCAACGTCTCTGTAGTACGTACTGATTCCGTAGACCCCAGTGGTGAGCAGAGATGTACTTGCGCCGGTGAGACCTATGGACTTGAAGATAGTGGGAGAGTAGTAGTTAATGGCATTGATTCCTGTAGCATTTTGCCACGCGAATAAACTCGAGCCCAAGAGCAGGCGGTATACGAGGCGCCTGTCTGCGAAAACAGTCTTCATCGGCCCAAAGAATCCTGCGCCAGCAAGGCTACGCTCATGCTCGACAGCCTCCTGGATCTCTCGCAATTCCTCAACGACATAGGGTGCGTCTTCAGGTAGATGGCGAAGGTAACTGAGGTTCTTGAGTGCTTGCATGTTGCGATCACGAGTGACAAGGAAACGTGGTGACTCTTTCAAGAACAGAGAGCCAAAGAGAAGGAGACCGCCAGGCTGAGTGCGTTGGTGTGAGCATTTTTAAAAGTCAAGAGACCCTTTTGAGAACATACAACGAGCTGAACGGCGAAGGCGATAACCCATTGTTTATGACTTTCGGGAATGTGGCGAGTGACCCCGTAGTTGATCCAGAAACCTAGGGAAAATGTATTTTGAACAAGCAAGCCCTAGCTCACACTGTCAAGAACCTACCAGTCACACCGCCAATTTGCCAGCAAAGCTCGTACAGACCAATCAAGCGGCCACGAATAGCGGGCGGTGCGATTTCCGCAACATAGATTGGCTGAAGATGTTGCTGTGGTCAGAACCGACGATGCGCTGTAAATACGAGAGGAAACGCACAGCCAAGTTGGATGCGGCGCCAATAGCTACGCCTGCAATGACACGGCCGGCGTAGATTATGCCTAGACCAGTTTTGTCGCTGGCCACCGTCTGCAGGATGGCGCCGACACAGAAAAGAAGGCCGGCGGCGAAGAGGCCGTACTTGCGTCCCCAGTAGTAGCCCACGGGATAGCCAAAAATCGCTCCGAAGAAGCAACTGTGTGCGAAGTGAGCATGTGCTAGTACCTTTTCACGAAGCGCACTGCGCACCCTGCCTGATACATCGAGACGATGTTGGCGTCAATGAGGTCGAGATTAGCCTGAGGTCTGTCCACCAAGTCGAACTCTTTCTTGAACGATGCAAGGGAGATGGATGTGCCAATGAAGGCAGAATCATAACTTGAGACAATGAGCTACGACTTTCCGACGCCCGCGAGAATGCACATGCCCAATCATAACGGCGGCGAAAGTTGCAATCAGTGAATTGGCGTATACCCTCCATGAGTAGACCTCTGGAGGAGTGGGACGATCTTCGACGCGAGCTAGCTTGACCATGATGATATCGCCTCCAAGTGGTGCGAGGTGATACGGGGGGTTCCGGTGAGTGGTAGGATTGAAAAAAATCGAGTCAAGTTAATTTTATAGGAGTGCCTGGTGTGGGGTTTCCCCACATTGCGGAGGTGGGGAATTTCCGCCGATCGAGTTGGCAAGCCTATTTCTGTGGCGACCACAGAGGAGGGCACTTTTTCCGCAACGCAGTGCTCAGGATTGGCCGCGTTGTTCTAGGATAATGACCGAGTGAATGAGTAGAGCCCATCCAATGGCAGAGGCCTGCAGATCAAGCCCCACCGTAGGGAAAGCAGGGATAATCCGCATGTTGTGTTGGACTGCGTAGGCTTGTTATCATTGACTGACCGCTACTAAGCCATGTTCAATACGGCCGCGTAAATCAATGGCGAGGCATGAGGAGATCTGGGATATAGCCTATCGAAGAGTTGTCTTCGTGGAAGGAAGGATGAGTGCGTGCATTGCCCGATTGATTAATCAGTCAATCGCCGGCGCCACTCAGCCTAAAGACCTTGTCACTTGAAGACGCGAGAGCAGCGAAGCTTTAGAACTATCGCAACTACAATATTCTGAATATTGAGACTTTTGATGCTAGTCTTGATGCCGCCTGTGTCTGTCATAGTCAGAGAACGAGCAGAGGTAGATAACTACTAGCATTCACGTGTAGACAGAAATTGTGTTCGAAAACTATCTTCCGACCTCAGCTTGATGTGCGAGCTGGATGGCAAAGACCGCGCTGAGCAGCGGCAGCGATAACATAGTTGACGATTCTTCCAGCAGCACATTTTCCAATGGTCACTCTCGATTTACTTGAATGATTATTATACGTACTCTTAGTGTCAGATCCACCAACAAGAGTAAACAGCATCAATAATTTACCATAATATTACAGGTAGCATGAGTCCCAAACCCAAAATAACGAGAGATCTATCAACTATCATGTTCTGCGAAGATGCATCTGCATTCGCGGACGCAGCGGCACTGGACAGTGCTGTCCCCGTTGCCTGACCAGCCCCCAAAGCACTGCGCGTTGTGACCATCCGGGTCAAAGTCGAGGTGGATTGTGGAGGGAGTGTCGTGGAAGGTGCCTCAAAGTTTAGAGTAGTGGCAGGAATGGGCTCCAGCGCGGAGATCGAGGCAAGGATACCACCATTGTGAGAAGGCGCGACAGTAGGAAGAAGGGCCGCAGAGCCCGAGAATGAGACGGTCGTGTCAGTGCCGGTCAGAGCCTCTGCAGTCGGGGCGAGCTCGATGGAGGCTGCGTCCAAATGTGAGAAAGATGTTACGAAGCCAAATGGAGTACACACATCTGAAGTTGCCACCGTTGCTCTGCGCTGCTTCAACAGCCTTCTGAAGCTTGTCTTCAGCATCGACTGGTACCAGCGACATGAGTCCTATCCGCGGTGGGTCAACAGATGGATGTGTGAGATTGCCATAATGGAAGACGACAAGATTCCTTGTAGATGTTAGCTATGATGCGTCAATACACGGCAAAAGAGCTCACGATTTGAAGAATGGATCGCCCAAGCTCCAACGGAAGAGGGAGCCACGGCTTGGGGGGTCAGTGGCTACTACCTTGCTCGCCACACACTCTGTCGCATTTCCAGATGAGGCTGCCCCGATAAAGTCTCGAGGATCGACCGGAAATTGCTGCAGGACAGGTTAAGCCCTCAACCATAGCACAGCTAAAGACGAACCTTGCCACCTATCAGGAATGATAGGTTATGAGGCTGAGCACAAGGGAGTGTCGGTTTCGAGGTGGTATCCGTGGCATCGTATCCCGGCGACACACGGGTCAAGATATTGTTCACAACATCTGAGGGCCCACGAAGAATGGAGTTTCCCTATCCATGATAAGCCACGCCTTTGCAAGTCCATAGAAAACATACAGTGTCGATGAGTGCAGATACCTTGGAAGTATCCACGCCATCGGTCGCGTTCTCGGTCGAAGCATCTAGCTTCACTCCATTCAAGTACACCCCGTCGATCTCAATTTCCCAACGGCTTCAACGAACTGAGCTTTGGGGAGACCACGGGAGAAAACCATCACTCACTATGGATACACTTCATCGGGGGCAAATGTTGGAGGACTAAGGCCACCATCTTCCGGGCGGTACATTCGAACGGGTACCCAGGTGAGCATGGAATCGTTCACACCCTCTGGCAGTCGCCCGACAGTGAGTACACCGTCACCGCCACCAATGTCAATGGTATTCCGTTGCAGCTCAATGGCGAACATTGGTGCTTGCAGCGCACCAGTCCACGCTATCCGAGCGAGGGTAGGACCATACGCCGTCGTCGCGCGCAGAAAGTCATCTGTCGTATCCAGCGCCCCAAATCTGTCGGTTACAAGTGCTTCCTGGACCTTGCTTCCTGTGTGAAAGCCAAGGCCGAATATTCCGGCAGCATATTTAACAGTCGGATTTGTAGTCTGGGTGATGGCAGCAAAGGCCTGGTTCTCAATAGATATTCCGGCAATGGTTGCAGTGTCAAATGCAATGGGGCCAGAGGCTGAGGTTCCTGACGTCGAGTCGCCATACTTCATGGTGACAGTCGACCCAGAAGCATTGAGGGATGAACTGTCAAACCGTGCAGATTTGGCGCCATCACAGGCGTCGGCCGTGCATGTATCCGTGATGACCCAGAAGTCGGAAGATCCAGTGTCTATCTATTGTTATTGTTGCTGAATTTCGACATAGTTGGTTGTAGCGCACCAAGGTTAACAATGGTCACATCAGATCCAATCTCAACGGGGACAGTATAAAGCCTGGAGAAATCAGGAATTGAGATGGTGGACTGGGCTTTGAGACTCACAAGTCTGAGTTATCCCCCAGGCCTATATCTCCAGTTGCATTGCCCCGCTTCACCAACTCTGGAGTCCTTCCGCGTCGTTGAATTGGAATCGTGAAGCCAGTCTCGCGTGTCGTGATTTCGCTGGCCAAAGCTGCAGAAACAAATGGAAAAACCGGCCAAAAAACGCTGAACGCGATGAGCAGCAGAACGAGACTCCCAGACATTGAAGAGAATGTGTGCTGCAGTTGAAAGAAAAGAAAGCTCGCGCCAGCGCTGCAAGATGAAAGACGAGAAAGTGAAAGGAACGGCGGCCGGCACGAGGCGTGGTGGGTGCAGGAAGGCAAAAGGCCGCCTGCTCGCCTTCATCACGGCAACACACATCGCGATCGACAGTTGCTTCACGCACCGAGTCTCGACTTTCGACTGCATGCTAAGGTTGAGTCCAATTGTTGTCGGAAAGAAATTGGTGAATTGCTTCAATGCTCCTTTGCCTCCTCCAACCAACATGGCAAACGAAAAATCGTTCATTCCAATAAGCATAAATGTCGTAGTGGCACGGTTTGCCAAAATGCTACACAAATGAAATATACAAAGAATTGAGGCTTGCCGCGAGATCTAGTGGAGGAAAGTGGAAGGTGATTACGAACATACACACGTATAGAACTGTACCAGATTATAGGGAGGAATGCTAGATGCAGGTGGGTCGGCGCTTCATCAAGGGTAGGTCATAAAAAAGTTCGTAGGAAATGCAAAACACCGAAAGAGATATCCTAAGCAGACAGAAGATTTAAATAGACAGGGAGAGTAACAGACTAAATGCCGTTTATGATGAAGGTGGTCGTCTCTTGAGGAAGTCCCGTCGTATCGAAAACCTATGATGGTCTCCGTCGCCTTTCCGAGTTCTCCTCTTCCCACTTGCGCCCTCCGTCGCTTCGTCATCCTGCGCCAACGCCAGATTCCGTCTGCTCGATAGGTTTGTTTGTATCCGTTGCATCGCAACACCGTGCTCCTCAGTTGCAAAGTCGAACCCACGATGCACAGACCGGATGCCAGTCGACATGTCTGTTCGCGATGCGGACCGCGGGTCAATGTTCGAAGGCTGCCGAGCAGAACGCACAGAAGCCGCATCCGCCGCACTCGACCGCGTTGTCCTCCTCTCCAAGCCAATGCTTTGCTCCGACGGTTGCCTGCGCATCGCTTTGAGTCCAGCATTGCCTTCGTCGTCGATGAACACATTCTGTCGGGTGAAGTCGAAGGATGGGTTGGTCTTGCGAATGTAGCGCAGGATGGCAAAGTCGTCAGGCGCAAAGCCGAATTTGTACGCCTTCGAAATGTAGCGGGGCAGCAAAGCAACACAGGTGGTGAGGAATACGGAGAACCAGAAAAGAGGAGAGCGGAACAGGAATCGATTGTTGCCGAAAACAGGTGTGTAGAACCATCCTGGCGAAATCTCGCTGTAGACAATCTGGAAAGCAGTAAGATGATGGTCATGAAGCATGGCACTAAGATACACACCGTGTACAGCCACAGCAAGGCAATGCCGAGGAAAATGGCGAAGAACACCCATCCAGTCCAGACGGCAGTGTTCATACCGTTGAACCCGTTGGCAGTGAATACAGCTGCGAAAACCATGGCCGTGGAGAATTCGACGAGATGTTGGTCATAACCATCTGAACGAGCAGTCGGGGAGAAGTAGCCATATAGCGTGATGAAGAAAATGACAGCAGACTATGGATGATGAGAAACAACATTGTATCGAACGACAGAAATCACCAACCTGAATAACGGCATCCATCATGTAGATACTGAACGACTTCATTCCGAACCAATGACCCTCGCGTCCATACTTGTACAACTCGGGAATGGCCATGAGGATATCAGCGTCAACGATGCGGTCGAACAGACCGATAGCAATGACAGGTGCGATTGTCCAGAAGGAATTCCAGAAGAGCAGGTAGGTATACTCGAAGACGCTGTAACAAGGTGAGCAAAAGGCATTTGTTTCGAGGAAAAGGATACGCACTAGTTCGAACTCCATCCGCAATAGATCTGGAACCACCAGAGGACACCGATACACACAATGTTCTTGTAGAAGAAGTTGAGAATCATGTTGCCGTTGCGAGCATACGACCAATGGCCGTGGACAAGGAGAAGTTTCTTGAGGAATCTGAACTGCGCGATGGCATAGTCTGACGAGTTGACAGCCTGAAGACCTTCTTCACCAGAGATACCGACGCCGACGTCCGCAGCCTGAACAGCCTGTGAGCGGAAGGAGGCACAGGTAGAGGAGATGTCACACCTGAATCATGCTAACGTCGTTGGCACCGTCACCAATTGCGAGGGTCATGGTACCGAGGCCATCCTTGACAAGCTTGACCACGAGCGCCTTCTGTAGCGGAGAGACGCGGCAGCAGATGACACCTTCACACTGCATTGCGAGACGCAGCAGAATGTCCTTGTTCTCCTCATCCTTGAAGGCCTGTGAACGTGTCAGCAGCTGGAGCAGATTCAAAGCAAGAGGTGATCGTACATAACCAAGCGCCGAACCATCAATAACCAAGACGAAACCGCCTGGACGCTCGCCGTTGCCTTCGCCAACAATAGACGATATACCAGTCTCCACACGCCGGAGCGGGGGCATGCCAGTGATACCGGAGCCACTGCGCCGAGAGCTGACGCGACCGAGGTTGAGTGCCTTCTCCTTGATGTCAGCACCGTCGCCGTCGAGAATGCCGCTATCAGGGAAGAACTCTTCGATGGCGCCAATGAGTTGCTGAGATACAGGTCGACTGCCTTCACCACCACCACGAATGACAATGATATTGGACTGCTTGCCGATGAGGTTCGTACTGTGGCCGATAGCTGTGGGCATGTTTAGGGCTATGTTCGGCCTACGGGGTAAGCACGTACCAATGGCAGTTTCAAGCTTGTCTCCAGTAGCGACCCAGATCTTGATACCAGCACGCTTAAGGTCGGCAATGGTCTCTGGTACACCCTCTTGGAGACTGTCTTCGATAGCGGTCGCGCCGAGCAGACGAAGGTCGTGTTCGATGGCTGCGGAAGCCTCCTCAATCATCTCCTCACGGTTCTCCATTGCAACAGTGGCGGCGTGATACTGCTTGCTCCAGGTGGCATATTCCTCATCTATAAACATTTGAATTAGTACTGGTAGAAGGTCATAAGACGACAATGCATACCGCCAACGATCCGGTAGGCGAGGGTGAGTGTTCGCAGACCGTTATTGGCAAATTCGCTGAGATGGTCTTCTGTCGTCTTCTTCAGCACTTCATCCGAACCCGGACGCAGACGCTCCAAAACGACGTTATCGGCACCCTTCATGAGCAGGAACACCCTGTTGTCGTCGTCATCGAGCTTCCGCACGATGACACTCATCCGTTTGCGCGCACTAGTGAAATCGAGAATGTTGAGCAGTTCGTACTTGTCGACGTCGTCGGGACCCGTCGAGAATGGGGTGTGCACGCTGAGGGTTTCACGGTCGCGGCCGCGGAACGCGTATCCAACATCGGCAGCGGCTTGTACGAGAGCGGCTTCATCTGGAGATTGAGCCTTGTATTCGAGGCGACCAGTGTCAGGATTGGTGCCCGTGAGGACAGTGTGGCACAACGAGAGGACGGAGAAGAAACCATGGATAGTGCGGGCCCGCGTATCGGCAGAAGAGGATGAGTTGACCGCATCGGCAATGTCGGCAGACAACTCAGGCGCGATGAACTTGACTTCAGGCTTGTGGACTATGGGTGCAGTCGCGGTGTCGGAAGAGGACGCGTCAGAATTGACAGAAGGTCGATCTGCGAGCTCCTTATCGAGTACAGGGGTGGGAGCCTTCGCAGCCTGCTCTTCCATAGTGCCAGAGTACGACTTGCCATTGATCGAACACATGCGGAATATCATGGAGTTCTAAGCATCACAGTGAGCAACAATGTAAGAAACACGAATAGTGAAGCCCACCTGGGTCAGCGTGCCAGTCTTGTCGGAAAAGATGTATTCAATCTGGCCAAGGTCATCGGACAAATTCCAACTGCGAGCAAGGGTTGGCTGCTTCGTCTTTTCATAGTACATGTCGGAATCGAAGTAGATGAAAGCTGCCTGACATGTCCGCACAAACTCGATAGAGATGTACAGTGAAATGGGGACAATGTTCTGGAAGGTGATGAGGGCGAACGCCCATGTAACGAGGCCGTTGATGGAAGGATTGTCGTCTGAGCGGTCGTCCCAGAATAGCCAAGGGGCGCTGCGCGGGAAATAATGATGCTCATTGACAGAATCGGCAATAGCACAGACCACGGCCATAATGGCGAGAATCAGCAAGTTGAGGAAACTAATGAAACAAGTCAGCGTAGGTTTCACAACGCACTGGTTTACCGAACGTACACCTGAGGATTCATCTGACGCTCGACCTTGCTGCGTTTCGAGGGAGTACCACCGGAATTGAGGACAATTTTGGTATCCTCACCCGTGAACAGAACGAGGCCGATGACCCAGGAGGTGTTTCGAAGGACAGTGCCACGGAGCAGGGTAGTCTGAATATCGACGGGGACGGTCTGGCCATCACGGTTGACGGCTGCGTTGAGGCGGAACATGTTGTTGTCGGGCCTGTCGCAGTCCACGGTGAGACGGCTGTCTGCACAAGACAGCGAATTCTTGAGATCAGTGAGACTGGTGACGGCGTTACGCGACTTGAGATTTGTTTCCCCATCGAGGTTCTTGGTCTCTATGTACGCGACGTTTTCCTCTTCAGATGTAGCGCAGATGAGAATATCGGCTGGCAGCGGCTCATTGTCATAAATCTTGACAAAATCCCCGACCTTGACGTCCTCCCACATGCACTTCCTCCAATGAACCAGACCGCTTTCGTGGTGACCACCGAGGAAGCTGGGCCTGTGGATATGGTGATGGTGGTGGTCTCCGTCCTTGGGCGGCGCTAGAGAAGGATCATCGAATTCAACGTCTCCAGCAGGGGCGAGAGGGGGTGCCTCCTCTGCTGCAGCTTTTTCGACGTCGGGGCGCTCGTCCGTGTGTTTGCTGAACCATGGCACCTTGTTGGGTATCCGAAGAAGGTTTAGAGAATGGAAAGGGTCGCTGGGCTTGGGAATAGTATGATTGGGGTTATGCCAGGAGCCGCCTGCGAGAACCAGAGTGTGCGAGCGGTTGACGCGATTGTCTGACTGGTGACGCTTGACATCCTCGTAGGCATCCTTCGCACCCGTGATAGCGACGACAATGAGCAGAGGCAAGATAACCAAGCCTGGCGAGATCGTAGAGAACTTGTCGAAAAATTGGAGAATCGCAATTGCGAGGAAGAACCTAAATGGCTGTTAAGGAGACTTCGAGGCTGACACGAATAGGCGCATACATGTTCGCTACTCGACGGAATTGCTCCAGGATGTTTCGGGGGAGAAAAGTGAGAACCGTGTACTTGGAGGTGATAACTTGGTTTGGCGTGAACAGCCTGTTAGGGTATGGTTAGACTCAAATTCTCGTGAAGATTTGGACAATGGGGGGTGATAAAATCGCAGATACGGGCGAGGCGAGTACACACAGACAGCGGCGACTCACCATTCCTTGTTCACGCGCCCTTTCTTGTCCTTCGACTCCTCTGGCAGCTCCTCGTTGACATAGACCGTTCTCCGTGGTCCTGGAGGCCTCTTCCGGATAAACAAATTCTCGACGCTAAAGTCGGAGAGGCGGTCGTAAGCAATGAGGAATTTGTCCCATCGTCCCTTCATCGCGTTGGCTGACTTGCGACTCGTTCGCTGACCCCGTGTCCAATTTTTGGGTGTGAAGAAGGATATGAGCAGACCAAGACTTGACACTAAAAGCCCATGAACGTCGAGGATGAAGGAGCGAACAGAGTAAGCAGCAGAAGAACGGCCGGATTCCGTGAGACTGTCATCCGTGCTGACTGGCCGATCGTCACGTAAGACCGGCATCTCGGGCGGACTTCCAGAGTTGGAAACGATTGGAAAAGAGCGTTAAAGCTGGGACGATAGCGACCTCGATGTCCACAAGTAAGAATACTGCACAGAGGACCGCAAAAATATTGCGGGGGGAGTGAGAACTAGAATCCTCCAGCGGTTTTCCTCTCTTAAATTGCCAGTCATCCAACTTTACTCGGATTACCGCTTATGACACCGCCCGCTGCTTTCGATATATTTCCGCAAAGACATCGCAGTCAGCCGCCTGTCTTAGACACTAGACTCAACGTTTGCTCATCCGACTCTTCCGGGTGCGCCTGCTCAAGGACACGAGGGAGCTACTCAACACTCAGGTCCAACTGCAAACACGGCTTATCGGGAAGATGACACCTTCAGAAAGCCTCAGCCGCGCGAGAGCACTATCTGTCCCCATCTCACGACATAGGCAACTGATTAAAGCGTGTCTCAAAGCGAAAAAGGAGAAGATTGCTTGAAACAGGCCTTGATATTATCATAAATTTGTAGACAGCTCTGCAGCACACTACTCAATATGTTGAAAGACCTTGGAAAGTGCCTCTATAGCGCTGAGCGCAGACCTTGAGCGCCCGATGAACTCCGCTGTTCGAAGCAGAACGTGTTGGAATGTCCAACAAGCGCCGCGCGCGTGAGCGCCATCAATTGATCGGTAGACGGAGCGGTACCTGTACTCCTTATCTGTCCCGATAACCACCATGTTGTCCGCCAGCGCCGTAGCCCTCACGACTCCGTTTGAAACGTCGCTCTTCGCAAGCGACTCGTGCTTGTCCTCGGCCTACTATGGAACATACCGCGACGGAGACAACTATCACGCAGTCTTTCTCCCCGACGTCGACTGCTTGACATCCTGGTCCCAGAACACGCTCGTTCCAGCGGCCCACTTTGCACCCATCCAAGGAGAGGCGAAACAACTTGTATGGCTTGAGAAGAAGGCGGTAGATGCTTCCCTACGTGATTCCGAGGAGCCAGTATCCATCGTCGAAATCCTTAAACAGTTGGAGGAATATGGCGAAGCTCCGGCCCCACTGTACGAGGAGAACGCGGAGATTGTTCTTGTCTCCCAGCCAGCGCAAGCTATCGAGGTTCTTTACGCGTCGTCGACAGCCATGTTGTTGTCCGTGGACCAACCCAAGGCATTAATTATCGACACACTCCTGCCGCGGTTCTGGAAGTCAACTATAATGCCAATCGGACCTGTGCCATACGTCCCGGTCCCCTCGGGTGCCAACGCGCGTGTGAGCGAGCTCGTCGCAGCTCTGAACTTTGATCCAGAGATTGCGGAGGTCGTCAACAGCATATCCATCGCCCAGATAAAGAACGACATCCGCTTCCTGACCGGAGAAGATACGAAGTCTGGCATTGTGTCGAGACACTCTTTTACAAGCGGCGCGCGCGTCGCAGCGGAGTGGCTGAAGGAGCGGATAGAGGATAGCGGCGCGTCGTGTGAACTGCAGCCCTTCTTGACTGGTTTCTCTCCCAATGTTATTTGGTATGTAATCCACTTGGCAACCCGTGGGCTCCTCTGAATCCTCCACAGCCGCTATGAAGCGATAGTCAACACCACCGAGACCATCCTTATCAGCGCACATTGTACGTTACCGCCAGTGCGTGTGGCAGACCTCTCATGATCTCTTACAGATGATAGCCGTGGCTCTTTCGGTAGCACTCGCGCTCCTGGAGGTGACGACGATGGTTCTGGCACGACTGGTATTCTCAATATTGCCCGCACCATTGGTGCCAAGGGTATCAAATTCCACGCCAACGTTGAGCTCTGCCTTTTCGCTGGTGAAGAGCAAGGTCTCCTGGGGTCCAAGGCTCATGCACGCGACATGCGCGCCTCGGACGCCAACCTGACTCTGGTCATCCAGGCGGATATGACTGCCTACCACCGTCCCGGTGAACCCGCCCAGCTTGGTCTTCCCGCAACGTGTGTGAAGCCGTTCTACAGTTACTGACAGATAATTGACTATGTCGGTGCTCAGCATAGGTAGCCCCGAGGTTGGCGACTTGGTGAAAGGCATTGCTGGTCTCTACAGCCCGGAGCTCACCGTAGGATACACCGCGGCATGCTGCAGTGACCACCAGTCGTTCCATGAGCAGGGTTTCCCCGCCACGCAAGTGTTCGAGCGTGCAGGCCCTATTGTCGACCCGATGTACCACAACAGCGGTGACTTGAGCTCAAGGGAGGGATACGACTTTGACCAGCTCAAGGCTATTGCTAAGGTTCAGGTGCGTATCGCGCCATCGAGCTCGACCATCACCAACTGATTGATTTCTCCAGTTCGCGACTGTGCTTCATGCTGCTGGCTTTGAGGTCTCGAAAAGTGAAATGAATTAGAGACGAAGCTTTGCAATATAAGCTGATATTTTGCTTCCACTTGTCGGTGGATCCAAAACACCGTACCGCAGCGAGCAAGTCCAGTTGGAATACAATACATGTGGTCGAGCTCCGGTTCACAAACGCTGCAGCAGCCTATGAGAGTTTCCGGAGAGTTTGAAGCTCAAACACAAACGTGCGGAACACATCGGCTGCCAATTGAATGGCAAATGCTGAGCGCTGAGCTTTACGATGGTTACGATGGGTGGGGATTTGAAATATTCGTCCCATGTCAGAACATTTTCATGTTGGGGATTTCCACAAGTCAACTGAAGGTGCAGCTCAGACACCTAGTTTTGTGCAGCCAGTGAACTTCTGACTGAGGATGATTCATCATTCTCTCATTCCAAATCGATGAAATGACTTCCACCAGAACCACTAGACTTGTAGGCGACACAAGAGTTGTAGAAAATCCATTAGGAGGGGGGGCTAGCAATACAGTTGTAGGTCCTAGAGAGGTCTATCGTGTTGCGAACGAATAAATTGATGACTGAGAAAGAGTGTTTATGCGCGGGCCTCTGCAAGCTGACGAGCTTCACTCGATGGCGACACCTTGAGACTCTGCTCGTCCTCGATGCGCGCACGCTCCTGCTGCTCGAGCACATCGCGCCATGAGTGATCGACCACACGCCCCTGCTTGGAACCCTGCGATGCCTTGAAGGCTGAGGCGCCAATGACAAGAGCGACGGTCAGTGCCTGTGCCCACATACGGGCCTGCACAACCTTTTGCGATGGTGATTGGAGCCTAGATAGGCGTGAGACCATGTTGTCGAGGGTATGGCTTGGAGACGCACCTGTCGCGGGCAATGATACCACCTGCTACGCCCATACTGGCTGCCCAACCACCGAGAATGATGGTCCACTCGTGCCTCAAAGCCCAATCCTTCGCCTTTGCGCTGAATGTCATCCGCTCCCATGCGAGCTCTGTAGCAGCCTCCTTGTCGTCCAAAATCTTGGTCATATCATCTTGCCTGCAGCATAATGAGAACGAATGCAGATTAGTATTGAGCTGCTGAGACGCACCATTGGGATCGGTCGTACTCGAGACCGCGACGCTCAGCCTGGATAGCAAAGCCAGGGGCGACGAAGATGATGATTCCAAGTGCCTTCAAGTGCGGAGGAAGCGCCTTGACTACTGGGTACCGCCTGGATGCCCATAGTGTGAGAGGAATGCCGATTCCGGCGCCAATGAGAGCGCCCTCGATACCGCCGCGGACGGTGGCCTTTTCGTGGGTGGCCAATTGTTCGTCGGTGAGAAGCTAGGCGAATATGAGGCTCTAGTAGTGTTTGTTTGAATTTGCAAAACTAACCTTCATGTTTGGTAAGGGAGTTGTAGGAGGAGGAAAAGGGGGGAAAGGGTGGATCTGTGGGCTCTGGAACGACCGGGGCTGGTCCCTTTATACCCTTTTGACGTCACACTCCGGGCGGCGGCAGAGAGAGAACGCTGCACGTGACTCGCCGGAGGATGTCGGTGATCTGGATCGAGATGGTTGGGTACCGTTGGGAATTCTGCCCTTTTCAGTCAGCCTGCAGGCATTTCGTTCACCCAGACTTCGCGGCATTCCCACTGCAAAGATAGGTCCTTGTCCCGTGTTCTTCATTCTCAATCATCACACCATGATTCTGCCTCATTCCGCATGTCATGCATACCTTCATTCCGAATGAACGATCATGTTGAACAATCTCTTTACCAATGCTTCCAGACTGCACAGAATTTTCCCTCAACCCAACTTCCCGACTCGTTTGATTCTGATGCTCTCGCATGGTACGACGCCCTGCCTCCCATTCTGTGAGCCATCTGGGGTGCAGGCAACGAGAAAGCTGCACATACCTGACCTCTCTGGCTAGCCTGCTCTAGCCTCCATCAATAACCGTCTCTACCGTCGCATCCGGGCGGTACGCCGCTTCGGAGAATACTGTATACACAGTCTGTATATGGGGGGACACATACAGCGACGCAGTTTCAACGAAGCCTTTAGAGGAAGGAGACACATCCCTGCCGCTGCAAGAAGGTGTACGGGAAATGTGCGGTGATGTTGCTCGGACAACAACCCTTGCGGAAATGGATGCGGCGCTGTGCCCTGTACTTGGAGGCCGCTCCCGCCGGTTCTACCGGCCGGAGGAAATTTCGCAGTGCTCACTTCGAACCCCCTCGCGAAGCGCATAGTCCAAAAATCGAGGTGCCCACTTGGGCGGGCGAGCCGTACGAGAAGCACACCGAATGATTCTTAGACCTGGCAACCAACGTTCAAGTTGGCACGCTCATCCAGAGCACAGCCAGAGCGCCTCACAATCGCACTGTATCGAAATGTCAGGCATGCAAGGAGTCTGGCTATCTAATATTGAAATCCCGAAGCTCGAGTCGAACGATCCTAGCACCTTCGCAACCACTCACAGGCAACCAACCCCAATTTTGCGCCCAACTAGAACTCAACTAGACTCTATGGCTACAGAGGCGGATAGCAAAAATGTTCAGCACGTCGAGGCGCGACAGACCCATGAAAGATAAGCGGAGGGACTCCGAGCAGCTACATTTCGGTAAAGAAGCAGCGAAGTGGAATGAATCCCCCAATTAGCATATACGCTTAAACCGTTGGACCAAACATTGGCTAGATCACCCTACCTTTGCATTCTGAATTAGCTTTCATAGCTTGGAGGACTAGATTGTAATGCGGTGCGCAATGAGGCTCACAAGAGGCGGGCGATCCTGAACTCAGGACTCAAAAAATGAAGACCCCATTCTTTGTCTGTCCGGAGCATCTTGGAAAGACCGTGAAGAATCTTGAAAAGATAGATATCCGAGTTCATCATCTCCCAGCTTCAGTAATTTTGGTGCCCTTTGATGTCTGTGTTTGAGAATTATCAGGAATGAGAGGCTGGAGCTGCACGGCTTTCAGTTTATTCCCTTGCCTGCCCAGATCTTACATCGTGAGCCTACTTGTGGACTTTGCACTTATCCTCAGGGTGTGGTGTGCGCTTTCTTTTGTGGTGGATCGCCCTGAAGACAAACCACGATTTCCGAAAAAGGCATCTCAATGAGTCGGCGATCGACATATCTTCATGGCAATATCCCCAACGGTAGAGAAGATTTTACGAGGTGCAGGCTGTTGGGCCCGGTTTTGATCGCGCGAAAACGTGAGCATCAGTATAACCCAGTAGCACCCAATGAGAGAATCCACTCGACACAGTTCACGATATTCGTGCATCTACTAGGCTGCCGAGGAGTTCTAGTCCATCCTGTTCAGTATGAACTCTCGCGCCTTTTTTCAGTGGGTGCATTCTCAAGCAGGTATGCAGTATTGAAGCCGAAGATATGAGCGGTGGTATTAATGTCCACGAGAGCATTGATGATTTGATGTACTTTGGACAAACTAACACAAAACACGATGCTGTTAAAGATTTGTGGGCTGGTTTTACAAGGCGTTCGGTATCGTCGACTTCTTGTCCACATGCTTGGGAGCGTTGGGATCTTGCTTCCAGCCAATCTGAAGTTTTATGAGAATAGGGGATTGCAAAAGGTCGTCGCAGCCGTACAAAAAATACAACTTGGAACGTCGCTGGGACTGTGCCATCCTCGTTACCATGCATCTCTTTGTATATGGCTGATGCCGCCGTGAGGGTATCACGGTGGACAAACGAGCGTCTGGAACTGCGTCAACACATAGAGAATTGAGGACACAAACAACTTACCGCCCAGAGACGGCATTTCCCTCACCCATGTCCCGGAGGTCGTCCATGAGCTCCCACATCGAAGGGTAAGATACTTGGATTTCATCGAGATCGACAGTGAGAAGGTGGAAGCCCGCGCGCCCCAGTAAGTTGGATACATCGCGTGTGTCTAGAAAGCTCAATCAGGGATATTGTGGGACGCAGGTAACATACCGGTCAGTGGTGATATGTGGGGGGCTATGCCACCTTCTCGGTCAACCTGAGCAAGTTGGAGGGCCGTTCTATGTTGCTGTCAGGACCAGCACAACTTCCCAGCCAGAAATACGTGCCGCAATTCGAATAGGGTCTCTCCTCCAAACATGGCACCGAGGAAGGGAGCATCTGGTTTTAGTGCTCGGTTTATTTGGACAAACATTCCTGTACCGAGTTGGTCATAACGCCGTGCATGAGGTGAACCACGCACCAGGGAGGTCGTTGATCCATTGCAAACTTAGACATGATACAGCCGCATCCATGGAATTTGGTTCGACGACCTGGAGAAGGTCCTCTTCGTCCGCATGAATCCGTTGGACTGGCACATTGAACGCGTTTTCGGAGTCCCGGTGAAGAAGCTTTTCTGGAGACTATTGAGATTGCGTGTGGTTCATGTTGAACCTGGTGTTACCACTCGACTCCAGCATCAAGACGCTGCCCACCGTCTCAGGCTGGAGAAGACGCGTGAAGTGACCGGCACCAGAGCCTACGTCGACAACCTTGGGAAACTTGCGCTTGATATCCTGCGAAAAGGATGAAGGAGCGCTCACTAGGGCACTAGGGCACTTACCTCGAAACGTTCCAATAATCTGTCTGCTATTTCGTCACGGAGATAATCCACCGTCCGGCTCGTCTCCCCATTGTTCTTGAGTGCTGCTCTGTCCTTCTGGAGCCGCTTGACGCTTTTGTCGAATACGTTGTACGGATTGACCGAGTTTGGTGCCAGTGAGGCAAGTCCGCGTCCTGGACGACGCGCAAAGCGAAGTGGAAGCATCAAGCAGGCATGTAGGTTGATCGCTCGGCAGTTTCCGCGGGTCCTTGGCCATCGTCTCCGATGTCCCACAATGGACAAATCTGGAAGGGCGGCGCTATGCAATTCACGTCGGTGGAGGAGGCGGCCAATGTCGTTCACCTCGCTGAGCAGGCATTCTTAAACACGATTCACGAGAAGCGACGCGTTGCGTATGATGGGTGGCAGGCAGCGTACAGCGAATTCCTATTTCTCATGTAAACTTGGCTGATGCGAGAATCAGGCAGGAAATGGTGAAGATGGACAAAGACCCGTATGTTCCACTCGATGCTATTGCGAAATGGATTATCCAACACAAAGTGCTTGCAGCGTCGCCCGAACTGCCCTGCGGGTGAATTTGCAGACTACCGTCCTTCCTACGGTCCGTGCAAGGACGCTGGATGAGTTGAATGCGCAACGGATACTACAGCAAAATCTACAGGAAGCGCAAGGGTATCAAGCCCTTAGACGGGATCTCATGGTCAGGGTGAAGGCTGGATGGGATGCGTCGTGAGTTTTATTCGTGTTGAGCTGTTTCCATCTTAACATAAGAAAAGGTGCAATATGATGAAGCTACAGGGGCATCCGTACGCGTACTCCCTGCAAGAACTATGTGATTCTTACGACAAGCACAGAAAACTGCAGCAAGCGGATCAGGCAGGCTTACAGCGCGACGCGGAGCTGCACAGACTCTACGAGGAATTGAAGAAAACTCAAGAGCAGAACGTGCAGCCTGCCGCTCCCCCATCAGCACCTCCTACGCCCGTTGACACCCTTGTGCGTCTTGCAGAACGCACGCTCTCACATTATCGCTCACTGTTTGGCAGGTCAGCCCAGCAATTCAAGGTGGCCCACAAACACCAACAACGCGTCAGCCACAGCATCCCCTATCACAACCGACAGTAGCACAAAGCCATCACACACAGTCACACACTATTCACAACCCCGGTGAGCCTTAATCGCAACTCTTGCGCGTCCGCTAAACATCTTTCAGCACCAACTTTGCATTATGATACATTCAGTCTCAATGCTGCACTACCCGCGGATCCATCGGTAAATTTGGGTGTACTTCTCTTATGCGCACACTTTAATTCTTCCTAGTTCACGCGAGTGGATAGTTTGTTCGATCCAGAAGGTCTGTACAAACGTCACGCTAGCCTGATGGCAATACTCATTACTTCCAGTGACTCTACCTATCATTGACAAGATGCGTAGAGACTCGTCCATGCATGCAGAAGCCTACAATGGATATTCCTTTACTAAGTTCCCCAACGGCGAGATAGTCGTCCGTGACCACTACCACTCGCGGGAATATACCGTAATAGCTCCCCTGCGGAGTACTCAGACTACATCCTCGTCCAGAACCAGCGGTTCGACAACTGCCAATCAAGCTGGCCCGTCTGGTTTGAATCGCGCTATTCCGTCATCAGTGCCAACCCCAGTCGCTTCGTCAGTCCAGCAATCGACGTCGTACAGACCACATGTGCCGACGAAGCAAGCTTCACGCACGCCTCCGGCGCAATCATCTTTCACAAGTCTCTCCACGTCAAATCATCCACCACCACCCAGGCATTTTCCTACTGCCACCTCTATGGCTCAAGCAGGTCCTTCGAATCCCGATCGGGCCTCCAATCCTGCACATCAACAAGAATTTGGTAAAGGGCAGTCCCGTCCACAGTCAGCAAACCCGCAACCTCCTCGTCCACTTTCGCAGCCTGCAGCACCGCCTACACAACCACAATATGTACCCCCTGTGCAGGTTAGCGTTTCACCCGCTCAGAACGTATCCGCGCGGTCTCGCGATGATGCTGGCCAATCCATATCTGCGCCACCGCCATCAAGCAAGCAAGGCAAGCAAGCCTTGCCACGGCCCTCGTCACTATCTGTCGCGCCTAGAAAGGGCACATTGGCGCAGGATCTACTTCGAGCGCTTCTTCCAAAGCGGGCACGATCAGAAGATGACACGAGTGGACCAGTGGCCAAGGTGCAAGTCGTGGAACGTGATGGTCGACCTGAAGCACTACCTGCGCTCAAGGTGAACGATTCTCACCCCACAGAAGTCCAGAGTCAGCTTGCAACCACGGGGCAAGTTGCGGATAGAGCTGAGCCGCGACCTGCATCTGCATCTGCGGTGAATAGTGCAGGTACAAGCACGTCCAATTCATTGGCTCCTACGGTACCTCCGGGATACCGACCGTTCAACCAGACGACAATTTATTCGGATCCAAGCGTGCAAGCTGCGGTGGCCGTAAATTTACGTCCGCCGCCCGAACTGTCGCCGTTGTCCACTGCCCAGTTTGTTCAAGTCACAGAGCCTTCACTACCTGCCAATGCTGTGGCAAGCTCTTCAAGAGTAACTACGGACACTTTCATACCCGAGCAGCCTGGTCATCCCAACGATTCAAACTTGCCGTCGAGGTCGGTTTCAGTGCAGGAAGCGCCGCTGTTCTTGCCGTCTTCACCTAGGTCGTCCATTGTCAGTGTGGAGAAAGTGCCCTCTGAGAGCAGCGATTCGGAGGATGAGCCGAGCGGTGGAGGGAAAGAAGTCAATGCTGTCGGAGGCGCGGGTCGTGAGTTTGCCGGACGGGTGCTGAAGCAAGTGTTTGTGGAAATGCCTCGACCGCCAGATTGGGTGCACACGCATTTGCAACGCATGCGCGAAGAGGCAGAAGTCGAAAAAAGTAAGATCACGCAACTGAATGCAGCGACAACTTCTAACTTGTGTATGATAGGTCTTTTTGTGAGCATGAACATGACGAATGGAGGTTCGCGGAGTCCTGTTTTCTAGCTGTATACCATGATTATTAACATATGGTTTTTTCTTGAGACGATGGCGAGGAAGATGCGTTAAGGGAAGCTATGACACGGTTGAGGCGCAGTTCTTGTTGCTGGACAGATTGCAACGCTGTTTTGAATTGCCCAGAGCGTCTACGAAGACATTTATTACTGCACGACGGGACAAGACAGCAGGGCAGTGAGGTCAGTGTGAACCGGAACCTCAAGTGGGATGGTGTATTGACTTGGCATAGGGATGGAAATGCAGATGGAAGGGCTGCAACCAAAAATTCAAAGGATCGTTGGATGAATTCAATCAGCATCTGGCCCGTCACGCATTTTTCCCGATATTCTGTCCATTCGAGGGTTCGTGATGTACTCACTCCGTCGAAAGAAAATCTGAACTTTGGGTAGGTTGCAAAAAGAGATCCCAGGAGGCTCGAGAATACTTCGACCATCTCTGCGAGTCGCACTGGCGCAATGGGTCTGAATTGAAGGCTTCGAGCGACCCTACCGAGCCCGTGCCGCTCGAGATCAAGGACCTGCCGAGTGTGATGCCTGTCTACAAACGCCCTGTGCGCGGACATGAGATTACGGCTGCCCGACATACCCAACTTCGGGAAGAGGTGTGTCTCGTTCTCTGGACGGCGGAATTGGGAAGTTCTGATGACGGGGGCGGTAGGTCTACGAATCAATCTTTGGGAAGAGCGCCGATGCCGGTGTCGATGCGCCGATCCTGAAGAGCGCACCGACGCTGGAGGAGACGCACGTACGGCATCGGTACGAGTATCTCAATGAAGGCCTTGGCGAATGGGAAGTGAGTGAGGGAGTGAATCCGGCGAGGCTGGCCGAACTGGAGTCGCACCTTGCGCCGAAATTGATAAGGGATGGCGAGCTGGTGCTGTGGCCGCCCGAAGGGACAGAGGGTGTGCGAGTGGAAAATGGAATGCCGTACTGGGTTAGACCAGAATTCATCTTGGACGAGGAAGAAGTGCAGAATGCAGATGGTGAGGGTGCTCTTGTGGAGGCACCTCGAGGTGCTCAAGCGGCACACAGCGGGCCACATATCGAGGTGATAGATGTTGATGCTCTGGACGATTGAAACTTGTCTAATTATCCGTAATGGCTGTCATCTATGTTTTTGTTTTCTTTTGAATATCACTGTGTATCTATGAAGCCAACATCGTGTAGGCAAGCACGCGTCGGTGGTGTGTGAGCTGATTGAATTCGGCAGCAAATTCTCGGTTGTCATAACCACAAACATTTCCTCGTTACAGGCACGGACGGCTCTGGGCTGCAGTTTTGCCTGTTTTCGTGGCATGTCGAGCATATCCCGAGGGCTCGCTCACCCGGCGCTGCTAGTTTTGGAAACAGGCGCGCAGGTCTGGCCGCCGTCAGGCTCGGGAATCGAACCGGCGGGACCAATACGCGCGATCAAAGTGTGATGTGATCGTCAGCGGAGCATTCACTGGTCTATTCAGTACATTGAACATCGAATTCCCACTTTCTTTTTACCATCCCACACGATGTCGGGCACTATCCAAGGTGCGGCTACGACGTTCACGCGTTGCGTGAATCTACTAAGCACGCCGTAGGCCCAGCGTATCTGTCTACGCACGCAGCGGAGGTCACGCTCTCTGAAATCCGACCTATCAAACTCAACTCAGACGCCCTTGTCTGCATCAACGTGCTACTAGACGAGTTCCTGTACGATGTTCTGCGAACCGCACAAAGCATTACAACAGAGAAACTGCGTACGGGTCTGCTCGGCGTGCTACCGACTACACTTGGAAAGGAGGCGCTCCTGGAAGCCGAGGTCGAGCTTCGGTCGTATCGGGAACGTAACACAGGCAGACAACTGGCGGACGACGATAGGGATACATTCGACTTGAATTATGCGTTTGAGGTGCGTACTGGCTGTGTTATCTTGGCTTGCTGTGTTTAAGCTTTTGCAGCTCCTCAAACTCAAGTGTACCGCGTATTCCACGCTCAACGAGACGGACGAGGATCCCATGGCGGAAAGGCGGTTGGAAGAACGTATGGGCGGCCGTTCTCCCGCGACCGCCCTTGTTGCCCAGGCGTCGTTGTACTTGACTGCCATCCTTGAGTGAGTGCTCCGATCTTGTTCAGCGCATACATTGCTCATAATTTCTAGGGCCATCTGCGAGTAAGGTCTTGCATACAAGTGCTACGAAGTTCTTAACATCCAACAGACATATCCTTTCGAATGTGGGGCGCGTTGCGTCTCGCGATAGCAGCAAGTCGCTCGCGACTGTGCCAGATCTGTTCACTGCGCTATGCGAGGACGACGCCATCTACGGTCTTTTCAAGACGATGAACGGTACGGGTGCTTATCTCAAAATGCGAGTGTGGGGCCTAATTGTTCGTCAGTGTATTCTGAGATTGAAGAAATGTCGAAAGCTCCGAAGGTTCGCCGCTCCAAATCTCTAAACCGGGCAGACAGCAAGATGTCGAAGGCGACCTCCAGGGCTTCTTCGCCGTACCAGGAAAGCAGTTCTCAACTGTCGTCGGACGCCCATGGAAGCCCGTCAGGATCGCGGACGTCGCTAGACAAACGGTCGATGAAAAAGCTCGCGCCTCGCGCATCGAGCGACACAGTGCACACAACCACTGGGAGGTCCGATTCGGCACTGTCTGAGGAGACCCAACAGACGTGGTCCGCGTACCAAGAGTTCGAAGACGTGCGTGATTGATTGGCCGTACACGACTGCATGCGCTTGGTTTCTGATGGGGCTACTTTTCAGGACGCGTCCCTCGCCGAATTCGACGACCTCATGCGTTCGACTTCCACCATGAAGGTGTCGCTTACACCAGACCGATTGCGGACTATGGAGGTTCGTTTGGCCGTGTCCTTCAATCTGCACTATTACAATCATTCACACCCTGAACAGATCCATAAACAAGAAAAAGGGCGTGATCGCCGAGCCCCCCTCTCACAACCTGAACCAGAGCTTCCACCTCCGTCCCGAGGGGAACGCCGCCCAACGCTCCGCCACGTCGATTCTATCATCGAGGACGACGAGAGCTCGCCGCCGAGAGAAGTGCCAACTACACCTGTGCGCAGTCGATCCTCGTCTCTCACTGCACGCAGCCGATCCTCGTCCAACGCCCCCCGTCTGCTCCGAAAGCCTTCAAAAACTGGCCCATCTCAGCCCAAGCCCCCGACGCCGCCAGTTCCAATGTACGCTGCTCAGCCAAAGAGAGTGCCGCCGCCCATAGGTGCACCACAGAGCTTTGATCCCAGCCCCTTTCCTACCAAGACACGGCGCAAGCAAGTCAACCGCGAATCACTCGATCTCGATGCTGTTATGAATGGGTCCGACGACGAGGACATGGCCGACGAGATGCCTCAGATACAGTCCCCGCCAAGAACACCGGCAAGCACTCGACGAACACCCAAAGTTTCTGCCACAACTCGTGAACTGATGTCTTTCCTCGACGACGGTCCGCCAGGCTCAACACCCCGGCCTCCTGTGACTCTCGCCCCAGCGACAACCCCAGCACCCAAGCTATCCAAAGCTGGCCGCGAGCTACTTGATTTCCTCAACGAAGGACCGCCAGAAATGATGCAGCCTCCTCCTGGCCCAAGTATTACCTTTGCGGAGAACGAGAAGCCCAGGGGTGGAGGTCGCCTGCAGAGGATGATGTCCAAACTATCTTTGAATGGGGACAAGGCACATCATAGCTTGAACCATCAGTCCTCTGATGAATTCCGGCGCCCCTCCGTTGTGCCAACGCCATCCATTCTGCGGTCCAAGTCGTCAAATGGCAGCCTCGGCATGGCTTCGTTTAGATCTTCTCCTAGGCCTCCACCCCTTTCCCCTCCTGCTTCACCTCAGGATCATCTCGACTATCTTCCCCGCTACCGGACGCCATCAACGGCAGGCTCAACAGCGTCTAGAACCCCAAAATGGGAACAGCTTTCAGGAGGAGCCATGCCGGCTCCTCCCACGCCCGCTTCGCAATCCAAGGCCGCCGCGATGATGGGCAACGGCTACGTGAACGGCTCGATCAACGGGCAGCCCCCTACAACTCCTCGCCGGACGACTGTCAACGGAGCGACTCACGTCGAAAAAACGCCTGTGCGACCTGATCCCATCAATTCTGTTGTGTATACCCCCCAGCGCACTGCTGTGCCCGTCGTGGAGCCGCCTGCGCCGGTCGTGGAGCCCCCACAACCTATTGCATCCCCTGCTCCCGAGCCTGTTGTTGAACTCGAACCCAAGGTGGTTTTCGTTCCCGCCGCGGCGCAAACAGAACCCGAGCCCGAGCCGCCTGTCAAATTTGAAGACAAGGCGCAAGATCTTCGCGCCCTCATGGCCAAGGCAACGACTGCGGAAGAGTGCAGGCTTATCCTAGAAATGTTCCTCGTTAAGGCTGGTGTGGCTCCAGTGGAGGACGCAGAAGCCAAGTCGGTGGACGCAAACGTCTACCCATCTCCTTCTCCCTCTGAACTTGCTCATGAAACAACGCCGACCGACACCATGCTCGAGCAGATGATGGTCGAGTTCTTCTTGGGCTCGGAGGCAGCGGCCCCCGAGGGACCACCACTCAGGAAGAAGAAGCACAGCTCGCGTCGATTGAAGGTCTTGCCAGACTACACGTCCGCCCCACCCAGTCCAACACCTTCGGCACGGACGGAGGACTATCAGAGGCACCCGGTGATTGTGGAAGCTCTCTAGTGGTTGTTGTCAATGGCCGTCCCCCATTCCCTAGCAATAGTACATACGCTACAATTCGTTCGTCTTCTCTCTTTCGCTACCCCTACTCTCCTTTGTCTATTGTTACATCTTCTAGAGTGTAGATCTCTCTTGCGATATTTGTTGCCCAACGTTCACTTCTTGATTTATTGTTATTTTTTTTTGGTATGTTAGTGTTTCCCTCAAAGTCAATAGGAAATTGTGCTTGCTCGTTGTCATTTTTGGGATATCATTGAACTACTGGTTGTGATGAGTCGAGTACACGCAGCGTTGGATCTACGTTAGCTACACTGCGAGGCAGGTAAGATACGAACTCTTGCGCATTCGGCGTCGAATCCAACAGTTCCCATTTATCATCCTCCCCAAGACGGGCCTGCCATGCCCAAAAATCGCTCTCTGTTCGCCCAAGTCCAAGATGCCAACGGCCTACGCGCGCGTACCACGCTGATTCAGAGGTATTGCACGCAAAAAGCCAATCTTCTGCCTCCTCGTCTCTCCATATTTCCTCGTAAGCCGTCATTTGGCCTGTGGCTGGGTTTACCATGCTTCCGGATTCAAGGGTGCGTCCATCAGGCAGAGGAACGTTTGTGCCCTCGTCTGAGATGTTGGAGGCATCCTGCAACTTGTTAGCGCCTTTGATGGGGCGTTAGTGGTGATGTATACCTCAGCTCTAGAGTCTATGACATGTTTGAACGTCGTTTTGTTATCTGTATACGCGAAGTTCAACTTGCTGATTTATTTCTGACGATAAGCTCGACCTTTGCTGAAGCGGTGCCCGGCAAATGCCCAATCCAAGGATCCTTTGGATGCAATGTTGAATCGGACGTCGAGAAAGACGTTGGTGTTTTTGGCGCAAAGGACGATCGTCCGCGTCGGTTCGCTGGCGTCGGCGGGCAGCCAGCGGATGGACTCGCGGAACGAGATGGACATTGGTGCGGTCATGTGACAACATCTCCAAGTTTATCGGAAACAAGATTTACGCAAAGAGCGTGTATTTGATTTCATATTTAATTTAAGCCTAAATCCACGCCAAAAGCTTAACTTGGGCGCCGGCCTGGCCGTTCTATCTTGAAATCCCAACAAGCGGCTACCAATCAGCACATGCGGATTGGGAACCACAAGATACCTGGTTTTCCCACACTTCCAGCGCTCCTCGTGCTCCACTCTATATAAGGATGAGTGCGCGAGGACGCTCTTCTGTTTGCTACCCGCATGTTGTTCCCGGCCATCGCAATTTTTGTAGCGTCGGCCACTGGTGTGGTCGAGGCTGCTACAGCCATCGTACGCATTCACAGTACAACGAAGGACATCGGGCTGATTTGAGGTACTAGGAATGGGCAGCACCTGGTACAGGACCACTTGAGCAGACGGCGAACTATGTCGGCTTCTCCAACGACACGCTCGACGACTATGTCGATATCGTCCCCGGTGTTGTGTTCGACCGTTTCGTGCAGATCTGGTTTGAGAACACAGACTTCAATGTTTGTTTTCGCGGATGCACGCGTCTATTTACTGATAGATATCTCCAAGACGGCCGCGTCGACGTCGACATTTGCAAAACTGGCTGAACAGGGTCTCACGTTCACGAAATACCATGCCGTGACGCATCCTTCTGAGCCCAACTGTGTGTTCAATTCCAGTAAAAAATGAAGCATATCTGACTTGCATACAGATGTCGCAGGCCTCGGCGGTTATCACTGGGGAATGCACGATGATGCGTAGGTTTCCTTTCCATCATTTCGACCCTGCCTCTCCTCAGCACTCTGGACAGCTTCTATCATGTGCCTCGCAATATCAGCACAATCGTGGACCTGCTCGAAGACAAGAATATCTCATGGGCGACATACCAGGAAAATATGCCATCTGTTGCCTACTATGGAGATGGCTTCGAGTCCCACAATTACAATGACCCCAACGAGGACGACTATCCGTACTACGCACGCAAGCACAACCCGCACATTATCTATGACTCTGTCGTCAGCGTCCCCGAGCGCGCGGCGCGTATCCGCAACCTCAATGATTTTGCCAACGACATCACCAATGGAAGTCTCCCACAATGGATCTGGGTAACGCCGAACATGGTCAACGATGCCCATGATACAACCATCGACTTTGCGGCATCATGGCTCGAGTACTGGCTCGTGCCTTTACTGGAAGATGAACGATTCAACAACGAGAAGACCCTCATCTTGGTCACTTTCGACGAGACAGAGAACTATGACATCCAGAACAACATATTCTCTGTCGTTGTTGGTGCGACACCTCAGAATGATGTTTGATACATCCATAACTCATGGTGATATCAACAGGCGGCGCACTTCCTTCCGAGCTCAAGGGCACGACAGACAGCACGTTCTACACTCATTATTCCAGTTTGAGCACTGTTCAAGCTAACTGGGGGCTGGGAAGCTTGGGCAGACAGGACACGAACAAGACTATGTCGAACGTCTTCAGCTTCGTTGCCGATGCCACCGGTTACAGCAACAAGGACGTCCCAGAAGCTGAACAGCCGCTCCTCAACCTCACCGAAATCTATGCAGGACCTCTTAGTATGCTGCCCTACCTCTTTCTTGTTGCCCCTGCTGATAGTCCGGTGTAGATGCTGAGATTTACATCCCATTCTGGGCACCAGACACCAGTGTGGAAGGTGCGGGAGGTGGCAAAGTGTTTGTCTCTCCAGAGCTCGACACGACGGTGACCATCGACAAGCTGCCCTCTCCCGAGAAAGTCGAGATATCGCCATTTGAGCTGCCATCGGATACGACGACCCTTCCAGAATATTAAGGTAGTCATAGTCGGTGCAGTCTGCGTATTTATTACAGTGGCAATTGTGAAGTCTGTCCTTCGGTGTCGTCAATTGGCGCGAGCATGACCTGGCCACAATCATCGTGCTCCTCATTTGCATCACCAGTGTCGCTGAGTATAGTTTGTTGACGACAGTTCGGGCATGTAAAGTCGTCGTTTCCAAACACCAGCGGGAGGATGCATTTATAGTGGAATGCGTGTGAACATGGCGCGACAAAGAGGGCCTGTGCACGGAACATGGTGTATAAGCCTACGCAAAGGTTATCACAACGCGACATGGGAGACTACTAAAAGGAAATTTGAAGACTCACAGATTGAGCAATCCCCAAATGGACTGGGCTTCAGCCCCGTCTTGGACAATGGAGGCATGGGCTTTTCTGTCCGTTGAACATAACATGGTGATGGGATGTCAACACTTCGTCGGGAATGGAGGGCTGAAGAGGAAGAGACGGACGGCCCTGCTCGCACTGGCTATTGCACATCACCGTCACCGTCACAGGCATCTCAAATTAGCTCTCACTGTTGCAAACATTGAAACAGGCCTTGTTCTCGTCTCTGGCCTCTGTAACTGTCTAGTTGTTGGAGGTGGCGTTGTCGACCTTCTGGATCTCTTCGGCCGCAAAGGAATCTTTCTGAGCTTTTTCAGCGCTGCGTCGAGGCGCGATGGCGGCGAAGGAATGAAGTCTGTGTCCTCGTCCCACTCTCTTGCTCTTCCATGCCAAGACGAAGTCACGGATTGTCGATTGTACCCATAGGCGGGCAGCGCTCCCATGTAGAACATCATCGAGAGTAAGCCGCGACCACTGGGCGGAGGGGGATTTTAGTACCGCAACATCAGGATGCTAAGTATGCTCAAGAAAGCCTGTGGATGACGGGTCACTTGGGCGTGGATGGCAAAAAGACTGGATCATAAAGCAAGGTGCCCGCTTAGTAGGCGTTCCGGGATGAGCACAGGGAATGCATGCTTGATTGGTAGACCACTGAGTTCTTGATGTAGTCAATATGATGACGCTTACTGGCCCGGAACGAAAAGCACCTAATCCCAAGCTGGCATATAGAATTAGCTATAACTTTGTTGACATCAACATAAAGACAGGATACAATGCTCATCAAAGCAAGGCCGCATTGTGAATAAATATGCAGAATAGATTCCATACGAGGAGCTTAAGACAACTCGCTGCGTGCAGCATCGATGAGGATGTCCTTGTAGTCGCTGCCAATCTCCCATATCGCTACTCCTCCGAGGCCGGCTTTCGACGTGTATGCCGCTTTGGCAGCGAACGACTGAGCATTGTCAAACGATATCATCACGTTCGATGTTTCGTTGTACACGAAAGGCTAAAGGACACTGTTTAGCACACAAGCTTTCTGGAGATCGCAAAGCGCACCGTCTGAGAGCATTCGTCAAACACGTAGGGAACACCCTCAACAGGGTCGCCACTCTCATCGAGGTACCCGTCTTGTATCAGCGCCCAAAAGTCGATGTTGCCGCCTTGTGCTGTCTCTACACCACACTGGTCCACACCAGCCGCATCATCCCATGAGTCGCCAGCAGGATGGATGGACGCATTGAACAGAGCATATGGGTAAAGAGTGTCGGTACCGTTGGGGAAAGCGTCCTCCGGCTGCACGCTGAACGAGTGACCATATCCTGGAAGACCAAGGATGAGCTTGGATGCGGGGAATCCTGCAGATGTCCAGGCCTTGACGGCGGATACGGCTGAGCCTTGCTGGTTCTCCTCGGAGGCGCATGAATCGTCGAGAGGGCCATTCGGTCCGACGGAGGAGCTCCACGAACCCCAGAGATCGTAGTTCATGACCGTAATGTAGTCAAAGACTTCACCAAATGCAGAGACATTTGTCCCTGGTTCACCGGACTCGTCAAAGAAGGGACTGATACTGACTGCAGCAGTGATGAGTAGTTCGCATCCAACGGGGTGTTGGCGGAGCTCTTGCAGGAATAAGAGATAATTGGAGGTATCATTAGGGCTGATAGTGTTGCAGCCAAGGCCCTGGTTTCCCGGGTATTCCCAGCTGAGGGTTTGTCAGCGCGTTTGAAAGCTAGGCTATGACAAGATGCGTACTCGAAGTCAAGACCGTCGAGCTGGTATTCCTGCGCAAACTTGGTCACAGTGTCCACAAACGCGGTGCGGTTCTGTGCAGAACCAACGGCAGTCGAAAAATACATTGACCCGGTCCATCCGCCAATAGATACCAATGCTTTCACATCCTACGCCAGCGGATGGTTGAGTCGTGGGTAGTATCTCGGGCAAGGGACGTACATTGAGCCTTGCCAACGCAACAAATTCTGGAACAAGCTCTGCATTAGAGCCTTCCAGGCTGAGGTTATGAACATCCTCGGTTGTCTCGCTATAGTTCAATTAGTTCTGCCACGGCCTTTACGCTTGATGGCCACCACGCACGCAAACGCATATGCGACAGCATCGTATTTGTCCCAACTGACTGAAGACAACGGGAAACCCTCAGTGGCATGCCATCCAGTGAAGTAACCGGCCGTAAACTGAGCACGGGCGAGCGCAGGGAGCGCAGAAAGGGCCAGAAGGTTGAAAATCATAATAGCAGATGAAGGAGAAAAAGAAAGAGCGCTGGGAAATTCACCATGTGCTCGGGCTGAGTATCTTATAAGCTTCCACCATCCGGCATCACCCCGGGAAGTGGTAAATTTGGTGGAAACAGTTTGAGCGCACTGGACGCGATCGCGTCTCAAGGGCAACCTGCTGCCGACGGCAGTTTGTGCAATGCCACAATTTGAGCAAGCGTAGCCTGTGTGCTTTAAGTGTTGTAGTATCGTTTTCGGCGCGCTCCTCCAGTGGAAACGAATGAGCCATACACATTACTGCTGTTCCAGACAAGTAAAAAGAATGTAAGCATGAGCATTGGATTATTACCGACGGCGCAATGGATTAGTATCAACATCAATATGACTGCAAATAAACGTTTCATTCATTCGACTAAGGGCCTGTCTAACATCTGGGGGCTGTAAATCAAAGCAAATTCCGACTTGCTTTGGCGCTAGTAGTAGCCTGGCCGTATACATAGTAGCTGGGGGGGATAAATACAGCGTACTGATCTCTGCAACCTAACAATATTTCCTCCCGATCCGAAGTACTTTGTACAATACCAGAAATTTTGAGGTCCTATTCGACTATAATATCGTTCATACAATGTATACATGCACACCGCATTCCTTAGTTTGTACACCAAGCTATCCTTCCGATGTTCCCATGGAGGGATAGCTCATTACTTGCCCATATCATTGACATCAAAGAAAATTACAAGATGATCGTGGGGGTATCTTTAAGACCTTGTTTAACGTCGGTTAGACCTCCTGTTCAATGCGGTACTCTCCGTTCTTGCTCGACACTGCTACGACGCGCTTCTTCGTGGATGCGCGGACTGGATGTGGGTCGTCGAAAATCTCGTCGAGTTCCTCCCTGTGCCAAGAGGTCAGAGCAAAATATCGAAGCAGGAGGGCGTGTACATACAATGTGCGTCCCTTAGTCTCGACAGCAAACAGCCAAATAGCGCAGCACTCGAGCAAGTCCCATCCAACGTACACAATGTAATACTGGAACGTCCCGATCAGGTTTAGCTGTGGATCATGTGACTAAGGCTTACCTTCCACTGGATACGATCGAGAGCGATGGGCCCGGCGTAAGTGTTAACGAAGCTGGCGCAACTGACTGCGAACGAGTACATGGCCATACCCTTTGCACGCGTGTTGTATGCAAGACATTCGGACGGGTATAAGGCTTGCAGAGGGGTATATGTCAAGCTGTAAACGAAGCCGAAGACGACTGAAAAAGGCAGTAAGCGTAGTTCCAAGAAAGAATCTGGGGAACATACAGATGAAAGCAATGGCGGCGTTTGAACCCGCAGGATTGCTGCCTTCCGCGCCCCATTTAGCTGTGCAACCCGTGACGACGGCAAGCATGCCAGCACTAGCGAGAGTGCCCCAGAACCACATAACGCGACGGCCGACATGGTCGGTGAGACTTGTCCCAATCAAGGCACCAACGGCAGAAACGATGGTGTTGATGAAGTTGAGAACGAGACGACGCTCTTGTGTGTTCGCGCCTGAGTACGAGTCCATTTTTCAATAACGACTGCTGTGAATTGCGGAAGAAACTGACCAGCATTCTTGAACAGGATTGTGAGGAAGTAGCTAGGACAATCAGATTTTTTAACGCATCAATAAAGCGGACAGCGTACCCGAGGCCATTTCCCGACCATTGTCCGAAGAAGCCCATGAGCAGCATCATGAACGTCCTGTAGCGCGCGTTCGAATTGTTGACGAGTTCGGAGTAGTCCCACCACCTCTTGTCGGAGGCATCGACCTTGATGGACTCTGCGAACTCCTTCATCTCGAGTTTGACAAGGGGTGCATTGGGATCGCCATTTCCGTGATACTTCGCAAGAATGGCCAGAGCTTCCTCGGTCTTTCCAGTGGCCATGAGCCAGCGCGGTGACTGAATAGATGTGAGCCACAAGCTTCACGGAAGATGCGAATGTACGAACCTCTGGAAGCAACAGGGAAAATATCGCAAGAATGCCGGCGGGAACGAGTTGAATGGCAAGTGGGGCGCGCCATGACCGTGTAGAATCCAAGCGGCCAGTCGCGATGGTTATCCCTGTGCAGAGAATAGAGCCAGCATAGTAGGAAGCTGCATGGGGTCAGAGCAACTCAAAAAGCAAAAGCCACGAGAACGTACTATTGTACAAGCCAGTGAGACGGCCTCGCCATTGTGGTGGGGCCATCTCGACAACGTAAGCTGGAGACGCAGTTGTGGCAATCGAAACGCCGAACCCGAGGACGAAGCGTCCGCCGAGAAGGTAGTCTTGTGTCTTTGCCAAAGTGATCACAATGGCGCCAATCATGATGATGACAGCTCCGCTGAACTGGAAGATGTTGGAAAAATGAGGCTTTGACATGTAAAAGATGGCTCACCATGCCCCCTCGCCGACCGAACTTGTCAGTGACAGGCCCTGCAACACATACACCGACAATTTGTCCAATCGAGTACTGTCGTACAGCGTTAGCGCGACCAAATTGAATGAATGTGGAAGTACCGACAATTCCAAAGATAAGAGCAGTCACAGTTCCAACACCTCCTCCAGCATCAGAACCGTCGATTTTGAAGTAATCCAAATATTGTCTGTAGTTCTGCCTGAGTTATCGTGCCTCATGAAATTTGAATGAAGACTTACTGCATGCCGTTTACGGCACTCATTACTTGAAGACCACGTCAGACAGGGTCGGAATTGCACAGGTAGATGAAATTTTTCGCACCTTGACCATCAAAGCCGTTAGCCATACTACCCATGAAAGCGACCGCCAATATGGCGAAGAGCTTCAGAGTGGCAGGGTCGGACGCCTTCAATTTAGGGCCAGTCGTCAGCGCGACCGCCAGGTCGGCATTCTGTACCTCCAAAACCTTTGGCGACTCAAGTGTCGGGAGGTCGGCGTGTGCGGGCTGGCCCTTCTCGGAGCCCACGTCGCTGCTGTGTTCAGGATCTGGTTTCTCGTTACTGGGAGCCATTGTTAGTCTTCCTGGATGGTCGTGAAAGGAGTGGGCGGTATTGAACACGGAAGTTGCAGTTCAAAAGACCAAGTCTTATATACGCCGAAGGGCACCACATGCGGACTTTTGATGTAGGATGCACGGTCTGGGGTTGCCCGTGTAGGTTATCGACCGGGGCCCCAGAGTCCAGCTCGATGAGCCTCCTGAAGCAATCGAGGATACTTCGGAGGAATATCGAGACGCACAAAGGGTGGAGAGATGGTGGAGGATACGCAGATATGCCGGTCCAGACGAGGAGAATGAGGGGAAAGGTTCCGAGGGAACCATCCACATATGAAAAGACGCTATCGTGCGCGGTGCCTTGGTTGCGGGGCAGGCTGGGGCTGCCTGGGGCAGTCAAGGAGAGACAAAAGGTGGGAAATGCGGCTTCCTGCGTTCGTTTGCCCCACGTATGCCAGAGCTTTGAGTCGGAGTGCTGGCCGCTACAGCGCTACAGGGTCGACTGTATGCATACCAGTACAATTCAATTGACAGGGCATAAAATCCACATTTTACACCGCAACTTGGTGACTTCTTTCGTTTCCGCCAGGACGCGCTTGTACCGCGAACCCCGGATATTCACCGAAGCGTCCTCAGCGCCCAACCTTTCCACAACCATTTCGAGCCGAATGGACACACGGATACGTCTAGAGCCTCTTATATTAGTTGGGACACCACGGAGCGCAAGGAGACATTGGGCACACAATAATCTAACATTGCGGGGATGGACTTCTTCGTTTGAATAGATTCAGATTCACCGCGCTATCCTCCACTAGTCCGAGCTTCGATCACAGCTTAACTGTTGAAGATACGAGAGTGCTGTAAGTCGTGTCTTGCTGCAAGAATTTCGCCCAGAGGCCAGATGTTTGCAGAACCTTGTCTATGCGCCTCGAAGAGTTCCGAGTCTACCAAGTCAGGTGCGGTCCGTACCGTACCGGTGGTCATGCCCCGACAATGCTCCGCTTCTCCTGTAACAAGTGGACGAACCTGGTGAAGGAGAAGTTGTTGTGCATTGTAGGGTCCTATTTTGTTGAGTCGTACTGCTGCTGAAAGAAGTCCTCGGGCATGCAAGAATAGATGGAGGTAAGAAGCTCGTTCTGCGGGGTATGTATTGTTGAGTACAATTACATAGAATAAGCTGAAGACGTTCTCACCAGCAGAAAGACCGAGCCCTGCTGTGAGAACGCCCCAGCATGTAGGGAGATGGCCATGGGCACGTTCTGCGCGTACAAGTGTCTTGTACTTGCTGAAGAACTGCGCCAAACGCTCCAGACTTTCGGACGATTGGCTTGGAGGCATGAACGATTTTGTGTACAGTGTGAGAAGTGCTACGCCCTGCGCTTTTGAGGCGCGTCGAGCGACATGGTTGAGGGTCATCGAATCGTACAACTCCTCCAACGCAACGAGATTGTTTACTAGGAATTCTAGATCGCAGTCCTGTGAATTTATATGGTGGTATAACAGGCGATGTGCGTCAAGTACAAAGGGCAGAGCGCTGCGGGCGTAGGTGCCGAGGCTGTCCTGGACGAAAGTCATGATATTGCCATTTCCGAATCCGTGTTTTATATGCGACTCGAGGCCGGACGAGGCGACAAAGGATCCAGTGGGAAGATTGCTGTCCGAAAGAAGCAGAAGAATATACGCCTCTTCGTCGGCGTCCATCGTGGTGATGGATCAAAAGTGGACCCCACGTGCGGCCAATCCAGACCGGCTTTCCCGGCCCGCGCATATATTCATCCAATTCCACCAGCGCCCATCCATCACTCGCCCGCCGCCGATGCCGCCTCAGAAACGCGCGCGCTCCTCGTCGTTGTCGTCTTTGTCATCTGCCGAGCCAGTTCGGACCGTCCGCCGCAAGAAACGTTGGTCTTCCTTGGATCCTACAGTCTCATCCGAAATACTGAACATGATTCCCCCTGGCCTGCAGCTAAAGTCGAAACAAGAGAATGCCCAGTCTGCAATGAACTTATTCCTCTGCGCTTGCTGGAGAGGCATGCATCACTGGAAGCACAGCGCGTAGAAGAGCGTGTGATCTCGCAGATTGGCGAACTGGAAATACTGGAGGATGATCTTGAAGAAGGGTGTGTCGTATATTCCTCCTTTTCCACTCTCTTTGTTCATTCCGTGTGCTATAGCTCCAGCACTGGTGTCCGACGTCGTTCTGCGCTCCGAGCTCAACAATCCTGGGCACCCGCCGTAGACAAAGTCATTGCAAAAACAAACAAAACTCTCCAGTCCATCAAGAGTAACCGCAAGAAACGCTATGTCAAGCTACGGGACATGACGAAGGAGATTGAAGAAGGATATCTCACCCCTGTGCGCCGAGGAAGCGCACGACATGAAGTTACATGCCCGGTCTGTCTGGATGTCATTGCTGGAGACGAGGACGTCGTGGATGCGCATATCGACGCCTGCTTGGCACATGAGGCGCAGCGTGTCGAAGAAGAGAGGCGGAGAGCAGAAGCGCAGGCGCAGAGGGCATCGGAGGAGCAATATGCATCGGACCCCGAGGAAACTATCATTGGGAATATTCGTGGTACGCTGTCTGTCTGCACATTCGACTTGCAACTCACTATGATGCAGGAACTGGTTTCCAGACACGAGATAGACACGAACAGGACATTGAGGAAGACATCGACATTGATGGAGACGATGAGGGGACTTTTGGGTCTGTCCAATTCACCGAAGGCGACGTCTTAATTGCAACAGCGCCACCTCCCGAGGATGTAGAGGTTGATATCGAGGGAGATGAGGAGGAAGAGAAGACGCTGCACGAGCTCATAGCAGAAGGACGCCAACCGAGTATACAAGCGGTCAAAGCCAAGATGGACGAAATAATGGGTGTTGGAAACATGGACAAACTAGATACTGCGCTGCAGGACGCGACACGGTCAGGTAGCAAGTCTGCTATGATTAAGGCTCTTGGGGAGAAGATAAAATACCTCGTATGTGCCATACTCTTGCATCAGTACTCTGACTGACGCGGTTGCAGGAGGCTTCACGGATTGAATCCTCTACTTCGCTCATCTGCCGGATCTGCTTGGACCCGTACGACGAGCCCACAGTCTCAACAGGATGCTGGCATACCTGCTGCCGCGAATGCTGGCTGCGATGCCTTGGGTCTACGAAACTTTGTCCAATTTGCAAACGCATCACAGGCGCGACAGATCTGCGTCGTGTGTATCTTTAATCGAATTTTGCTTGACATTTATATCATTGCTATCCTCCTTGCTGTTGGCTTATCTTTCTGCATAGTATGTTCCAATAATCACACATTATTTTCCCATGTCTGTAATGAGTTGGCCAACGAAGGTAAGCGGTAGCGGAGCGGAATAAGCTTGCTTTGCGCAGCGCGCGAAAAACATGTCTGCGTGTGCCCACGGCATACATAAGACATGAACTGCATGAACAACGAACTTTGATAGATCAGTAAATAGATCTCCACTAGCATCATCGCCTCCCAGCGGTTTCTGCCCATTCTTTGCTCCCCATCTGCACAAGACGCGAACACGCCCGCGCGAACGCGAAAATCTCCTCCTCTCCGGTGAATATCGGACTGGTGCCAACATTCTCTGTCAAGCCCTGGAAACACAATAAGTTTGAGCAGACTGCGCCGGGAAAGAGACGCACCAAATCGTCCATAACACTCCGCAAGTGGTCAGACTTTGTCCCCGATGTGTTCTTGTCCTCTCCAGAGAATACTTGGAAAATGGGCACCTCCGACGTGATGAACAACTTTGTCTTGCTCTCGTAGCATGCATCAATAAATGTAATGAACCGCCTCGCGCGGTCTTTGCTGTCCAGTCCCATTTTGGGCACATCCAGCACGAACAACGTCGGGAACGTCTTGGTGACTTCGATGTAGTCCGCAGCGCTCAACGGCTTGCCGCAGAGTGCATCGAAAGAGAACTTGGCAACATCCTCCGAGCTCTCTGGAATAAGAAGTTCACGCCCCCAGATCCGCAACGGCCTATTGCGCAAGACTTGCTGCCCGTGCGTCAATGACTTGAATAGCTTTTCGACCTCTAGGACATTGCTTGGCGTTATAGGATCATAGTAGACGTGGGAAAGAGCTCTTGGTATCCGCCTGTAGTCCGTTCCAGAGTCCAAGTCTGTCACATCGAAGCGCGTCTTGAGCAACTCGATTGCGGGCACAAAGCTCGAGCGTTGGATCCCATTCTTATAGAGCTCGTCGGGGTGTCGGTTAGAAGTGATCACGCAAACGACGCCAAAGTTGAGCAGGGATTCGAATAGCCGGCGCAGGATCATGGCATCAGCAATGTCCGTCACCTGAACAGCAACGGTGAGATGGCGACGCTGTCGGAAAGACAAAGTTCCGCACCTGGAATTCGTCGAAGCAAAGGACGTATGCCTCGCTCGCAAGGTCGCGAGCAACCGGCAGGATGGGGTCACCGCCAGCATGGCCCATCGCTAGTTTTGCCTTGTGGAGTCTCTTGTGGACATCAATCATGAAGGCATGGAAATGGACGCGTCGTTTGCGCTTCACTTGCGGCGGCAGGGTGTGATAAAACAGGTCCATCAGCATAGTCTTTCCAGTACCAACGTCTCCGTAAAGGTACAAGCCAGGCGGCACATTCTCAGGCGGCGCAGAGGGTATGGTGTCGTTGCGGGAGAACCAGCGGGATATCTGTCTCCCAGATAAAGGGCGATGTTGCAGACAGTAAGAAATACACGCACGAGGGATGTAGAAGTGTTCACGTCCGGTACGGGAGGCGGGGTATAGGTCAACAGTTTGTCATGGAGATCTTGTAGTTTCTGGATTATGCGAGTTTGGTGGTCATCCCCGTGGAGTACCCCGCTGTAGATGAGTCGCTCGTATCGTTGTATGGGCGTCAAAATGTCGAGATCTACATCCCGAGGATAAGAACCCAGACAGAGTCAGTGGATATACAAACGCACCTTCTGTGGAATTAGATTGCCCTCCAGACGAAAGTGTCCGACCTCCTCCTGCCAGCACCTCCCGCTCCGCAATTGTCGCAGACGCAGATCCACCGGCCAACGTTGTACTTGGTGCTTTGGCTGAACCAGACAAAGTACGAGATTGCAGTGTCCCGGAACTTGGCTGGAATAAGGTAGCAGTAGCATGGCGCGGCAGTACTCGAGCCCTGCGCTTGGTTGCGGATAACAGCGCTTTGGATGTTATTGAAGAGGCCATGAGAGACTAGTGATGATTAGTGATGGTAAGAGGAAAAGTAAGGTTGGCCCTGTATTCGGAGTCAAATCCGCAACGGATCAACCAATCCACGTGAATTCTTTTGGCCCGGATCAAACTATCCATTGACCGTCTCGAGCCTACCTACCACCATGACCAACGTTGGCTTGTTCACTGAGATCACATCTTCCAAGGCGGGATTCATGTATTTCTCTTGAATCTGCCTGTTGCAGTACGCGCTCGGTTAACTTTATATTGAACCCAAATCAGCCTCACCAAACAGCCCGTTCAATCTAATCAAGCAATGTATCCGCCACGCTATCACAAAGAGAATTACATCCATCTCTCTGTAATTCTCTCACCAGCTCGCAGGCCTCAGAATCTCGCGAGTTTTTGCCGTTATCGCTTCACGGCAAGGTGGCCCGGGATATGGCCCTAGCCATGGATGTCATCCGTTTCTTCTCGAGCCAAAAACAAGACCGTCACTTATCGTGCACATGTGGTAGCCCAACGGGTGGCCTTGAAGCCCCTTCCCAACCGTGTTCCTTGGGAGATACTGCACGCCCTTAAGTATGACTGCTAACGGCCTGTGAGCTTGAGCACCCAAGGATGCGGTTCTTGCCTTACCTGAGCACTCTTGCTCTTGCTCGTTGTGTCGTCGCTATTCTTCCAGATGGACGCCCTCATGCGAACGTTGCACCGCGGCCCGTTCAGCCTGCCTTCGAGCTGCCCAGCGCGAACATGACTCCAAGCAAGCGCGACTTGCCTCCATACAACACGATTTACTGGTTCGACCAGCTAATCGACCATGATGACCCTTCACTGGGAACATTCCGACAGAGGTATTTCTTCACTTCAGAGTTCTACGAACCCGGTGCGTACGTCGTCGCAGTGTTCAAGGACGCAAGCTAATTACACCTAGGTGGTCCAATCGTGTTCAACACTCCCGGGGAGGTTGCGGTCGATGGTAGAATTCCCACTCGATGATTCTTCATCCTTGGCTCAACCAAGTCAAACAACAGGGTACAGCGGATATCTCACCAACAGAACAATGAATGGAGCCATTGCACAGCAAGAACACGGCGCTGCCGTTGTCCTCGAACACAGATTCTACGGCGAGAGCAACCCGTATCCAGACTTGAAGACGGAAAGCCTTCGTGTGCACACCATCAAGCAAGCTATCGAGGACATTGAATACTTTGCTTACAATGTCAAATTCCCGATGGACAATGGAACGAGTGTAACACCGGACGTCACTCCCTGGATCATGACTGGTGGGAGCTACTCTGGCGCTTTGACGAGCTTCACTATGTTCAGGTAAGCCATCGGGGCCGTCCATCTCATCCTCACGTTAAGAAATATCCAGCAAACCCGACCTCATATGGGCTGGATACGCCTCGTCAGCAACAGTTCAGAACATCCAGGACTTTTGGCGCTATTTCGAACCTACCAGAGAGTTCATGGATAAAAACTGTTCCGCGGATGTCTCTGCTGTCATTGCGTACATCGACGAGACCTTTGGCGGAGACGACGAGGATGCCATCTTTGCTCTTAAGCAGCATTTCAACGTGTCGGATGTCACACATCTAGACGATATTGCTGGCGCGTGTGCGTACTATCTGTGTTGTCGAAAGACAGGCCATGGAGCTGATTTACTACAGTTAGAAATAACATTTGGACGTGGCAAAGCCTTGGGCCTAGCTCTCCAAGGACAGCAACATTCTACGCGTTCTGCGACTGGTTGGAGGTTGACTCTGAAACGGGTGCGGTTGCAGGGGAAGAAGGATGGGGGCTCGAGCATGCCCTCCAAGCATGGGGCACGTATTGGAATTCGACATGGGCAAGTCGTGAGCACAAATTTCGTCAAGTTGAACCAAACTTTATACTGACTATATCTCGTTTGATCAGTCTGCGGTGATCTTGATGGCGAGTAAGTGGATTCCAGGACATTTGTGTGCTAGGCTCTTGTGTTGACCGCCGGACAGGACATGTCTTGGTTCATACGACCCAAATCTCTCGACGTATACAAATACAGATGTCGGCTATACATGGAGGTCTTGGGATTGGATTGTGTGCGTCCATGTTGTACATGCCATTCGCAGTGCACTCATTAGTCAAACAGCTGCAATGAGGTAGGATTCTTTGAAGATGGGCCTCCAGCCGATGTGACGTTCGCCCCCATCGTGTCGCGTCTCATCAATGTCGACACGGATTATGATCCTGTAGGCCTTGAGTGCACTTTGTCGACTAGCACTGATGATGTTTTTTTTGCAGAGGCAATGCGCTATGATGTATCCCGAAGCGTTCTCCGAGCCCGCTCATCCAGATGTCGATCAGACTAACAAGCTTTATGGTGGATGGAATGTCACCACGGAAAGGCTCTTCTTTGCAGTGGGCTCCCGTTGGTCATTCCAACTTTCCTTCAATTGCTGGACTTGACCGCTCAACAGGTGACCCATGGCGTGAGGCGACTTTTGGCGCCAATGGCATCGCCACGGAAAGTACGGACAGGATGCCTATTGTGATGTCGGATGGGTTTCACTGTAGTGATCTCTCGATTGCGCAGGGAGCGACGGACGCGTCGATTGGGGACCTGCAGAAGCAGGCACTTGCGTATATGCACGACTGGGTGGCTGAGTGGAAGTGAACGGTACGCTAGGTGTATTGGAGGCACGCTAGCGCTGTTGCCACTGGGGGCAATTTGGTTCCGTCGTTCATTGTTAGCCGCGCCACGTGCTTTTGATTTGCGATCACGTTGTTATGTACCCACACAACCGCGCTGCTACTCAGTACTCAGTACTCAGCGCTCATTTTGGAATTATTTCCCTGGCGGAAGATGGCTGTTATGTAAAAGTAAAGAGAGAAATGAGCGTATTCCCGCCCAGAATGGCGGCAGTAAGAGGGCATGGGTGTCTCGTGTGCCCAGCCCACACGGTCATCAGTAAGAGTTGGACGTTATCTGCTAACTCCTTGTGGTCCATGGCTCGAGTTCCTGTAAGCGGGCATGCAACGCAAAACTAAAATTACCGGACTTATATAAACAGCCGCAACTGCTTATTATTGTTCCTTGCTCACCCACCACCACCAGTCCTTCAGTTGGCGGGTATCATGGCGCGCTTTTCCTTGGTTGCGCTTGCGGCGCTCTCGTCTCTTCTGTCCTGCGTAGATGCGCGTATCAAGGATGGCCGTCCACACGGAAACATGCCGCCTGCCCCAATGCCGCCCAAGGTCGAGCTCCCAGACCAGACCGACGCGTTGTTCAGGGCGGATATCCCGCCTTACAACACGACGTACTACTTTGAGCAGCTCGTGGACCACAACGACCCGTCCAAGGGAACTTTCTCTCAGCGTTATTGGCATACTTGGGAGTTTTATGAAGCTGGTAGGTTGCGCTAGAATCGCCTCCAAATTAGTCCATGGCTGAGCACGACACAGGCGGACCTATCATTCTCATGACACCCGGCGAAGGCAACGCAGATGGTATGTCCCGGCCCGAGGAGCTGCCTATCTTCTTCGTCTTTTGACGCCTGTGGCAATTATTAGGTTATGAAGCCTATCTCACGAACAAAACCATCAATGGATTGATTGCGCAACAAGAGGGCGGCGCGACCATTGTGCTCGAGCACCGCTTCTACGGCTTCAGCAACCCGCTGCCCGACCTGACACCAGAGAGCTTGAAGCTGCACACAATTCAGCAGGCCATCGACGACCTGGAGTACTTCGCCTACAATGTCGAGCTTGCGATGCCAAATGGCACAGAGGTGACGCCTGACAAAGCTCCCTGGATCCTTATCGGAGGAAGCTATGCTGGTGCGAAAACCACACCTCTCGCAAATGAACCATGTGTTGACTGTATGATCCACAGGTGCTCTCACAAGCTGGACTATGGTCAAGTGAGTGGCAGTGACAGCCTTCGCAGGGTTCGATACTCATGATCGTCACAGTAAGCCCGGTCTTTTCTGGGCAGGCTATTCGTCGTCCGGAGTCGTCGAAGCAATCACGTATGTTACACCGCCAGTACAGTCTCCTTTGGCTGGTTCTCAGTCCCTTTTCTAGCGATTTCTGGAAATACTTTGAACCTATCCGCAAAAACATGCCTTCCAACTGCTCTGCTGATGTCGCGGCGGTCATTGCGCACGTCGACGAAGTCTTCTCAGGGAACGATACCGCCGCCATCGATGGTCTGAAGGCGAACTGGGGATTGGGCGGTCTTACTCACCTTGACGATGTTGCTGGCGCCCTCCGTAACAATCTCTGGGACTGGCAGTCTCTCAACCCTGTCTCGCCCCCGAACGCAACGTTCTACAAGTTCTGCAATGCCCTCGAGACCAAGGATGGAGAGGTTTCTGGCGAGGAGGGCTGGGGTCTTGACCATGCGCTCAATGCATGGGGCACTTTCTGGAATGAATCTTACTATGAGTTGTGTGAGTGTTCGTCATGTCGACTGGTATGATCAATACTGAGGCGTCAAAGACTGTGGCGACAGCGATGCAGAGTCCTGCTTCGGGTCATACAATGCGTCGGCGGAGATTTTCACCGATACTAGCGTCGACAACGCCGGTCGCTCTTGGACTTGGATTGTGTACGTCCCTCCATCGATCCTGCTTTGCTGTCTTGGCTCATGAACATGAAGCTGCAATGATGTCGGATACTACCAGGATGGACCCCCAAAGGATGTCGAGCTGAAGAATGGCCCCATTGTCACCCGTCTTGCAAACCTTGAGACGAACTATGATACTGTGGGTGTAGTGTTATGCCATCCCGCCAATCCTAATGCCCTCTCAGCGTCAATGCCAAATGATGTTCAAGGACACATTCCCAGAGCCACCTCTGCCAGATACTGAAGCCATCAACACTAAATACTCAGGCTGGAACGTGACTGTTGACCGCCTCTTCTTCGCGAATGGAGAGCGTGATCCGTGGAAGGAGGCTACGGTATCCGCTGTTGGAGTCGAGCTCGAAAGTACCGACAGGATGCCCATCGTGGTTTCTGACGGTTTCCACTGCAGTGATCTGCGTGTGTCGAACTCTGTGGGCGATGCAACCATTGCGGATGTGCAGTCGCAAGCTCTTGCGTACTTTGCTACATGGTTGTCGGAATACCGAGACGAGCAGTCGCAGTACCGCTGATTGATTGATACTTATTATACTTACTTGGTATTAACGGTATTTACTGGGGTATTTATGCAACAAGATCAGCTTGATAGCGTCTAGCACAAGTTTATGAGGCAAAAAAATAAAATATTGGCAGTTGTAACTCTATCAAAGTTATCATGTGCTGGCGACGACACCCTCTGCGCCAGCCCGTAGGTCGCTGAGTAGCTCCTGGAGACGTGTTCGAAGCTTCTTGACTAGTTCGTCGTCTTCGTGGGACGGAGGTGGCTAATTTACCTGAGTATATCTCGAGGACGTCTCAAGGTTAGAGGCGTACTAGTTGGTCAAGAAGGTATTCAGCTTCGTCGATTGTCTGCGATGAGAACGTAAATGCGAGGATATGGGCCTCTACAGATTGATACATACAAGGATTATGGGTCCTCTTTATAAAAATGAGAAAATGTGAAGACTATCAACTGTCACTAACCTATTCATGGTGAAAGCTATGGAGTTGTACTGAAAGTAGCCGATCGCGGCTGATCGACATCACGTATACGCTGGCCCTAAAGATACTTAGCAGATACGCGCTTCCTCTCATCACGCTCAGCATAACTATTTGAACTCCTACACGATGAGCTCCGAGGCCGGTTCAATACGCGGCAGCAGCTTACCGCCTCCCAGCGACGATGCCCCAAGCGCTAGAAATGGCTCGCGCCGTGGAACACCCAATCGCGCCCGTGCTGGAGGCGCGCTCGACCTCGACGACGACGATGCAGCAAGCGAGGCAGGGTCCACCCAGGCGGAATCGAAGAGACGGCGGAAGCGTAATGCAAATGGCGCAGACCGCGACGTGCCCGTCGTTCGCGATGCAGTTGGCGAGACTGTTGCAGAGACGTTCCAGAAGTTCCTACGAACGTGAGTCGCGTCAAGGCCTTCGTGTTTCTTGGCTTACGATGAAATAGTTATGCTGAACATACTGAACTGCCCGCAACGCCTGGATCCGATGGCGACGGTGGCATGGATGAGGACCAAAATGCAGAACTCACCTACATCAACCAAATCATAAATCTCAAGGAAATCGACATTACGACGCTATATGTCGATTGGAGGCATGTACAAGACGGAGATGAAGTCCTTGCGCAAGCCATTGTCAGCCAATACTACCGCTTCTTGCCATATCTAAAGCGTGCCCTCACCGACCTTGTCGCCGAGTTCATACCTGAATTCCTCTCTATCAATCCAACTGGTGCCACCATCGATTCTGCGAACCAAAAACCACGCGACTTCGAGATTGCTTTCTATGGATTTTCTGTGGTCTCTGGCATCAGGGAGCTCAAAACGGATCGCATTGGAACGCTCATGGCTGTCAGCGGCACCGTTACACGTACGAGTGAGGTCCGACCAGAGCTTCTTTCCGGGAACTTTGTATGTGAGGCATGCAAGGGTATTGTCAATGGAGTGGAGCAGCAGTTCAAGTACACCGAGGTGCGTCTTCTAACTCTTCCTCTACATCTCTCATTATGTCCCAGCCACTTCTCTGTCCAAACCCGCTTTGCGCCAACCGTGTAGGGTGGCAGTTACAGCTCGATACGTCTACATTCACCGACTGGCAAAAAGTCCGCATTCAGGAGAATCCATCAGAGATTCCAACTGGTTCGATGCCGCGCTCTCTGGATGTGATCCTTCGTAACGAAGTGGTCGAACGCGCCAAGGCTGGCGACAAGTGCATCTTTGTGGGAACTTTCATCGTTGTCCCAGATGTTAGCCAGTTGGGTCTCCCTGGCGGGAACAAGGCGCAATTACAACGCGAATCTGCACGTTCTAGCGCAACTTCTGGAACTGGCGGTGTAGGAGGTGGTGGAGTGACTGGCCTCAAATCTCTGGGTGTTCGTGATTTGCAGTATAAGACGGCGTTCTTGGCCTGCATGGTTTCACCAGTCGACTCGCGGGTACGTGGCTCTATGGGTTTAAATTCATGTGTGTTCAAGTCTCGCAGGGGACATACAATGTTCGTGGGGAAGAAGACGTCACCGACTCCCAACAAGCCTTCGTCGAAAGCCTTACTGAACAGGAGTTCGAGGAACTCAGCAATATGATTAACAGTGACAGAATCTACTCGCGTTTGGTTGAAAGTATGGCACCTACAGTTTTCGGACACGAGATCGTGAAGAAAGGTCTCCTTCTCCAGCTCATGGGAGGCGTCCACAAAGAGACGAAGGAGGGCATGAATCTTCGTGGTGATATCAATATTTGCATCGTGGGTGATCCATCGACGTCCAAGTCCCAGTTCCTCAAGTTCGTGTTGCCAACACCTCTTAATTTGAGACTTACACTTTTCAAGGTACATTTGCTCCTTCATTCCCAGGGCTGTCTATACCTCGGGCAAAGCATCCTCTGCTGCTGGTTTGACTGCTGCCGTTGTCAAGGATGAAGAGTCTGGCGACTTCACTATCGAGGCTGGGGCACTAATGCTTGCCGACAACGGCATTTGCGCCATTGATGAGTTCGACAAGATGGATATCTCCGACCAAGTCGCTATCCACGAAGCCATGGAACAGCAGACTATTTCGATTGCCAAAGCTGGCATCCATGCAACACTCAACGCGCGGACATCCATTCTTGCTGCTGCCAATCCAATCGAGGGCCGGTATAACAAGAAGAAGTCGCTCAGGCAGAATATTCAGATGAGCGCGCCCATCATGAGCCGTTTCGATCTGTTCTTCGTTGTGCTGGATGAGTGCAATGAGGAGACGGACAAACGTATTGCTCGGCATATTGTTGGTGTTCACCAGCATGGGAATGAGGCTATCGACCCGGAATTCAGCACGGAGACATTACAACGATACATCAAGTATGCCAGGACGTTCACTCCAAAGGTGAGCATTCTATTCTCTGGACGTAATACAAATTCTGATGTTGCATTAGCTTACCCCAGAGGCTGCCGATGTCCTCGTTGAGAAGTACAGAATTCTGCGCCAAGATGATTCTACGGGAGCTGGTCGTAATTCCTACCGAATCACCGTCCGTCAGTTGGAGAGTATGATTCGTCTCAGCGAAGCTATCGCGCGGGCCAACTGTGTCAACGAAGTAGGCCATTCTATTTCTTCTGCCGTACATGAGTGGGCTAACTTGGACTTTCAGATCCTGCCTAACTTTGTCAACGAAGCATACAGCTTGTTGCGCCAGTCTATCATCCACGTTGAGCACGATGATATCGATGTAGATGATGATGACGACGACGACGGTGACGATGGCGCACCTCCTGCACCTCCTGCTGCTCCGCGCCCACCTCAGTCATCACAGGACCAGGATGTTGAGATGTCTGGTGATTTGGAGGATAGTCAAGACTTCATGAACGATGACCCTGGCGTCCCGCCTGCGCCGCCAACACCTCGCGGCTCTGGATCTGGTCAGCCCACAGATCATACGACCCCGGCGCCGGACGCCCCACCAGCGAAGAAAGAGAAGAAGCGACTAGTTATCACGAATGATAAATTTGTGGAGTTGCGTAGTCTTATCATCCTGAAGCTGGAGAGCGAGGAGGCGAAGTCGGGCGAGGGCATGGACAGGGAGGCGCTCATTGATTGGTACCTTGAGGCAAAGGAGGGTGAATTCGAGACAGCGGAAGACATAGCGTATGCGGAGGAGCTAGTAACGAAGATCTTGAGGAAGCTCCTCAAGGTGCGTGAGCGCGCTCGGTCTTTTAGTATGGGTTCTGACATCTCGCATAGGACGGAGACCTGTTACAGGTCCAACTCAACCCACAAGATGGTTCGCTGAACGATGACTCGCAAGAATCGTCCTCGCAGGAGCCAGGAAGTCATGTTCGTATGCATTATATGGTGGCCCCGGGAGTAGATACGGATTCTGCGGCTGCTTAGAAGCTAGTGTTGCTGGACTTGTACATGTTTCTTGTTGTCTTTGTAAAATGTTTGTTGTATACAGTAGTGCATGTTAATTTCTGGTCCAGTAATTATCAGAGACAAGGAGGCTCTTTCTCTACCTTGAACTAGGGCGATGGATTATGTTTTAGCAGTCGGTATCATATCAGACGCGCCATGCGAATTCGCAGGAACTGCTTGTTCTTCCTGTCTCTCCCGTTCCAATAATGCCGCCCGTCGTTCCTTGTACTTCCTCTCTGCAACTGTCCAGTTGACTGGATATATAAACCACTGTAGCGTCTTCTCCAGTTCCCCGGTCGTATCTTTGTCTATCCCAAATGAGACCCGAGCTGACTGAACAAGCTCGTCGTTCTCCAGATTTTGCATGCGCGTGATGTGGTCAGCCAAACGCCTGTTAAACATTGCGACAAGGTACCAATTCCCATCAGTGGACAGGTAGGGTCTTGGATGAAGGCCCCAGCTAAGAGTACCATGTTCAACACGCGGTCAAGAGGGCACGTAGATACATACGCAAAGTCAGGCCATGCACCCCAATGCTCATTCACAATATCCAACACGTCGCCGTCGTTCACTTCTGGTCTCCGCTCATTGCGTAGGTTTTCGAACAACTGCTTTGAAGGGCAGACCCATGCGAGGCCATAACACGGCGTTCGGTGACCATCGACAATTTCACCCTCTACGGGGGGCGGGTCTTTAGGGGACCTACGAAGAGGAAATCTACAACACGTGAGACGAGACCAACAAAGAAACGAAGTCGATCTAACCGTGGTGGCATGGCGGTTGATGATGGTGGTGAGAAGGAAAGACGTTGTCTTTAGGAGCAGCACAGATGCTACTAAGTAGGTAGCTAACCGTGCGAGCAGTGATATGCAGAGGATCTGTTTTCTCGCCTTGTAGATGACCCTTGTACTACATTGTCAAAATATACCGTTATCCGATAATTATATATTTCACAAAGTTCATAGCGCTTAAAATTTGGTGCAGGAGCAAATTCCGTTAAGCGGCAGGTTGCTTGCCCTTCCAGGTTCATTCATTCCATTGTCGCTTCACGGTGTCCCAGTTAAACTGCCTATGCGTGTTCCACAATTCTATCAACTCGTGCAGCAGGCAATGGTTGTGGGGAAATAAGGTTCCTGAGTAAGTCAAAGCAAGGACGTCTATGCATCCATTCACGTGAAGGGATGCAAATGGCGTTCAACCATGGTCGTTTCCACCCGCTGCGTTTGTGCACTTGCGAACGTGTGATTATCAGAGACAGTCTGGAGCTCAAGGCTCTTTTTCTGTACACCTTCAAATAAAGCAATGGATTATGTTCCAGCAGCCGGTATCTCAGACGCACCCTGCGAATTCGCAGGAGCTGCTTGTTCTTCCTGTCTCTCTCGTTCCAATAATGCCGCCCGTCGTTCCTTGTACTTCCTCTCTGCAACTGTCCAGTTGACTGGGTATATAAACCACTGCAGCGTCTTCTCCAGCTCCCCGGACGTGTCTTTGTCTATTCCAAATGAGACCCGAGCGGACTGAACAAGTTCATCGTTCTCTAGATTCTGAATGCGCTTGATGTGGTCTGCCGAACGCCTGTTGAACATTGCGACAAGATACCAATTTCCATCAGAGGACAGGTAGGGTCTGGGATGAAGGGCATAGCTAAGGGTATTGCAATGTTCAACATGGCACGGTCAAGAGGATACATAGATACTTACGAAAAGTCGGGCCATCCACCCCAGTTATGGTTCACAACGTCCAACGCGTTGCGTTCGCTCACTCTTGGGTACTTCTCATTGCGTAGGTTTTCATACAACTCCATTGGAGGGCAGACCCAGGCGAGGCCATAACTTGGCGTTCGGTGACCATCGACAATCTGTCCCTCTACGGGTGGCGGATCATCGGCAGGCCTGCGAAGAGGAAATCTGGAATATATGAGACGCGTCTAAAAAAAATGAGAGGATTTTGACCTTGCTCTCGACGACATGATGGTGGAAGGCAGGTGACCGTGTGGCGGCATTCGGCGATCTGGCGATCAAATCACGTGTGCTGTGTTCAAGCCGATCAGCAAGTCTTTAAAAGCTTGTAAGAACACCCAACATGCTCACATCACACATAAAGCAAAACAAAGATAAATTAAAATGAATAATACTCAGGAAATAACATTACTGAGGCTGTATAAGTGGGCATCTCCGATGTCTCTGCCGTTTTCTTGCAAAACGGCAAGTATTCCAGCGTGATGGCCCAAACGTTTTAAAATGAATTGCTCTTGTACAGTAAATTATAATGGATATAACTATTCAGATTTGTTTGATTCAGGAGAACATCCTTCCTTTGCATTCGGGTGCACCACATTTGCAGAGAGCAAACTTGCCACTATTCCCTGCAATACCTGGTTCATTTCCCTACATCATTCCCTTTCAATTATTTGTTGATCGGACACAAGAAAATCACATACCGTAATGGCAGGTGCATAGTCAAATGTAAGTTCTTCCCCTGGCATAATCATATCTGCCCAAGTGAAAAAAGCCCTTTCAAACATGAACGGGTTGTCATTGTTCACATAGAGCGGCACGGTGACAAGATTTGGTTGGCAAGAATGATTGAAAAATCGGGTGAACTGGTGCATTTAGCTTTTTCGTCGCAAAATGTACCGTTTTCTGATAACTCACGTTGCCAACATGGTGTGCATCGATGACGTATTTCTGGCTGTTATCTTTCTCTTCGTCGTATGCACGTCCGTTTTCTTCCTCCCAGTGTATTCGCAAATGGCCGGCGTCAAGGTCATACAGATAGGTTCGGTTAGATCTGTCGTAAGTACTAATTCAATGCATTGAGTGTCTCGGATGGGACATGGTACAGAATCACTTACTAGCCTCGATCTTCAGCCTCTTGATCTGTTAAGACCTCGCCAGCATACACGCCAATGAATGTGCCAGCGGGAATCGGTGTTTTGCCATCATATCGTACACCTATAGCTGTTAGCATGCATGCACACTGGGTTCAGAAAATCCATACCCCATCCACGGCCGTTTGTCGTCTTGAAGACAGACAAGTTGAACCCTCGTGGACGTTGTGACTTCTGAATGGCGATATTGAGCGATCCCGTACACATATACGCAATACCCAGCCCACTAACCCGATTCACGCAATCAATATTGCACCGACATAAATCGTTACATTCGTACACCGCCAAGAACACACCCAGCGTTCCATCCGCGTCATACAGAAAGCCTGTGCCTTTCGGGTATTTCGTTCCTTTCCAATGCTTCACTTCCTCCTTGTTGTCACCAGCCAGCTTCAACTGCATCTTGCAGTGCTCCTTGAACTTGCGCTGTTGATTGAGCTTGCACGCACACTTGGGGTTGTCCTTGCACGGAATAAGGCAGTCGCAGCACGTCAGATTCTTTCGAGAAGGAGACGGCACGTCCGGTCCACTGGGCACCAACTGGTTCGTATAATAGAACTCGAAAGGTGGCGCCGGCTCAGCATCGAATTTGTTGACGAACACAACCTCCTCCTCCCCAGCATTGACGAGCATTTCGCCGAGATGCAATGTCTGCATTTCCTTGTGCTGCTGCAGGAATGGAGAGTATGTCGCGACGTGGTCGAGTATCCGGCTCGATAGGTCCTCCATCCGCTTGTGCGCGGGTGGTACCACACGCATCATACGCCGTTGGTCTTCCCAGTCGTAACTGAGATTATCACCAACGCGGTGAGGCCGCTCATGAAGGCGTTGTGGTGGTTGCCAATCCGGGGTCCCAGGGCGAGAGCAAAGATCTGAAGGCCTCTCCTTGTCGTCGTACTCAACGCCGGAGGCTCCTTGAGGCAGAGCAAACGAGCGTCGCAGAGCCATGGTTCGTCCACTGACGGGGGCGTCATCCGCCGACTGGGGAACAGTCAATCCATCACTGGGTACACTGGGAATATGAACACTTACACTTTCCGCCTCTGACTGGAAGTCACCGTCCGACGACGGCTCAACGGGAGATCCTGGGAGAAACAGAGGCTCCTCCTCCCTTTGTGGGTTCACCCAGCCAATGGGACCAGTCGCTGGCGTCGAAAGCTCTGCAAACTCTTTTGAGAGCGTTTTCTCGACAATGCGGGAGGAGCCTGGTTGCGATCCTTGTGTACCAGCTATAGGGCTTGTCTCCTCATCGGGGAGTGGTGCATCCCAAAAGCTGTCGTCGTCTTCCTCATTGGGGCTTGGTGATGGATTATCCCAATAACCTGTAGCCTTCCCTTTCCCCTTCCAAGGTCTCGGCGACACTGGAGGGCTGTTTTGTGCTTCATCGTCTGAGCTAGCCGCTGATTGCCCAGCACTATGCATTGCAACATCTGGGTCTGGATCCAATATTTTGGCCTTCGAGTCGACCTTCGCTTGTGCACCCTTATCCCGTCGGAGGTCCAATCGCTGCACCGCCTTGCGCACAGACGAACCAGAGCCAGAACCCAAGCTAGCATTCAACTGCATGGCGCGGTTGAACACATCGGTCGGGTCTTCTGGCTTGTCGTCCGACTCATCCTCGTCAGAAGCGACATCGGATGGGGTCCTCTGTCGCAGCTGAGGTTTCTTTGAAGCCTTGGAGGTAGAAGCAACAGGAGGAGCAGATATCGAGTCCGAAAAGCGCGATGCAGACCGATGTTTGTTGGATACTGAGGCAGACGTCTGTCTCAAGTCCAATGTCGGCGGAGATCTGAATGCCTGCATTGCGAGCATCCGACCACTCAGCTGCGGCCCACTCCGCTGCTTTTGGCTTGGACGGGAAACTGGTGTCTGGGGTTGAGTTTGTAAGTTGCGATTTGAGGATGTGTCCTTGTTCTTCGAGATAGGTTTGGAAATATGCAGACTAGGTAGAGCCGGTGGGGAAGTTCGAGTGATAGATGGAGAGGTGAATGATGCGTGAGGTGGTTTGGGCGTCGTGGGAGCGGCTATCGAAAGTGCACGAAGTCCGGCGTTGAGGGTAGGCGTTGGTTTGCCAGAGCGCGGTTTCGTTGAAGTCGATGCTTCCGAGTGATGGGATGGTTGCGATGCGGACGATTCGGGCTTCACAGCTATCACTGCAGGCTCAATCTTCGCGTCTATTTCCCTTTGCTTGCCTTTCCCAGTCCTGGCTGGAGGGGAGGGCACCACGTCCTCATCTGAATCATCCACATTGATGATCTCTGGGACGTGCTGGACATCTGGCGGCGGCGTTTCCACCAACACAAAATCACCGTTGGCGTCTTCCACAAATCGAGCGCGTGAAGTGTTGGACTTGTGTGATTGTGGTTTGCGTGGCTTCAGCGTTAATCTTGGAGGAATGATTTGCACTTCGCTGTCCGAGTCGGCACTAGCAATTTGTAGCCGAGAGACTGGCGCGCGGAGAGATGGCTTCTTTGCATGTCGAGATGGTGGCGGTCGTTTGGGCGGTTCGTCGTCTGAATCGGAAATGACAATGATGTCCGCGTCACGGCTTGCTGGAGTAGACGCAGAGCCTGTTATGTGTAATGTAAGAGCTTTGTTGAGTAAGCCTAACAACGGCCTGCAGTACCGTTTCCTAAAGAACTCCGCGGACGTTTGGTCGGCGGATCGTTGAAAGAAGGTTCGCTTTTGCGTTTGGCGGTTGCTGGACGCGACGCTGCAAAGGCCGAGCTTGCTTGGCCGCGTTTATCCATATTGGAGCCAAATATCTGTAGCTCTATGCGTCGCAGAGCTCTGTTCGCACGGTTGAGAGACTGGACGTAGGGATCGCTACGGTCGCGCACCTTTCTGTGCCGTATTTACTCGCTGACTGGATGGCTCCTGGTGTCCTATGTTCGAAAAAGTCGCGCGCGCGTCGTGTCCGGGTCGTGTGTGGGATGGTGGCAAATGAGTGTGAGCTCAAACTCGGAGGCTGTAACACGGTATTGTGACCCAATATTCCTCGGAAACCCCCGAATATCCTCGCAAAGGCTGGCTGCCCTGCGAAAGGGAAATTCTGGATTCATCCGTCGTATTCTCTCGACGGGATGGTTCAAGTCGAAGGTACACTTACTTAGTCTCGACTTCACAGCGATCACATTACATAGGATCACGACTAAGCTGCTTTTGTTCGGTTAACACAATGCAAGTCTATGTCTCCTCATAAATCCACGAAGAGTTCTTTTATTCAAGCGGTTTCCGAAGGCGTGTATTTGGTGAGGAATTTCGAGGTGTATTTACTCTTCTCGACGCTCAACATCAACCACTGTACAGTAATCTCTTTAAAACAAACCTCTAGGTTCAAAGGAGCATTAACTCAAGGGGATATTCGTTGTGGCTCGAGTGTCCATGAAGACGAGCTGCAAGCCAAATAACCAACTAGACAGCACTCCACAGCCTAATAATCCATCATGACATCCCTACCAGCTAACCCACCTCCGCTTGCGTCTCACTGACAAACGTAGAAGGCACCTACTGCATGCGTAACTTAACGGATGGATGGATCGCTAGATTGTGCACAGTCGGGTGTAGACCTGGAAAAATTCTAAACGGCCAGGGCTAAGGGTAAGCTGCTGGGACGCTGTGCAATTATCTTGCGCGATAGCGATGGCGTGAGATGAGTGCAAGCAAGCCCAGAGCGTTCTGGATTCGCGCGCACCCGGCGCGGGACACTAACCAGCTCGGGGCGATGGAATATGTAACCCTGCGAACAAAATGCACCATCGGTGCTATGACTGACGCGGTGAACGCTTCAAGACTTTCGCCATTCGAGTAAGCATGCTTGAGGCAACCTTAACGGACACCCAGAGACAGCACCAGTGACCGAGAAGTGCACGCTGCCGCGCCACCTATCCATTCTGATTTCGGAATGTGAAATCGAGAATGGTATTCAAGCAGGAGAGATCGTGATACACGCATATAGTTACAGGCCGGAAAGGCGGCGAAGGAAAGGACGACGACAAGCTTTGGGGAAAAAGAGCATCTTGCGGGAAACTTGGACTGAGAACCCGGTTGAAGGGCATGGTCTATGCAACGCTTGCTTGGAGGCGCGACTGGCATTTGAATGAAATAAGAATGCATTTAGTGGGCCCCTGGGTGGGCGTGGTGGTCGTAGAGAGGACCCATGAATGGCTGCGAGGGTTCAAGCATAAGTAGGAGGATTTGGTGTTAGCAAAGGGATGGCGGGTACATACGGGAGTGTTGCGTTCCCTAGAGTGACATAGTTAGTAAGACTAGCAACTACTATAGAGACAATGGCACGCACCACTTGGTTCCACCGGGGAGAAGCGGGGCTGTATGATCTCAGTGAGTGGGCGAAGAACGACAGAACGGGCCACGCACGAATGTAGGGATCGGGGTGCTTGTCCTCGGCGAGCTTGGCCTCTGCAGTCTCCAGAAGCTTGGCCAGCGCACGGGGGTCGGTGACATTGCTGAGAACAAGTTCAGTCGAGATGCATGAGATAAGACGGCAGCGCGCTGACCGGTTAGAGTCAAACTCAGCGCGGATGGCCAACGCCTTCGCCCTCCAGATGCGGCGGTCGATGGTCCAGTTGAGCTCGTTGGTGAGCATGCGCTTGTAGAGCGACTTGATGTAAATACGGTGCGCAGCCGCAAACGAAGGGGTCGACATTTTCGGGCGAAGGTAAGAAAGCAAGGGTTGTCTGGACCCAACGCATTAAAACAACCGGGCCGAGGTAAAAATTTGATTGCGATCATAATTTTGCGGTGCCGCGGGCAAATGATTTGTCTTGCGACCACCACCTGAAAGGTCTAGTCAACCTGTTTGCTATGGACCCACACTCTCGACTCCACCAGTTCAACAACGCCAGGGAACCAAAAATCGGCCCGTCCCGCCGACCAGAATTGCCACTCCCAAAACCATCATCTTCTCTCGCCGCGTTTACCAAGGCGTCCGCTATGCAGAGTCCGAAACGCCAGGCATCCCCCGCCGTGGACGTTGTCAAACGTCCCATCGCTACAAACTCCCGCGTTAAACAAGATGAAAAGTACCGCAACGAGCTTTTCCTTGCCGCCATCAACACCGCACTCCAAACAAAGTCGAATGGCGTTCCCGACAAATTCAACGAGCTTGTGAGGGAACTCAGTCCATCCAATGTGTGCAGTCGACCTCCAGCTCATGTCCGCGGCTTCATCCAAATGCTCTGCCATGTCGTATCTCGGCTTGACCGCACACACTCGACACTAGTAGAGGCACTCGTGCGTATGCCATGGACGGTCCTCGATGCTGCGATTGTCAAATCATACACTGTACTCATGGGCATGCTGCTTTCTGCTCGGCCTGAATACCTCTCCCTCGTACTCTCCATGGTCGCTCAAGGTTTCACCTACTACTCTACCCTCGACACTCTCGATCCTACCACAAATCCGGTACCCGTTGTGCGGAGTGTTGTCTACGACCGCCTGCACTACCTTCTCAATCATCTACTTTCTATCATACCAACCTTGCCATCAACACTCATGCCACTGCTGTCTCGTCATTTCCCCCACAAACGCCAGAGTGTCGCCGCTCAGTCAACATACATACGGAACCTTCTTCGAATATCGGACTACTGCCCAGAAGTGTCAGACAGGATTCTGACTACCATTATCGACCGGGCTATCACAATTGACGTGCGTCGCTATCTCTTTTTGGCGTGCGTTTCGTTTACGGTCCTCAGGTCGAGATTCAAGTGGAGCTAGACGAGCTAGAGGCTGATGAGGATGAGCCAGACGAGATATTTGCGCTCGAGGTGGATCCGTTCAATACCGTCTTTGGACAAGAGGAGGAAGAAGAAGACTCGGACGATGATGACAGCGATGGCGACTCTGACATTCTCAGCGATTTGTCTTCCGAGCCGGACATTGATTTAGACGACACAGGCAGGCCAGAGGCCATACATACAGACTCGCGTCATATTCAGGCCATGGTCAAGAAACTGGACACTATCCTTGAGATCATGTTCCAACATTTAATGCGCTCTGTCCCATCATCCGATGGCGACGAAAACCCACAACCTGCGCCCCTTCCTGAACTTCCTCCGTTACCAAGCGTTCTCGGCAGCTTGCATACATTCACACCCTCCCCCTCACCTCCTCCTGGCCCGCCTGACGCTGCCCGGGCTTCCAAGCAACGGCCCACTGTAGAGTCACCTTCCCTTCAAGCAAACTTCAATGCTCTCATTGCCTTTTTCGATCGCACAATCCTCCTCACCTTCAAATCCCGATATACCCAGTTCATTCTGTTCTGGTTAACCTCTCTCGACGCCGACTTTGCCGACATCTACCTCGGCATGCTCATCGAGCGTGCCCTACTCGACGATAACGCGCCGCCGGTCACTCGGGCCACAGCAGCACTGTACATTGGAAGTTTCGTCAGCCGTGCACAGTTCGTGGAGCGGGACGAGACACGGCGCATCGTCGGCGTTCTCTGTGATTGGCTCTCAGCTCATGTCGACGACGAGGGAAGCGCGCAGGTCTTTTACGCCGTCGCCCAGAGCCTCTTTATTATTTTCTGCTTCCGCTGGCGAGAGTTACAGGATGCGGACGGGAAGTGGATTCCAGCTCTGAGCCTGATGCATGATGTGCTGCATGCGCCGTTAGCACCTCTTCGGATGTGCTCGAGAGATGTGTCGATGCAGTTTGCGAAAGTTGCGCAAATCACCAATTTTGCGTATGTGCACCATCTGTTGAAGGGCCCGTCGGCGGAAGCGGAGTTGAGTAGTTTCTTCCCATTCGAGCCGTACAGGTTACCGAAGAGCAAGCGCTTCGTGGAACCTATCTTCAGGGAATGGGCGCAGGTCAAGGTTGGGGGTGATTCGGATGATGAAGACGAGGAGGAAGACGAGGAGGAGGAGGAGGATGAGCTGGAGGAGGATTTGGTCGGTGCTATCCCTGTTGTGTCGATGAGGAAATTGGATGAGGATTCATCAGATGGGGAAACGATGGGCTTGGGCTTTTCGCTAGACAAGATGAGCATCAGTCCATTGCATGGCCCCATAGTCACTGGTACGGCAGGTCTGGCATCACCTCTGCAACTGCGGCCGTAGGTCGGTGGACCACACTTGGCATGCCTTTCTCTCTGCATTTACACATTTCACATATCTTTCCCATGTTGCATTACAAGTATATCTCTGTTGTTTTTTCTAGCATTTTATTGTTGATGTACGATACCCATTGCGTATATCTCAATGGCAGCTCGATTGTAGCTTTTGATCATGGAATGCTCATCTACCGCCGTCTGAGCGTCCTAACGTGGGTTAAAGGGGAAATCACCAAGTATGGCACTACGGAACAATTGAGCAATCAAACTATACATTATTGTCCAATGCAAATGCAAATGCAGCAAATCTCAAACCCCGAACTATGCAAAGAAGAGCGTGTACCCTACATATCCCTACAAGAACGGCACATTCTTCATCTCACCCGCCGCGAAGATATCATCATCAAAGTCCTCTTCCGCCGCCTCCTCACCCTCCTCCCCTTCTTCCTCGTACTCTCCGTCTCCGTCCTGGTCTTCCTCCCCAGCCGGTGGATCAATCTCAAAGTGCATATCATCCAGCGCGCCTGGAATTGAGCTCATACTCCTGGTCCTCTCCCTCTTCCTTCTCTTCCCACCAGCAAGCTCATCATCCTCCACATCGCTCTCAAACTCGCTTTCTGCGTATGTCAACGATGACATCGAATCTGGGCTTGCACTCCGCCTGTCTCCACCCGAGAACCCAAGCGTATTGCTTAACCGCTCGAACGACGACATCTGCCTCAACTGCGAACTGCGTTCTGGACCGTCTGGCGAAGACGACCTGGGTGTTGACGTCCCCGACTTTGTCGTCGCACTGGGCGTTGCCGCACGTCCTCCCAACAGGCTGAAATTCCGCAATCGCGCGAGACCGCTGGTATTCGACGTATCCGACCGTGCACTGAGTGCTGGAGATGGCGGCGACAAATCTGGAAGTGGGAAATCCTGGATGGGCGCGCGCCAGTAGTTGAAATCCGTAAACTCAGGATCCCATTGCCGGTGCATGGGAGGGAACATCTGGTCGACCAAGTCCGTCATGTGGATGTACCTATACCATTGTAAGAACCAAGCAAAAAATGTAATGGGAAAACATACGAAGACTTGTATCCTGCCAACTCCAGGAGCTCCAACTTTACCTCGCCCGTCGAGTCGATGGTGAATATACGCGAACTTGGTATGTTCACACTGCGGTATGACAACGCGTCGGTGATTCGATTGCCAAAGCCAGCGTAGAACGGATTGCGGCCCTCGCCAAACAAGCGCAAGATATCACGCAAACACGCCATCTTGAAGACCTCAGGCTTCCGCATGATAACTTCTCTATTGTATACAATTAGCTCATGCTAAAACTCTTGTTGGAGACAACCGTACCGGTGGAGAGACGCAATCAGTCTGTCAGGGCTCATGATGACAGGTCCTTCAGGAAGCACATAATCATCCTGTTTGATACCCTGAAGATATCCTCGAGTAGCATCTGCTTGACCGATGGCTCTTGATGTCAGATACATGATTTTGTATCCATTCCTGCAAATATCGGTGTATAGCTTGGCGACACCAAGATGTGTCCAGTCGCGTCCGACCATGGCAAACATATGACCAAGGGCGTCAGACCTTCAACAAATGAATACACGACAATGAAAAATCTTCGAATGGGCTCACTTTGTAATGGTACCATCGATGTCAGAGACAAGGATTCGGTCGCTGTAATCCCATACAAAGATCCTCGCTGTGCATGCCACTACGCCGGACATGGCCAGTGAAAATGTGATGGAATTCGCGCCTTCCTTGAGATTAAGTGCTCGCTGGTAGCCGGTCAACTTCAGGACTCCATGAGATGAAGAATGGCTCACCAATTGATCCGAGGTTAAGCGAAGAGTCTTTGCATATCTCTTTCCACCCTCGCTGATACCTTCAGTATGGGTTTCTGCTGCTGGAGGTTTTGGTAGCGTAGCGGAAGGAAGATTCGGTGTGGATTCGGTGGGCCCAATGTCTTTTATTTGGGGAGGTCGAATGGGCGTACTCTAAGTCTCATTGAGTACCACGGCCAAGACAGACGGTCAGACGCACCGAAGGCTCGTTGTTCAAAGGAGCCGATGCAGTTTCTTTGAGTACCGGTCGATCTTCTGGTTTGGGTGTGGCTGGGGCTTTACGACTTCGGCTCCACCACCGCACCCAGGAGGAAGATGTTGGTGGTTTGTGTGGTTCAGCCTTGACTTCGTTTCCATTGTCTTCTGCGCCAGACTTGACACCGTCCTCCTCGTCCGATAGTGGTGATGAAGGCCGAATGATACCGACATCCGGTCGACGAATGTAGTCGTCGCGCCAAATTTTAAGAGCAGGTATAAGCGGCGACTCGTCAATCTGGCGAATGTATCTGAAAATGGTTAGAACCATACAGGTTTCATGTGGCAGCTTAACTTACTGCCCACCAGCCCACTTGAGCACGAGTGCCGGGTCGTCCACGATATTGTCAGTGTCCAGTAGTAAGTTTAGGTCGACCTTGCCATCCTCGAATCGCTGACTGAAGTCGAAATCGTCTACGTCTAGCTCCGCATCTCTCGGTTGATTACCTCGTCTCCCATCGTCGTTGTCGGGAACCAGGCTCAGCTCAAACTCGATCCGCTTTCCTCCAATAAGGACTCTAAACTTGGTTGGATCAGACTTGCTGACGCTCAGCCGACCACCCCTGCCATATGCCTCATCCTCTTCCGCCTCAGAGACCGGGGCGAATCCATTTGTCTGTGTCTGGTCACTGACCGACGGAGGGAGGCTGTGACTTCGCCCATCGTTATCTTCCCACACATCTGAAAGCCCACTGATACTCAGAGATTTGCCCTTGCCCTTGCGTCTGTTTATTGGGAGGTCGTCTATACGACCGGTCTTGCCAAAAGAGGCCTTCATAGGCGAAGGCTGAGGGAAAGCACCCCACTCCCATGAATACTCTTGCTCTGGCTGACTCTGGACGGCAAGTTTTGGGGGAATTCTTGGCGCGGATAAAGAGGGATCTATGCCAACTCCGGGTTCATCCATGTCGGGCGGTGGTTCTGAGGTTGCACGCATTGGTGGAAACGCGAAGGACTGCTCTGGCGCAGGAGAGTGTGACGAGGATGGGAACGCGATACCGTTCTGGTTATCTTGGGCCGCTAGTCGACGTTAGGTTGATAGTTCGAACAGCCAGCAGAGAACGCACAGTTGTATTGGTAGTCTTCATCTTCCGCTGTTATGGTGCGGTCAGAACGCTCGCGGTCGTGGGCATTCTGCGAGTGGTAGCCTTCTGCATCATACGCCATGGCTGAACAAGAGTTTTTAGCCACGTCGTAGGATGCACCGAGAGTGCGTACTGTTTGTGAATGTGACATTTGGTGTGCGATCTGACTGCTTGCGGAACTTGTCGAGAGCAGCGTCTGCCCGTTCATCCTGTTGTCTTTGCTCGTCGGTCTCCATCTCCGTGGGTTGTTGTGATTCTGAATCCTTCTTGCCATCGAGATCAAGAAACGGTGGGTCTGCCTTTCCATCTAGCTTGGGTGATTCGCTGCCGTCGTCCTGAGGCTTTAGGATTGGAGATGTGATGAGTTCATCGGGCACTTCGTCCTCGGTTTCAAACACGAAGAAGGCTTCTCCTGCCTCACCAATCTTCATGTCGAATGGAATGGGGTTTCCGTTCACTAGCACGGATACCTTCCTCTGCAGTCAGCATTCCCGCTTAGAGTGATGTCCAAAGCCACGCACCTTCTTCTCGCCTGGCCGCAGCACTTGAAATTTCCCAAATCGTACATGAAATGGCGAGCAAGCAAGCTCCGTTCCGCCGTTGTCTGCTGGCCGTCGGACGACGATGACATCGATAGCACCGGTCAAAGTGGACGGATTTATTGGCGGAAGTTGCTGGTAGTACGTGTAGGGCGCGCTGATGGCGCTGACTGCGCCCCGAAGGTAGTTCATGGTGGCACCAGGCGAGATTGGGAAATTCACACACGTGTGGACGCGTCGCTTGGGGCACATGCATCGCACTCGGCGTCATCGGCACTTATCTCCAGACTTTCATGTGATTAATTACCTCGGCACGACGCCCCAGACATTATTATCACAAAAATATCCTTCTTTTCACAGTCATCGTAGGCCCCGAATCGCAACTGAAATTTGCATAACCTATGGCCGAGCGAAGTCAAGTCTGACCCACACGAATCTAGCTACTGTGAGGTTCAGGCAATGATGCTCGAGTCGAATCTTGCTACAGTTTGTATGACGCCGAATCACGATGATGTACTTGAACCACCACCAACGACTCGAGGAGTCCCCCGGGTAAAACCAATCAATAACTCATAGGGCCCCCCTCAGCCCTGAGACGGTGAGACCATTTTTAATCCTTAAACGTTTTGAACTAAAAACTCTGCAAAAGTGACCACTGCAGGACTCGAACCTGCAACCTTTTGGTACGTAGGCGATCGAAGCCAAACGCGCTACCATTGCGCCAAGTAGCCATGGCGATGACGAGCAGCATTTGTTTCAGCGAGATGTGTATACCTTGCATACTAACACCCGAACGTGTCTGCGCCAAGTGCTACAAGAGGTACACAAGTTTATATGATATCCCTGAGCCTTGCGCGTACTGAATATAATATGATACGCCAATCGGGACTGAGGAGATGCCGAGACGGGTATGTTTTACCACGTGACCGCGATTTCAAGGCCAGCGTTGAGCGATCTGCCTAGGTCCAGTATGCTATGTTGGATGTACAAACGTTCGTTGTTATGGATCTAGGTTTCGATTCAGAAGAGACTGAGTGGCACCTGCAGGTTGAACTTCCGCGCGACTTCGACGGACACACGATCGATCACTCTTTCTTTCTTTCAGCCACCATGACTTCAATTGCCAATATCCCCCTCGAACTCCTCCAGGACATCTTTTACTATGTATGTCTACAAAAGGGATACGTGTACGAAATGGCTCTTGGAGGCTTTCCCAGACCCATGCAACACGTCTTACTGGAAGTCTGCCACCAGTGGCACAACTCTGTCTGCGGAGCACCACAGCTGTGGTCATCCATATCCATCCTCTGGCCTTATAACGACCTTATCGACGTGGAGGGAGTTCAAAGAATCCTAAACGATGTTGTTCGGCGCTCGGGGAACGCTCCACTCGACATTGCTCTGATCGGCGACGCCTGGGATAGAGTGGCATATTGTTTCATACCGGAGTCGCATCGTTGGCGCAGCCTCGTTATGCCATGTACATCCTCTTCACAACAACTCTTACAGTGTCGTGCGCTGAGGGGCAGACTTCCAGCGCTCGAAAAGCTGCACTTTGGCCCGGGGCGTCCTCAACCTCAAAACACTCCGGAGGCATGGAAGGAGTATGTCGATGCGCTGTCCTTGATGCTGAGTAACACCCCAAAGCTGTTCTGCATCACTGGATACAACGACTTGCTGGCCCTTCCTATGCCCTGGAAACATATCACAGACATCACACTCGAGGCTAGGGTGAGCATAAAACCCAAATCTCCTTTCCACTGGTCAAAGGACTTGACAAAATGTACATCGGTCCGTCGACTCGGTATCATCAGTTTACTACCACCGAATGACAAAACCAACATTCGTATGCCTAGCGTACAAGATTTTCGCTGCACCAGCTACGCAAGCTGGTGGATAGCGTGTCTTACCCTTCCTGCGCTCCGCACATTGTGTATCCGAGCCACCGCACTCTCTGACCTCCGCGGTCTCATAGAGCGCTCGGGCTGCGAACTGAACGCTCTGACCATCGACATATTGCCAAAATGGGATGACTCGACGATCTCGGATTTCCGCGCCATTATACCTTACCTGCCGCGCCTGGAGTTTTTGAAGGTGCATTTGTCAGAGCAGACACCCACACTCCGTGCTGTCCCTCACCTCGCTGAGCTCCTGGACCCAGTAGCAAACGCCAACGCATTCCCTCTCCTTGCAGAGTTTTGTCTCTCGTTGGTGCACACAAACGTGGTTGGGGTTGAGAACACGAACGAGGCTGGGGTTGAGATGGAGATCATGTTGCGTACGGCATTGGTGGTCACAGAAAGCATCCTTCGACCCACGATGAGGTGTGCATCGATCAGCCTAGAGAATATCAGCGAAAGAGCAAGCTCTCTGAATGCGGAGGTTGTATCGGGCTTCGCCGAGTTTGTGAAGTTGCAGGCGCGCGCAAGATCCGAGGATGTCTTGACAAGAGTGCAATTACTATCAATCATTATCAACAGGAATGGTCACGGCAGGCGTGTGAAGTTGATGGACTCTTTCCTACATTAGCTCTGGGTATTACGATAAAGAAAAGGGTGGCATTTTGCAATGGCCGGCCGGCGTGGAATAGAGATGATAGCTTTCCGTCTGTGCTTGCAGTGTGTCCAACACACCAACGCTTATTAAGTATAATAAATACAAAGTGGATTTGTGTAACCTCCCACTGGCCCGTAATGTAATCACATCAATAGTCAGTACTTCTCGACACCGACTCCCACTCCCTTTGTGTCTCTTCCCATTTCTTGATCTCAGTCTGCACTGTGTCAAAACAATCTGATCCCAAGAGCACCGAGCGTGGAATTGCTTTCCCACTGGCGGCGCCTTCGCCTCGGACGATGTCTAGCACAACTCGCACGCCCTTCTTTGGGTCTCCCGGCTGGTTCCCATTCGTCGCTAGCGGTGGCTTAGTATCCTGACCGTATCATATCATACAACCATTTACCTGTGAGAGCATTATCTGTCCACTCAGCAATGGCCCTGTAGTCTTCAATACCCTTTCCCGATTCTTGGCGCTTCCATTTGCTTGAGGTGAGGAAGGGTGTGCGGAAGTATCCGAAATCGAAGATGACACTGCGCAAACCAAGCGGCTCAATTTCCATCGCCAGGGAGTCGTTAATGCCTCGTAGGGCCCACTTTGTCGAACAGTAAAGGCCTGCAGCTGGGGTGCCACTGTTGTCGCTTCAGCCACTATAGTAAATGATGAGAAGAAAGCATACCGCCAGCCACCAACGGAACCCATCCACACTACTGTCCCCGTCTTGCGCGCGCGCATGTAGGGAAGAAAGACGCGCGCAACGTTCAGCGCACCAAACACGTTTGTGCTAGGGGATGATCAGTGAAATATCTCTAGTCGTATAGCACTGGCATCATACTTGAACTGGGCAAGTGCTTCTTCAGGAGTTGTTTCTTCGACAGTTCCGCTCTGGATGTATCCTCCCAGCGTCTTAGCCAAGATTCGAAAGATAGAATGAGGCATGCACACCAGCGTTATTCACCAACACATCTACTTGACCATAAATACCGATAGCTTCATGTGCAATGCTCTTGAGGGCGTCAATGGGTGCGGTCACATTGAGCTCGATGACTGCCGCGCCCTTCTCTCTGAGGTCGTCAAGTTTGTGCACCGAGCTGGCGCGGGCAGTTGCGATGACACGTTCTCCTCGCTCAAGGGCGGCGAGCGCGAGTTCACGTCCAAAACCGGTCCTAAAGACGCTGGTGAGGATGGTGCTGAACGCGAGCATCAGTGTACGCACGATGTGCCAGTGATGAGCCAAACAAGTTGAGACGACATGTCAGAATATTTGGGAGAGGATGCAGAGTCAGTGGGAGGGTTTCTAACATTATATACCATCGGCTCGATCCACTCAAATCCGATGATGGTCAGTGAAGACCTGCAAACTCGGGAAATGCCCGCTTCGACCCACCAAATACGCAGCCTATTAGTCAGTCGCAGACAAACCATTAACAAAGGCCAAAGTACATTGCGAAAACTAGTACATCAGTCGTATCTGGAACTGCGCCTAGGTGGAGGTGACCGCGAACGCGACAGAGATGGTGAACGTCTGCTACGGCCTCCTCCTCCTCCACGATATCCACCACCCCCACCCCTTCCACGAGGACCCCATCCTGTTCCTCTTGGTGGTGGCGAAAAGCCGCGTTCGCCTCTGCGGGGCGGTGGAATCCTGTCGTCGTCGCGCTCACGGTCACGATCTCTGTCAAAATCTCCATTTGGCTGTCGTCCTCCACGTCCCCTAGCATTCGGTCCATTCGATTCACCACGCCAGTGCCCACCGCCACGGCTGAGAGTTGCTGGCGGTGGCGGAGGTGGGCCGCGTTCGGATGGCGCGTTGACGTTCTTGGGAAGGAAAACAGCGACAAGCAGGTAGTCGCCTGGTACAAGCTTGAGCTCTTCCAACGTTTTTTCCTCCTTCGGTTCGGGGCCGTTGTCGTCTTCTAGCAGTTTCGGTGCGATAGAGGTCAGCGTGCCAGGTTCACCTAGGATATCCCGCGAGTAGACCTGGCCAAGGTCTTTGGAAGTGAAATGGCCATGATTAGATGCGTCTGCAAAAACGGTGCGGAACGAGTAGCGTGCCAGAGGGTGTCGATATTCGGCTATGTGGGGTGCAGCATCGCGTATGGTGGTCAGGACTTCCCGGAGCGTGGCATCTTTCCTAGACATAATATTCAGTAAAAGCACCAAATAATACACTGAGACGCACCAAGTAAATATCTGGGTCTCGTCTGTTGTTGGCAGCGGTCCCTCCTCGAATTGGGGTAGCCTGTGGAACGCGCCAACTTTGAGGAATGTTCGAATGAGAAATGGACAAGTCTAGCAAAAGTTAGCAAATTCAAACACAGTGTGATATTTTGCTTTACCGTTTCGCGACTGGACGCGACTGAATCCGTCTGCGTGATATCCTCCATTTTGGCTGTGGCCGTGCAGAAGCAAACGCGGTTTGATCAAATGCCGCCATCACTGCCGCTCTCGTCCGCCAGGCTCCAGCGACGATAAGCCATGTTCAAATTATGGCCGAGGCTTGCAGCTTTTCTCCCAGTGTTTACATATCTTTGTAAACACAGGTACAAGTGGCCATGTTTTCAAGATAAGAAGCCGCCTTATCTGGGGCTCGGATTCCTCATAAGAACCGGACATGATATCTCAGAACATATCTCCCCACCGGCCATCCTCATCCATGAGCGATACGGCCAAGTACGAGCCCCTCCAGCCAGAGGTTGGACGGCCCTCGTCCAAACGATGGCTCTCTGTCGGACTTGCCACCTTCGTCCTCGTTTCTGTTCTTTTCTCCGTCCATCCTCTCAGCCTCGATGCACTCTTCCACTCCAACGACGCCCCATGGTCTGTCTACTCTGACGATATGGCCAGCGTGCAGCAGTGTCCCGCTCCATTTCCTCCCAGTGCTAGCCCTGCAGCAACGGTCAATCCTTGGGCTTCTCTAACCATCGCAGAGACAGTGTCCATCCAACACTGGCTCGAAGCCCCCGAACGCGGCCTCAATCTCACACGTGCCGTCGACTCCAGCCTTCCAGATAATGTGATTTTCATGATTGAGACCTACTATCCTCCCAAGGAAGATGCCATCGCCTACCTCGACAATCCCGGCACCGTTGAACCACCGACCAAGTATGCCAGAGTCACGATCCACCATGGCGATGTCCCCATCGTGCGTGACTATCTCGTTGGGCCGCTACCTGTGGGACAGTCGACGACAATGGAACGCCTCACAGATATCTACCACGTCGATGACATCCCTTACCACGCTGCAGGCTACGCCAGTGGCAACGAAATGGCTACTGTGATCTCAAAGATAACACCAGCGTACGAAGACGCTCTCCTGGTATGATCTTTTGCACGCCTTCATCGCTTCCCACTCATGTAAACCAGGACCTGTTCGGCGGAGTTGCCAAAGGTCTGCCCAACGACACCCTTATCGCTGGCGCTTCCGCGCCCTTCAGCTTTGACGGTTCATTCCGTCGAATGTGGGTGAACTTCAAACGCAACGTCGCTGGGCCCTTCCTGCACCCGCTCGGTTTCTTCCTGTACATCGACTACAGCGGTACCGATCCTTCTCTTTGGAGCGTCCTCAAGGTCGTGTATAACCACCAAGTATTCGATTCCACGGAAGACTTCCTCAATGCGCTCAACAACGGCACTCTTGAGCGCATCCCTCACCGCCCAGACGACGATAACACCGACTTCTCATGGACCTCTAGGAGGAAGGTTGGCGTGACGCGCGATCTCGACCATCTTCCCGGTCCTCGCAGTGTATCTTTCGCCGGTCTGCGGTTCCGCGTCGACCAAGCCACACAGTACGTGACCTGGATGGGCTGGAGCATGCACCTTGGCTTCACGCGCGACATGGGCTTGAATCTCTGGAACATCGGCTTCAAGGGCGAACGCATCATCTACGAGGTATGCAAGCACGTCTGCTTCTATCGTCCAGTGTAATTGACTTGTTGTACTAGCTCTCCCCACAAGAGGCCATCGCTCAATACGGCGGGAACGATCCCTTCCAGACGACAACAGCATGGCTTGACCGTTTCTTCGGCATGGGCTCCTCCGTGCGCGACATGCTCCCAGGATACGACTGTCCCCATGAGGCTGTCTACCTCCCCGCGACAACCTATGGCGCCACCGGCAGTGTGACGCGCAAACGGGCTATCTGCATCTTTGAGCAAGATTCGGGGAAGCCTCTCACCAGGCATGCTGGATGGATGAACGGCGAGTTCGGCGCCGTCAAAGGGTATATCCTTACCGTGAGGAGCATTAGCACTGTTGGAAAGTAAGCTGCTTTGCTGGTTCTCTGGGAAGTCTTCTAACAATGCCTTCAGTTATGACTACTGTGAGTTTGTTTTGAATAGGCTTATTGACATGTATCCAACTACTTCTCTCTGCAGTGGTATGTTCACTGTATACAATTTGTTTATTGTGCTAACACTCACCTAGTTCGATTATACTTTCCATCTCGATGGGACAATGGAAGTTCGTATCTCTGCCTCTGGCTACCTCCAAGGCGGCTATTGGGAGCCCAGACAAGAAGGCTACGGTGCTCGTATCCGTGATACCACTAGTAAGCCCCTTCAATCTCCATCACGACCCGTTTGTAACCCTGTGGTCAGTGGGTAACTTGCACGACCATGTCATCAACTTCAAGGTCGACTTCGACATCGCCGGACAGAAGAACTCCCTCCTCGAGACGACGACCGCTCAAGAGGAAGTCGAGCAACCTTGGTTCGACGATGACTGGGGCAAGACTGTCATGCAGCAGAAGATCACCAAGCGGTTCATCGACACAGAGGACGGCGCCCTGTTGAAGTGGCCCGCAAACTTCCAGGGAGGGTATTCCGTGGTGAACAAGGATGCAACAAACTCGTGGGGATACCCAAGAGGCTATGCTGTCCATCCTGGGATGTCTTCCGTGCACAATGTGCGTCGAATGTGATCATAATCCGGTGGCAAGTCTACTCACAATCGTGTCCAGACTGTTGTCGGTTCGAAGCGCCTGTTGAATAACGCAAACTGGGCGCGCTACAACATGGCAGTATCCAAGCGCAAGGAGACGGAACCGTCATCCAGCAGTATGTGGAACATGAACCTCCCCGGCCTCCCCGTCGTCGACTTCCACAAGTTCTTCGATGGCGAGAGTTTGGATCAAGAGGATGTCGTCGCATGGATAAACGTCGGCATGCACCATCTAGTCAGTGCAGCTCTCCCTTTCCCTCTCTCCTTCTTTTCTAACGCCAAACAAAACAGCCCCAAGCAGAAGACTCCCCGAACACCAAGACGAACGTCGCGACGTCCTCCTTCATTCTGACCCCGCTCAACTTCTTCGACTCTGACCCGTCCATGGAATCGGCGAATGCTATTCTCCTTTCTGTGCCCACCGACGCGAAGGGCGTGTTTGAATTTGACGACTACGGCGTGCAGCAACACTTGACGTGTATGCCCTCTGCGCCTCAGCCGTTCGAATATACGTTTGCTACGCAGCATACTGTGGACGGGGAGGAGACGGTGTTGTCTGTTGAGGATATGCGCAAGGGTATGGAGTCGTATCACAGAATCAAGGTGGAGCTTTAGTGGCAGGCATGCTAGATGCACCAGGAAGTGGAAATTTTTCATACCTACATATGTAGAATGGATAAAGGAATCAAACCAGTGATTGTACAATCAAGTACCACGCTCGAACTTGTCAAAGAAAAGAAACCCCCTTTGCACCTGGTATCGTTACGAATCAATGGCGCGACGAGCGAGTACCCTCGCTGTAAACTAGATAGCATGTCTCTAGCATTCATACAACCCGTACACCGACAAATCCAAGCATTAATAGATTACTTAACAGCTCCAGAAGGTACCTTCAGTCCGTAGATCACAAATATTACACCTGCTCCTTCTCTGCCACTGGCACCCCCTCGACTGTCCTCACAGAGTTTCGCGTGGAAGAGACCTCTGCTTCCTCTTCTGCGGGTATGAAGCGTCCAGGCCAAAAGGGTACGTAGACAGCGATGGCAATGAACAGAGGGAGCGTGTCGAGACCATAGAAGTACGCCTCTGTTGTGGCGAGGTGGCCATGGAATCCTTGACCAAGCTCAATAGTACGGTACACAGAACGGATCTGAGATCGTGGTCAGCCATGAGAATCGAAAAGGGCTAAGGACATACAAGAATACCGATACAGCTGAGGATAAGGGAAGCCGCAAGTGCTCTCCAGTCATGATACCAAGGGAGATGGGTATCTCGCAGCCACAGCGCAGGGGATCGTTTGTGGAGGAGCACGAGGAAACGTGCGTAGATTATAGTGAAGATGATGAATGAGAGCAATTGCAGAGCGAGACCTGCCAAGAAAACCTATGAAGGTTGTCAGATGATAACTCCATTGGGAGTAGAGTGAATGTACCCTAGAGCCAACGAGGCCAGTATCTGGGTTCTTGGATGTAGAAAGTCCACCACCGGCAGCCTGAAAGATAGCTCAGCTTTGAATCTCTTTGGGGCCTGAACGGACGCACTTGAATGAGGAATGTGATGATGTCGGAGGAGACGAATGTGATAGTGATCTTGCGGGGAGTGACAAGGAGGAATTCGTCAGCTCCTAGGTGTCGCGCAAGACGCCCCAGGAGCACATAGTCCGCAGCGATGAAAGCACATGGTGATAGCACGACAAACAGATAGTATACCTGCACCAATAGTCAGCAATGCCAATCAGAGAGTGGGGCTCGAGACATACGATGTAGTAGGATGTGCTCTCGGGGAATTTGTTCAGCGCAAACCGTAGCCCCAAGCCAAGGGAGAACGCTGAATGATAGTGAGAGACAGAAGTATGGTGAGATATGGAGACGCACCAAAACAGCCTATGGTCATTGCCAACATCCACTTTGCGCCATACCGCCACATAAGAACAACTTGGGAGATGCCCACACTTACAACAAGCGCTGTGGGACGGTCAGGAGAAGGGGATGAATGCCTCGTCCAAATTACGCACAGAATGATATCGCCGTCAGCGTATTCGATGCAATATATCTCAACGGGTTGTAAATGTCGTTCTTGGGGTCGGCAAAGGGGTCGTCGGGAGGCGCGTATTGCTGGGCTGCCGCACAGAGAGCCAGAGCCAGCACACTTGCAGCGCTTTGGCGCATAGAAACTGACATTGTTCGTGGGGTGACGGTGCGGGGGAGAAATCTCAGCGATCATGACCTTTGGTTTTGGCTTATAGGTACGATCTTGACCGAGATGCCCGACGGCCCCTTTCATGCGGTGTAGCTCGCTCTTCGTACATGTCGCTCTCGTTCAGGATCCTCGCATTTGTCGCCAGCCGAGGACGCGGGTTCAAGCCAGACTGGAGCTTCAAATGGAATTGCCCAGGAGAAATACACTGCTGTAGCCAAGGAGGAGAGCCAGTCATACCGAAAACAAACTCAGCAAAGTCGTCCATGGCGTCGCAGGATTTTGTATACAGCAATGGCGACCTCGCTATCGCTTTCAGACTCGCTTTCGCAAGGCTCGCCTGCAAGTCGCTGAAGGTAGCCAAGAACAATCCGGATCAACTGTGTCCTTGATGTGTTCGGTCCGATTCTCCGTTCAACGTTCAACTACCACGTGCAAGTTCCATTGTCTATACAGGGTTTCTTAAGTGTAACTACGCGGCCACCTCGGGAAAGTCTAAATACCCCTCCCGAGCTGTTGAACCAGGAATATAGAACTTCGAGCGATCGTACTTGGTCAGCGCCAAGTTCTGGTCAAGGCGCCTGGGAAGGTCAGGATTCGAGGAATACCACCGGCCATAGGCGACAAGGTCGCCCTTTTCTTCAGCACTCTGTATCCCACTCTCGCGCGTGAAGTTTCCTGCAGCGATGAATGGCCGATCGCCCCACGCACTTCGCAGGAAGTCGTTGGACTCGTGCGCTGCCGGTATGCGAGCTTCTGCGTCGAGATCCGTACCCGAAACCTGGCATCGCGGTTCAACGACGTGAAGGTAGGCGAGTTTTGGGTGATGGAGCACTAGCTGGTCGACGAGGTAGGTAAAAGTAGGGATGGGGTCAAGCATGCCGCAGCCTCCATTGATGGGTCAACCAGCGAGCAGACAAGGATTGGGAGAACAACTAACCCGAATCACGGTTCCACGGACTAAGGCGCAGCCCGACACGGTCAGACCCAATAGCCTCGGAGACACGGTCGACAATCTCCAAGACGATTCGCGTGCGGTTTTCGATGCTGCCGCCATATTCGTCTGTGCGGTCGTTGGAGACGTCTTCGAGAAACTCGTTCAAGAGTAACCCATTGGCCGCGTGGATCTCAACGCCTGATGGATTAAACAGTCAGCATACGCCTCAGGTTACTAGTGGAAAGAACATACCATCAAATCCTGCTTTGAAAACAGCGTTTTTCGCAGCGGCGACAAACCAGTCGACATATTCCTTGATTTCGGGGATACTGAGTGGGCGCGGGATCGGTGCTCCCTCAGACTTCTTGGGGATTGCGGAGGGCCCAACAACGTCGCCATTAGGGACGTGCTCCGGAGAAGCCAAGCGTCCAAGGCCCGCGAGTTGCGCGTAAATGTAACTGCCCTTGGCGTGCACGGCTTCTACGACCTAGTATTTCGAAATTGAGTGTCTCTCTCGATACAGAATGGCTTGAGGGCTCACCTCTTTCCACGCAGAAACTTGCTCGTCCGTGTACAGGGCGGCCACAGCGGGAATACCACCTGCCTTCTCATGGACGACCATTCCGTCAGCGATCAGAAAGCTCCCCTGGATCTCTGCGCGTTGCTCGTAGAATTCCTTGACGAGGGAAGACAGCGGTACGAAAGTCTGAGGGTTGTTGCGCATTCGTGTCATTGGGGCCAGCACGACACGGTGTGCGAGATGCATACGACCCACGACAGTGGGAGTGAACAAAGAGGGAGTAGACATGGGCGATTGGGATGTGTGATGTGTGATAATACCTCTTGACGGTGAGAATGAGTTTTTATAGTGGATGGGGCGCCCTTGTTTGTCAGCCCTTTCGATCTTCTTGCTAATGGCTCGATGAGTAAGGACGTTATAAGCGCTGGAGCTCAAGAAAACGCATACGTACTGACTCTAGGCTTGTGAATCGAATGTTCCCCGTTCTTCATCAAAATCATGTGTCGGGTGTCTTGAGCAAAATTAAATTTGTATTGACAGACACGGAAGTTTGAAAGCATAAAAACAAGACTTCAGCTAGGCCCTTTGATACTTAGAGTATGTGTGCCAGAAAAAAGGATGCAGTCCTCTTCGTGTCCATGATGGTATTCGCCTGATCGTCGATCGTCCATTGTTTGTCATGGCATGATGGAGGTTCGAAAGTATTTCAACTTATCATGTAAACATTTATCAGCGGGCTGTCTGTATCTCTCGTCGATGTCGTTGGTATAGATCATTTCCTTGTTTGGGGGGCCAGAGAAGCATTCAGAGCATTCGAATTTCGCATTTTGTCTGCATTCCGTTCGATTCTGTAGATATACATTATTTATGTACGTATGAACTCTGTAATTATCGCATTGTCTACGCTGCCACTTCGACAAAATCTACGTATCCATCCCGTGCTGTTCCTCCCGGAGCGTAGAACTGTGAGCGATCGTACTTGATCAACCCCGAGTGTCGCTCGAGCCGTTTGGGAAGGTCAGCATTCGAAGTATAGTACCGGCCATACGCGATGAGATCACCCTTCTCTGCAGCCTGTGCTATTCCACTCTCTCGCGTAAATCCTCCAGCAGCGATGAATGGCTTGGTCCCCCATGCCTCCCGCAGGAAATCATTCGACTCGTGCGCTGATAGTACGCGCGCTGCAGTGTCGCTTTCCTCATCCGAGTTCTGGAATCGCGGTTCGATGGCGTGTATGTAAGCAAGGTTTGGATGGCGGCGAGCAAGTTCCTTGATCAGATAGGTGTAAGTGGGGACGGGGTCAGCCATGCCGCAGCCTGTACCGCAAATTCAGAAGAGTGATGGATGAACTTGATATATCACTGACCAAGTTCGCGGTTCCACGGACTGAAGCGCACGCCAACACGGTCAGCGCCAATGACCGCGGAGATAGCGTCGACGGTTTCAAGGACGAAGCGCGCACGGTTTTCGATGCTGCCGCCATACTCGTCTGTACGGTCGTTCGAGACGTCCTCAATGAACTCATTCAGGAGATACCCGTTCGCAGCGTGAATTTCCACGCCTAGTGAAATTGTCACAAATCATCGACTACTAGTAGCAGAGGGAACTCACCATCAAAACCAGCTTTGAGGACTGCATTCTCAGAAGCAGTGACAAACCACTGGACATACTCCTTGATTTCAGAAATGCTCAGCGGACGCGGAATAGGCGCTCCCTCCTCCGTCGACGGTATCGCAGAGGGTCCGACGACGTCGCGGTTGGGGACAAAGTCTGCCTGGGCTTGCCGTCCGATACCCGCAATTTGAGCGTATATGAAGCTTCCTTTGGCATGAACGGCGTCGACAACCTGTTTCAATGACAGAATCAGCATTTTATGAACTATGAGATTATGTACTGCGTACCTCTTTCCAGCCAGCAACCTGAGCGTCTGTGTAGATACTGGCGACAGCGGGGTATCCTCCGGCCTTCTCGTGGATAACCATACCCTCTGAGATCAGTAGGGTCCCTGGGACTTCAGCGCGCTGCGCGTAGTATTCCTTGACGAGGGGCAGTGGGACAAAGGTCTGTGGATCGTTGCGCAGACGGGTCATCGGAGCCAGCACAACGCGGTGTGCCACTAGGTGCATACGACCGACGACAGTGGGTGTAAATAAAACTGGAGTGGACATGGTGTGGTAGGTTGAGGTTGATGGAGTTTTTCCACGCCGTCAGTATGGTTATATAGGAGAGGAGACGTACGCCTGTTTGTAAGCCTTGGCTCGATGAGTAAGGTGGGTGCGGCGAATAGCGAAGCTATCGGGAATTCGACTTCTAACAGGGTTTTAAAGAGCTCTGACACGCTTGGGCTTGAACCGCCAGCTAGAGCTGCAAAGTTTGATAATGGTCGAATAGACCAAGAACCCACACGAAGTGAGCTCTTAAACCGGTTCGGTGGGAAGAGTGAGTATATACGAGTCTCAAGCGAGCTTACTGGACCTGACAGCTGTAATCTGAGGCTCATATAGGTAGGCAGAGCTTCTCCCGCTGCATCCGATTGCACTACGCTGTTCGTGGATGTGGATGTAAGCTTCTGCATACTTACTAGCACGCTCGACCGTGCTGTGCTATACAAGGTGGCCGCCAGTGAAAGTTTGGCAGGTTGTATCGAATTATCCCGCCCGACTGATGCAATTTCTGCGTGAGTTAACAGAGAAGACGGGTGACCTGGACATGGCTGCATGATAGCAACCCACTACTACTAGGCTGTCATTGACTTCGTGAGGGCGGCACCACCGGTCCGATCATCGATCATCCGGTGCTTGTTAAAAACTATCATGTCGGGCCCAGCGTCCATCCAAGAACCATTCGTGCTACAGTCCTACGCATTCTCAAAGGAATCTGCAAAGTCAAAAGCGCCACTACTCGCGTACCCGACATCCTCACGCACCAACACAGAAGGATATGTGACCGTAGCAGCCCAGGGAGATGGTGTTCATATACTGGACGTGCGTGCATAGTCTACGCGTGTGGATCCAAGCTGACGCGAGCAGGTGTCCTCGCTTCATCCAATAATCTCGCACACACTAGGTCCATCAACATCCTTTGCTTGCGCGCCAGTAACGCACTGTGACGGAGACATATTCACTACCTATGCTGCTATTGCGGCGTCTTCCGAAGTGGGAAAGTCAGAAAAAGGGAAGACGGTGTGGTGTTGGAAAGATAAGCTCTCGGGCGATGCAGTTGAGCCCAAAAAGACAGTCACAGTGCGTCTTGACATTCATTTTCATTACCCCAAGGCTCACTTCGTTAAAGCTTCCTGAACCTATTCACGGATTGTACCTGCATTCAGACACAGTGGTGGCCCTGTCCACCTCTGGATCATTAGCTATATTGGGACCCGAGCGCAACATTCTGCATTCCGATACGACCCCGTCAGGATGGACGGTTCTCAAGGCATTTTGGGTAGCCGCAGATCCCACATTCACCGTCACACCAGCTCTTGTGGTCGTAGAAACATCCAAGGACGCGTCAAGGATACGCGTCGTTGGCTTCCCTCAAGATGGTTCAGTGAATGCGTTGGGCGAAACCTCTCTTACACTAAAACCCTCGGTGCGTGCAGAGCACAACCTCACGCCCGCCTGCTAATGATGCTCAGGATGTTCGAGACGTTTCTTGTAGTCAATCCGGTGTCGTTAGTCTTCTTGGTGGGTGCATTCAATCTCTTAAATCAGCCCACTGAAACGTAGTGTAGCCTCGGATGCGACATGGCATGCTTTCCAGCTCAAATTATCCTCTGCATCAACCTCTGCATCCCCCGATTCCTTAGTGCTGCAACCACTCGGACAACCCCTCCAACTCGCAACATCTTTGGCATCAGCGACCCCTGCAATTCTTGCCCTCCGAGCGTCGTTTGTCCTTCTCACCACCCCATCACCAAAACACTCAACAACGTATCTCATCTGGGACGTCCGCTTTGGGGTTGTTGTCGCCTCGCACACCCTCGAATCTAGCAACGTATCAGCCATCACCCCGGTATCTTCTATCATGGGCAACAGCGCATTGCTCATTTCATCAGACGCAAAAGCAAAAAAGGCGAATGTGCTTGTTGCGCATTGTACTTTACCTGCGGCGTCGACTATTGCGGGTGCGATGGGCAAGGTGGGGGCGACGCATGTGTGGTTGAAGTCGGCAGAGGATGCCGTTACTGTTCAGCCTGATGATAGCAAAACACGCGTTTTGGCCGCCATGTCGACCGCAATGGAGCAGAAACGGCCGCAGAGTGCGACACAAGCGTTCACAGAGTGGGAAAAGCAGGCAAAGCAAGAGACTGACGGGAAGGTATGTGCTCCTTTCTTGAGTGTTGTATCAAGCCATGCTGATAATTATCAGATTACCTATGGGTATAGCTTTGTGAAGGATGTGCTCGTGACGTCTTTGCAACCCACGAAACCTGCCAACTTTCCCTACTCGTCCGATGTTGTTCGTCATCTCATCCAAGCAGGAGTGGTCAGCTCAAGCATGCTCGACTCAAACCTGCTCACTGTATTGAGGTTGAGGAACGACTGGGTACGTCTTTTTCGCCGAGGTATTGGCCCATTCTCACGACTACTGTAGACTTCCATCTCCCTGGCTCTCAAGCACGTCTCGGATATCCAAGAACTCGAGGTCGTCGACTGTTTGCGTCAAGTGCTCAAGTTCCACTCCGCGGATGCCATGCAAGTCGACACTCCCTCGGAAATCCCCTCGGTGTCCGGATTTCTGTCTGCGTGTGTGCAATATCCGACCTCACCTGCACCCCTTCGGATGGCCATTCGGAGGTGTTTGCCTGACGTTGTGGACATCGTTCGTGTGTTGGAAGTTATCAATCAATGGTTAGGCCAGTGGGCTGGTCGTGAGGTGCCGCTGCTGCCAGGACAAGGTGCTGTCAAGAAGAACGAGAAAGGGGTTCTTGTTGTCGACGTGCAGAAGGGAAAAGCGAGTCGAGATCTACCGTCTGTCAACGAGGTATGTCGTCCGTTTTTGACGTTCGCCCCTTGACTCTGATGGCTATTCTAGATTACGACGTTCCTGCAAGCTATTATGGACTCTTCGTTGTTGAACTTGCTGCAGCACCCGCCTGCGCACAAGGTCTTACGGCTTATCAGCTCTCGAGTGGATGTAGAGATTGGGTTTGTGGACCAAGTGCAGCCGCTGCGGGGAGCGCTGGAACCGTTCGTTGAGGCGCAAAGACGGGCAATCAGGCTGGCTGAAGAGGGTAAAGAGCCGGTGGTAGACGCAAAGAGGCGAACCAAGGCCATGCATGAGAAGAACGAGGGAAGCATTGGGGCGTACAGAGTAGAGAAGCTAGTCTTGTGATTCATGTAAACTTGTGTTGTACTGTATATCTCTCTTGTGCAGTGCCGTTAATCGTCATCGATCGCGATGGCAGTGTCTGTGATCTTTACCTATAAACGGCTGCACTGCGTTCTTATTCTTTAACCACCAACAACGACGACGATGGCTTACTACAACGACCGTTCTGCTCCTCCGCCCAGCGGCGCTCCTCCTGGCTACGGCGGATATGGCGCTCCTCCGCCAGGCGGCCCGCCCCCAGGCGCCGACCCTCAGTAGGCTGTTGTCGACAGCTGCTGTGATATGGCGCTGACGATGCACACAGACTGTGGCAGTGGTTTTCTGCTGTCGACATCGACAATTCGAACCATATCAGCGCCCCAGAACTTGAGCGCGCATTAATCAACGGCGATTGGACTCGTCAGTGGCCATGGGCTGTGGGGCGGTCAGCAATGAGATACTAATCACTTTTGCAGCGTTTGATCTGGACACCGTCAAGATGCTTATGTCCATCTTCGTGCGTCCTCCCATTTCCCACAGCACGATGATTACTTACCGAGTCTAGGATGTCGACCGTAGTGGAACCATTGGCTTCAACGGCTAGTCCCATCACTATCCCAATATTCCAGCTCACCTTGCCCCCAGAGTTCGCCGGTCTCTGGAAATACATCAAGTACATCGTTCAATCCCGCCACAAATCGTGTTGCTCACATTACCCAGGGACTGGCAGAATGTCTTCCGCCACTTTGACCGCGATGGCTCAGGCTACATCGAGGGCGGCGAGCTCTCCCAGGCGCTGGGCCAATTTGGATACCGTCTCTCTCCCCAGTTGCTGAACCTCGTCCAGAGGAAGTATGGTATGTAATTCATCTTCACGTGCTTTCTCCCTCGTAATTCATTGTTCCCAGCTTCTACCGTTACCCCAGCAGGCCGTGGTGGAATGCCTGCGCCCATTCCTGGTATGCCCGGACCCCCAGGTGGAGGAGAAGGAGTGGCATTCGACCGCTTTGTGCGTGCTTGTGTGGCCATCAAGCAGATCAGCGAGTCGTTTGGACGACTGGATACCGACCGGGATGGGTGGATCCAGATTAACTATGATACTTTTATGCAGACTGTGCTTGAGCTGCCGTAAATAGTTGGCTACTGTAACAAATAAAGTGTATTTCAGTCGCGTCGCGGACGCGTCTAACCGGTGCCTATTCCCGAACGCGATCGACGGTTTCTGATCGTTGCCTTGGGCAACCACGAAGAGTGAGTCGGTCTCCAAACAGAACATATACAGGTGGTTTATATTCCCCCATCACTGGGCGCCATTTACATATCGTGAGGAGCTGCAAGCGGTCTCCCCCCACATTCTTTTTTTCCCCTCTTTCCTCTTCCACTCTTTCGCACTGGCAGCGTAACGAGCAGCACTGCACTACTACCAGTGCATCCTGGACGACCGTGTCGACTTTTGTTCTCTTTCGCTCTTTATTACATGGCGGTATGCCGCCTGCTGTGGATCTTACTATCCCTCTTTCTCTGCACTGTCCATGCTCTTGACGCTCGCGGGGTCATCGTCACCACCGGTTCGTCTGGGAATATCACCGTCCTTGACTCGAGTACGCGCCAGACGGTGGCGCAGGGCCCAGCAACCGACGGCGCGGATACATCGCTCACCGGACCGGCGTCCATCTTGTGGCTCGGCTTCTCTATCCTCGTTGGCGCCCCCATGTCGCTCGCAGGAATACGCGGTTGGAGGCTCACAACAGGCGTTGGTGCTGGTGTGACTATGGCCATGCTTGGTATTTTTCTCCTTACCATCCTTTCCTTGCATTGCTAACAATAGACAGTCTGGGCATCACTCGTCAACAGTTTGAACGAAGACGGGATTTCAGATATCCTGCTCACCACAGTCGTACTGGCCCTGGCCTTTCTGGCTTTCTGCGCAGGACTATGGGAATTCGCCCGTGTGGGCTCGATGGCACTCCTCGCCATCGACGGCGGCCTCGCGTTCGGGTTGCGGGTCGTGATGTCGACCGAGGGCCTCATTGTCGACTCGTATGCTGTCATTTGGGTGATCATAGGCGCCTTGGGTCTCCTCATGGGCGGACTGCTGCTATGGAAGCAAAGAGCGGGCTTGGTGCGTTCTCCCAGAAATGTTCGATTTCGCGGGATTTCTGATGGAATAGGAATAAAGCTCTTGGGCATAACCAGCATCGGCACGTTTTTCATCGCCCTCGCGGTCGATATTATCATCAGCAAGCAGGACGGCATGAGCCGTGGCCTTCGCTTTATATTCGACAGAAATCCACACCATCTAGTGGTACGTTGAGCTCGTCCAATTGGACGTCCCTGTACTCATTCCATCGCAGGACATTCTCACTGCTGGCTACCACCCGACACTCACAACTAGAATCATCATATGGTCTTCCATGGGCGCAACGCAAGTCTTCTTCACGACCCTGATCCCGCTCAGGCTGACTAGTATTGCAGACCGATACTCGCTCTCCTCCAGCACAAGATATTCTCTGAACCCTTTGCACGGCTCGACCCGGTCGGGGACGACCAGGAGTTTGCCATCGACGACCCTACGACCTACCTCGCATTCAACACCACAGGAAAACCTGCCTCATTCTACCAACGGCAATCAGGCATGAAATCTGGGCTGTGGGACCCCCGGGCGACCGAGTTCAAGAACAGCCCACATCGGTTTAGTTTGATAAACTAACTAATGCGCAACCTTACTACTATACTTCTTTTGGACCTTGTTGTATCCTGTACTTGCCATTTTCTCTGTTTCACACTGTTGTCGGTAGTAGTTACCAGCCACATTGCTTTCGTTTATTTTTGGGGAATAGAGCCTTACAGGGGACATTATGCTATGTTCTATCAGCCGAGTGAGTTGAGTGATGTGAGAAGTCAAAATGTGCCTTTCAGAAGTGCTCCGTGTCTGACAAGAAGATACGATAGATAAAGCTGTACAAGTACAAGTTGCCGAACCATAAATTACAATCTGCTATCTCGCTGCTCCTTATTGTCGGGCAAACTTGGTCCATCTGCAGGAAGATCAGCGGGCTGAACTCGGTCAATCCCATCCACATACCTGCTGTACATCATCCCGCGGGTGAGTGAGCTAACCTTCGACTGACTCCCCAACGCATTCCTCTCCCCTTTCGTCAAATGGGCATCGATCATGGCCATCGCATACCCATCCCCGATCCTCCCACGGCCGTCTCTAGCCTCCCTGCGCACAGCACCAAGCAAGTCGACGCCCTCCGCAGGCTCGCCTTCCCGCGCATTCAAAAACGGAAACAGCAGTTCACAGATCCGGTCCGACGTCGCCGCAATATCCGCGCCGGGCCATACATCCGCGTCGACGTCGCCCGCCGCCGCCTCCGCTGAGGTGCCGACAGGCGCCGTGTTCAGCTCGTGTTCGAGGTCAGCGACGTACGGCAGCAGCACGTGATCCATACGCGACGCCTCTTGGTATGCCGGGGCGAACGCCGACGCCGATGCTGAGAGGTATGTCCGTACGTGCCATACACCGAATGCAGCGTACTTGAGGAATGCTTCTTGGTCGTGTGCGGGCATGGATGGCGCCAGACGGGAGATGGCTCGCAGCTGCCGGCGCAAGACGTTATGCTCAATGGTTATGGCAGTTACAGCCGGCGCTGAACGAACAACCGACATTAATAGAGGCCTTGGAGATTGGTGACAGACGACGTACAGAAATCAAGGGTGCTTGTCGACGTGGCTTCGTACTCGTACGACGGTGGGGCATGTTCGACCTTGACTGGCATGTTGTAAGATGAAGAAGCGATGTTTCTGAGAGAGTGAGAGTGAGATGGTTTTCGTTCACCCTTGTCCTTGTCTCCCTTTATATACCCTCGCTCGTAGTAGGGCGGACGGCCTACCAAAATCGCACCGTAGAGATAAAAGTAGCTACCCAGGTAAGTAATCACTTGAGCTCGTGACCGGGTATCACCCATTTCATGACGGAATCTGCCATTCAGCTCCCCGATGCAGAGCTTCCCGCGCTGGGTAATACAGAAAGGGTAGTGAAGGAACAGTGTCCAGTAAGCAGGATGTGGACATTTGGTGGACAAGGGCCAAGGCTCAGGTGAACAACCACAGTGCAAAAAATGGACCCACACTGCGATCCGACATCCAACGACGTCTCAGCTGTTGCAAAGCGCGGCTAGACGGTCTGCAAAGGCTATTCGTCTACCAGGGCGGATCTGTATCAGCTGGGGAGATAGGCCCATGGGTGTACGAACTGTAATCCATGAGCCTCCGTCAAGTCTCCGTCGTGAATTCTTCGAAGGAGGGCAAAGTGAGAGATTCGGAAAAGCATCGCAAAAGTTTGGGTTCGAAAACGGACCGCCGCCATCCCAAAGGATTCGTTGCGGAGCAGCGGCGCGATAAGTCTTGCTCGATAGGAACCAGCATTGAAGGGACACTCCAAGCTAACTTACCCACTGACAGTTGGTGGCGGACATGCGCCCGGACTGAGTACACAAACCATTCGTGAGCAGACCTGCATTGAACAAAATATGAATGGCCTTCGTTTACGATACCAACTTCCAAATTGTGGCGCCTGCTTACACACAGCCGCGATACCCGCGGAATACGTGCCAAATCGAGAGCACCTAAACGTTCATCGAGTTCGTAAGTATGCTACATTGTTCGACATTACCAAGCCTTTTAGTCCATGGGTACAGAGAAACACACGATGCATCAAGACCTCTTCTTTTGTGCGTGGAAGTGCTGCATCTTCTCCAAGTCTACGATCCCTCGTCAGCGCTGGAAGAAGGGGTGATGAGCAAACTGAACGACTCACCATGCGCCCACATCGCAGCCCCAATCCTATTTGACACGCTGAACACCAACCCAATGAGAGGAAGACCCTCGAGAAGCGCAGCGGTAAAGCCGAATGCTGCATGCTCTATGAGTGAACATTCTTCATTGATTCGAAGAAAAAAAGAGTGACCTCTGTAATCCCACTTGCGCTCCTCCATGAAGACCGCAACTTGCTCGTCCGTCATGCCCTTTGCCTCGAAATAGCGGCGGTGTAGAATGCGCGCCATGCCCAAGCCCTTGAACCAGGCAGGGATGACAATGCCAATGACGGGAATGAAGCCAAACGGTATGAACACAACTGTCGGAGTGGTGTGGGTGATCTGAACGTGGGACAGTCGAAAGGATAACGCACCTTTGCGAATAATCATCGACAGAACCCAGTTGCCAAATAACACTCTCTGCCACCACGGCGCGCGCTTAATCACAGGTGGGTGATCCCACTCCTCGACATACGGTTTCCAGAAATCTGGTCCTTTGCCACGAGACGCGACAGACTGGTCCCAGACGCGGTCACGCGCAATACGCAGGTTGCGCGAGAGGAAGAACCGGATTGCCATCGTCGCCTGGGCCGCAATAAAAGTCACAGTGGCATCTAGCATGCAGGGTTACAGTCAACCTCTCTTGTAGAAAGGGTTGTAGGCGTACATGAAATGAGACTGAAGGGCAGTTGGTACCCAAAGAAAGTGTCGTCTGCGAGTCCAGTCACCCGTGGAGACCTATGTACACACGCGCGCCAAATTAGATATCGCCTGAAGGATGGATTCGATACGCACTTGGACATGAAATACGCAACAAACGCCCTCTGGATCCCAAACGTCAAGACACCCTTTATACGCACCAAGTCAGCCCCACCAACTCATAGTGCTGAGCATCGAGGACGCACCCATACTAAAGACAGAGTGGTCCCACGTCTCAGCCCATGCTTCGTCTTGTCCCACACCGGTTTCGAGAGCGTCCTGTCCGTGAAGAGCCTGTACACGCCCACAATGACATAGGATGGCGTAAATTGGATTCGCTGGGCAGCCCGCTTCAATATCTCAGGCGTATCGTCCGGTATGCCAGACGCAAATAAGGAGTTGTGGGCTTCTGGCCCGTCGCGGATTATCGACATGGTGGTAAGAGGCTAAGACTGCTGTGCACGTGCGGAATGTCTTGCTGCGTTGCTGACGCCGCTGTACGTGGTTGACTGCGTCTACTCGGCATGTTACATCCAACGGCATAGAATTGCACAGATATCTCACAAGATAAAGTCCAGAGATGGTATAGGTAATGAACGTGGTATAAAGCGTGCAGGACAATAACCTGCACATAATGTATTGTAGACTCAACGAAACTACTCGCTCTTCGAGTCCCTCCTCTCCTTTTCCAGCATAAACCAATCAGGAATACATTTCCAAGCTTCCAACCGTTTGCTCAGACACTCACTTGCAAACATGACCTTACAAGGCGGGCAGATATGCAGGGACTGGCCTCGTCCACCGCTCGCCGTCTCAAAGTCGCTGCGTTCGAGCATGTCCAGGGCTTGGATCAAAGTGTACAGAGGGTCAGCGTCGCGGCCAGCTGCAAGTCCTCCGACAGCCCGAAGAAGGTTGAGAGTGATGAAGTACAGAGACTGCGCACAGAGTGATGGAGTGGTGCAAAGCTCAGAAGGTGCCCGTTCCCCGAGAATGAATTTCGCCAAGAACTCTTGCGCCAGTTCGCGTCCTCGGAGTGTGCGTGCGACGAGCGGCAGAGGGAGAGCGAGGTTCGCATCCTTGATATGTGATCCTTCGACTATTCGACTTGGGCCATAGCGAGATAGATCATAGAATGCTGCAGGAAGGACGTCCGGTAGACCAAGTTCGATGGATAACTGGATGACTCGGATGGGGTGGGCGTACTGGTCGCGCGGAGAGTAGTATCCTTCTTCATTGGTCGCTTCTTGCTCACGTTGGTCCCAGGTAGAGAGATCAGGCGGATAGTCGTACTGGAGTCGAGCGAGGCAGCGGACGCGCAGGGGCTCGACAAGGTATTTCGTGGACAGGCGGAGGACAGAGGATACGAGGGGGAAATCGTTTTGTCGTGGTATAGGAAAGTACCTGATAACGATGAGCAAGGAACACGGTGAGAAATGAATGACCCACAGGCCGTCGTAAATGGCACCCAGAAAGTACCGCCAGTCGCGGGCTTGGTCGCCGTGCATTTGGACACTCGGACATCCGTCGAATGATTCGCAGCTGTTCATAGGTACGGGAAGACTGAAGAGACCATCGAATACTTCTGAGTGGCGGGCGAGTTGTCCTCGGTGGACCTTGAAGGCTGTTTTTTCAGCGATAAGCACGACATTGCCGTCCTCGAACCAAATGGAAGGACTCGGCTGGATCATGAGTGTAGTAGGCCGTTGTGTCGGCAATAGAAAGAATGTGGAGATAGAAAATACTGTGGTCGTGGTCGAGAAACAAGCCAGAATCCTGCCGCGTGCGACTTGACGGCGGCGTTATTTGCGCCGCCGGTCACACGACCGTGACCACGATCGGGGCGCGCGCGTCCACCACCAAATAAAATTGCATTTAATTTTGAAAGTATTTAATTTGACGATTTACGTCGCGACATACGCAGATGCAACGCGCATACATCTGCTTTGCATCTGCTCGCGGAGTGTTGCGCAAATGTGATTCAATTTCTGTCGCGTGACGCCATCGCTCCAGGTCCAAGGCCTACGTCACTCTCGCTGGGCCTATATAAACGATGGCCCGTCCTGAATCCGTCGCATCTTTATCCATCGCACATCCATCTGCCACATCCAACCAACCACAATGGCAAAATCCTTGAGCAAAGTCACCTACAAGCCGGACAGCCAGTCCACAGAGGAGTACATCGTCTTGGTCGACACCGAAGAGGTGCGTCTCAGTCCGCGTTACTCGTGCTTGAGAACTCATCGATTCCCATCTCTTTAGTTCAAGAAGTGGAAAGAAGGCGGTATGTGGTTTATTGTCCGTTATTGACGCGTTGGTTGCTCATCCATCCATCGCAGACACGTAAATGCTTTGTTCAATTCCCCACCGCCAATACTCATTTGTTACAGCTCGATACCGCTCGCATCCGTCGTCGACTGTGAGCCTCTTCATCCCCCTCCTTCAACACATACTAACCTTCTCCCAGCATTCCAGGTCCTCTACTCCGCAACCGGTGCACAGGGCATCCTTGGCACCGCATCCAAGCAACAACTCGACACCACCTTTGGTACCACCAAAGACGTTGAAGTCGTTGAGAAGATCCTGAAGGATGGCAAGCACCAGTCCACTGAGGGCGTGAAGAGTGGCGGCTTCGGTACCACGAATGTCGCAAGGGGCAGCGGCGGCCTCGACACCAAGGGCAAGTCGAACACGTCGGGAATTTGAGGGTGTAACGCTGTTGAAATGGACCAATACAATGTCAAATGTATAATATAATTGCAATGTTCTGGATCCCTGTGCACACTGCATCGACACGAACAGAGTGCTTTTCGGTGGTATTCTACAGCATGTACTGCAGCGCACTGAGTCAATGCAGTGCACTCCGATCCAGAATGAACATTCACTCTCACGTCCTGCACAGCCGCATCGCATTGAGGCTGTCTCAAAACCGCCTTTGTATCCAAGCTACTGTTCATTGTGTTGCCTAACAATGTGCGATGCCCACCATTTTGTGCCAAGGGAGTTAACAGAGCCTCATTGTGGGATGCACTGCCATTCAACTCCTAAGTGGTCTAAAGACTATAAGAGCACTAAACATTTGTAATTCCCACACTTTATCACTCTCTTCTGTACATCCATGTCGCAGTTCAATAACGCCCCGCGCCAATTTCCGGCGTCCCCGACTTCGCCAGGCTTCGTACGTTCTCATTCACCGTTGGCGTTGTCAATACTAAACACTTATTAGCCTTCCGTGCGTGTCTCCATGTTTTGTCGCTGTCGCGCCAGCGCTTATTCATAATCATCGTAGGGCCCAGTCATGCCTCAGACGCCTGGCTTTCCTCAGGCGCCGCCGCCGCCCCATCCCATTGGCATGGTATGCTACAAAGTGTCATTTCGTTATTTCTACTGATTACTATGTGCCTCAGCCACAAATTGACACTGGCTACCATCCACCTACAAGTTTCCCTCAGCCCCATTTGAATGTTGGTTTTGACCCTTTGAGGGTGACCTACCTGGGCGCGACTTGCTTGCGTCCGGGCGCTCTGCCAAGCAGAGAGTGTTTTCCCGGTTATGTCCCCGATGGAGACTTTGATGCTCTCAGAGCTGCGACGAAAGGAATGGGGTCTAAAAAGGATAAAAGTGCGCCTTGGCCGCATATTCCAAGAATTTGTGTTTCACACCTCTTTTTCCAGTCGTCACTATTCTTGCTCCTCTCGAACCGATGAAGATGGCTGTACTACAGCATGCATTTACGACGAAGATCGGCAAGCAGCTTGGACCGCTCCTCGATAGCGAGTTGAGTAGCATGGTTGGAACGACTACTGACCTTCAGTAAGCCGCTCGATTTACCAGTTTCTCGCGGTGCTCATTCGTGACAGGCAACTCGTACACGGCCTTGTCCTTGGACCTCTCTTTTGTGATGCCTGGATTGTTTCTGAATGCCTCAAAGGATTGGGGTGTGCACCATTCCACCTTCCAGTCGTCTATGCACCCTGATATCCATTCCAGCACGCGTGAAGACCTTTTGAACGAGGTTCTCCTTGGCAGAAGTAACGAAGATATCCAACTTCTCGCTCAGGCATATCCGTCCGTCGCCGGTGGTCGTCAACTACTCGCAGATGTCCAGGGCGACTTGAGTGGGAAGACCGCACGTCGTAAGCATTTTATAGCTGGCGCAAATGATCTGCACAACATTGTAACTCGTTTTTATAGTGTTCACAATGGCGTTGGCTGCGTCGCGGGAAACGGGCCTAGTCGTCAACGATGCAGAAGTTCAGAAAGACGTCGACGAGTTGTACAAAGCAGGTCAAGGCAAAGCTGGCACAGACGAGATTGCGTTTTGTAGGATTCTGACAGGCCGGTCGCCTCAGCATCTAGGACAAGTGTACGTCGTCTGTCTGTTGTCGTGGGTATAGGCTGATGGTATGGTCCGCAGAGAGGAGCGGTATTCCCGCCAGCATAAGAGTTTGACGAAGATCATCAAAGCGGAGTTCAGCGGACACATGCAGAGCGCGCTGCTTCATATTGTCAAAGGTGTCAAGCATAAACGCGCTTCATTCGGTGAAGGTGTTTGGCGCGACGTCAAGTACCTAGAGAAAGCGATGAAAGGTCGCGGAACAGATGATTTTGCATTGATTTGTCGGACGCTGAGGGCATCGTGGAACCCACAGAGGATGCAACAAATCAAGCATGCTTACAAGAGCAGGTATTCTAAGTATTTGGATGAGAGGGTGAAGAAGGAGACGAGCGGGGATTACAGGACTCTTTTGGTTGCGCTCATAGCAAAAGGAGGGCTTTGAATGCTGTAGTCTCAGCTGTGTATCATATGTTTTTGTACGGGATGAATAGACACACGAATATTAATTGAGCTGTATCTCTAACTTTTATAAGTCCTTGATGGCATGAACCAGCAAGTCAGAATTGATCGCCGGAACGGCATCCCTACTTTCACTCTCACCACGACGACCAAACAACTTTGACTCTGGGCCAAAGCAGCCACGACCGCTGAATGTCACGGCACCTCGCGTATAATACTAAATGCCGCAAACTCGACTCTCGTTAGCCTAATCCTCAAACGATGTCGCAACGAAGCCGCCGCTAGAGATCTCCGCTACCCCAACACATATGTCGAACGCTGCAATTCTATGTCAACACCTCTTTCTTGGCATTGTACGCTGCAGGAACACTCGGTGTGCTAGCAGATTCTAGCATGAACTAGCCTTTGTATTACCGCAAACAAAGTTGTACTTCTCGACAGCGACCACCCGCCTCCGGTCTCGACCTCCTGGGATTTCTGACGCTGCTCGCGCGTATATAATCTGACAACGTCGTTTGGCTCTATCCTCAGTCCAGCTTCGACAATGGTCCGCGCTCCGCTCTTCTTCCCACGCCTTGCGTCGCACTTCATGGCCTTTGCATGGGGCGCTATCGCGCTGTCCATCGGGTTGGAGGCTGTGGTCTACCAAAATCAGCTGAAGAGCTCGTTGAGGGCGGCCGTGGCACCTATGGGCATCACCCTTCGCTTGGTTGCCAACAGTACGCTTTCCCCTACTCATCCGATTCATGCGCTAATCCATGCATTAGATTTGGTTCATCGTGCTATTGCCTGCGAGGTTTTCTGTGTTCTCACCTTCATCGTTGGACTGGCCGCCTTCGTTGGCGTGTTCTTGAACAAGTTCAACACCCGGAAATCCCTCCAAGTCCAGACATACCTCTTTGCCTTCCTCACGGTCGCCCTCTTCGCCACCTGCATCCCGGTATCACACTCCGTGCGCACTCGTAGCGTCGAAGTATATGCATGGACCGCGGATGGAACACCAGTGTCGGATGAGGACCTTGCAGCGACCATTGCCAAGCTTGGTGTGAACCCTCAGTACAAGCACATGCCTGACCGTAAGTCTCCTTAATTTTTTCTTCAGACTTCGGGACATGGAACTTATCATATCACAGTACTCTACTTTGGCATCATGCCTTGGTTCGCCTTCCTGTTCGACCTTACCTCCACTGTTGTGTCCTACTTGGCCATCAAGAAGGTCGGGCCTTCGACATACACCTCGTCCAACGCGCAGATGGCCCAGATCGCCTAAGCTATTGCTAAAACTATGTCCACTTTACGCACATTCTATGACCCTAACGCTCCGTCTATTGTATCGCTCAGCTCGGGCTGCTTAATTTGATCTTATCCTCCGGTTCCTTTCTATCTGAACATCAACGCCAGATCTCAAGAAGCATACATACAAAACGGTAACATACAACACTAACCCAAGAGACGAAAATATGTAAAGACAGGAAAGGCTCTAGTTAAGTAGACCCCAAAGCGAACGATAGGTCGCAAGGCTATCACGACGGGTGAACGACGCGCCAGGTGCCGTGTATACATTAGCACGCCAAGAACCACCACAACTTTGAGCAGAGTTGCCTATACAGAGATGAGTACCAATACTTCGTCATCATTGAGAGAGAGGATGCTTACCTTCGCAGGGTGTGTTGCAGTCGCTAGCGGCTGCCGAGGCCCCTGCGCCATTCGTCTTGTACAGGACGTTCCCGCAGTAACACTGGTTGTAGTACTCTGTGGCCGCCATCGTGAAGCCCTTGTTGGAGCAGTAGGATATACAAGAGTCGGTGGTCATGCCGCTCAAGGACGAATATGCATCGCGGAGCAAACGGTCGTTGCCGTCAGTGAAGCAGCCACGGCTTGTCCACTGTCAACCTTTGCATCAGCGTCCAGGCCATACGAAAGGAAGTCAAACGAACAGAAGATGTGCTCGGTGCGCTGTCTTTCTTGTAGACATTCAATCGCCAGGAGCCACCGCAGGTCTTGGACGCGTCACCCCCGCATTTCGAATCGCACTCCCCAGAAGATACGGCCAGCCCACTGGATCCACTCTGCGTGATGCTGTTCGCGCAATAGCATTCCGAGCTACCCATCCGGCTTCATCAGCTTGACTGGATCCAGGCCAAGCATGAATGCGCACGCACCCATATTCCGTACCAGCAAAGTTGTAGTTTGCGCACAAGGCTTGGCATTCCGAGGTGGTCATATCGCTTTGGGAAAAGGTGGCGGCCGCAAGGGCGCGTGTCGTGCTGTCCGCGACACAGCCGTAGTCAGACCATGTTGTCTGGCCGGTCTGAGTACTGGCTGATCCCTTCTTGTATACGCTGAGCGTCCAGCTGCCGCCACAAGTCTGGGACTTGTCGCCCTCGCATTGTGTGTTGCACTGCCCGTTATCAATAGGCGACCCGGATGCGCCATTGTCGGTAAGAGAGTTGCCACAGTAGCCTGAAAAAAGTGTCAGTCCTGTACCAGCTGCGCGGCTGTGTATTTGTCGTACATTCGGTCCTTGATCAATGGTGAGCTCAATGCCTCGAGCGATATGCAGGATGTACTCACTTGTACTCGACACCCGCATAGGCGTAGTCCGCACAGAATGCGGTGCATTTGGAAGGTGTCATGTCGCTGCTTGAGGTGGAAATGGCGCTGAGAGCACGGCGGCTGTTCGTCGTGCCCTCTGGATAGCATCCCAGGGCTGACCACGATGTACCCGATGAGCTTGGGGGAGCCGCAGATGTCGATGTTGACGCGGCTACGCTTGTGGACGATGAAGCTGGTGTCGAAGATTGGGACGGTCCAACTGGAATATCTTTCAGTTCTTCAGGTCTTTACTCACGTATGAGAAGCTTACGGGCAGCGGAGGCGTAGAAGTTCAGGTTGTCTATGCATCGATTAGCACAAGAAATGGCAGAAGAATGAACGACGTACACTTGTCTGTCGTCCAGCTGTACTGAAAATCAGTCGGGCTCTGATAAATAACCTGCTGGTTGTTGCGAGTCATTTTAACACGCATCTGGCCGGCGCATAGCTGAATCTTGAGTTTGTTTACGCCTCTGGTCACGGAAAAGTCGGTCTGGCAGCCGCCGATTCCAAGTGTGACTGTTGCGTCGGACGTAGCCAACACGACTGCAAACATGTATTCCTGGAATTGACTTGAATACGCTGAGATTTGTGTTAGGTCGTGAAGAGTCTACCGTTGCCCATGCATAGTTGTCTGGCTTTGGCAAGGGGTCCTGAGGAGCGTCGGCCCATGAAGGATGAGGGTGCGCCCAGTAGTAGATAGCGTCTTGCTGCAGGACAGGTCAGCTCTGCAGCGTAGTTTTGACTAATAGGACTCGAACGGTAATTGCAGGGTAGCTGCCAGTCTTGTAGGCTGTGATATAGTACTTGGAGAGATCAAAGAAAGCCGTGTGAGGATAGTTCTGCGCCCAATACGTTCCTACAGACAGGTCAACGAGGCAAACTCAAGGCAGGCCTATTGTCGAGCGTACCCTGAGGCTGATCTCCGCCGAACGGGCCAAAATAGTCTGACTCGCCCCAGTCATTCCTGTGGAGTGGATTCAGTAAGTCTGGGTGACCCACTGCAGAAGATGACAATATGCACCAAGTGACCATTTCGACGAAGGTCAACCTGTCGCGGTTGGAGATCAGGTCCTTCCAGCGCTGAGGGATGAGGAAATCGTCGCCGCGCTGATAGAAGTTTTTGTTCGCCCACGAGTAGTGCGTACTTGTGGATGTGTCAGTAAGCGCTGGAAAAGGATGTGTAGACATACAACATAGCCATGCTGACTGTCGTAGCGAAGCGCTTCCCCAATTGGCCTATATCTATCCGAAGGTGAACAAAATCCTTTCGATCTGGTGTCCTGCGACGTACAGTAGTTGTCGTCATTGAACTGAGGAGAGGTCAGCGTGTAAAGCAGCACGACATCTGAGAGGCACGTACGTTTATAGCAGTGTTCTCTCTCGGCCATGCACAACCCCAGCTGGTAAGGCATCATTCAGACAACTACAACGGACAAAGGATGGATTAAGTTACCATAGCCAGGAATCCAAGAACGACCATGCATTGTTGAACTGGTTCTCGAGACCCCACATGAATGGCATGAGATACCCATTTGTCTCACGCTTCATACGGGACCATTCGTCGGGGCCCATGCAGCTCCCTGCAAAGCTTGAGATCATGGGCCGACCATCGTAATAGAATTGAGCGGGATAGGCCTTGAATTTGTTCACCCAAGTAATTGTCTGGGTGGCACTGGAGCAGTCGAAGGCTGTGTAATCGAAAGAGATGAACATTTTCATGGCAGTTCCCTCTGCGGCGCGATAGGCGTCCTCGACGCGGCTTTGCTGCCACCAGTCTGACCCGACATTGAGGGCGATGGCATCCCTGCGGGAGTCAGATGGGATGGGAAACGGGAGCACGGTGTACCTACACTCCTTTCTCGAGCATCAGAGAAATGTCTGTAGCCCAGTTTGCTTGCGTGTATGGGTATCTGGCGGATGTTTAGGAATGCGACAGGTAGCGTTCCACTGCACTCACGTATCTGCCAGAATCATATACTGGTCAAATCTCTATCAACGTCTGCACGCAAGAAAAACCTACTTCCAACAATCTAAATAAAAGTTAATGGGGGTCCGGGGAGGTTAGACTCAAACGTACATGGTGCATGAAAACATATTTCTTCCCATCGTCGGCGCGCGGAGTGAGCTTGAGGCCATCGGTGTGAGTGTCATTCAAGGAGTTCTCGGCAAGTCGACGATGCCTGTCCAAGCCCCGCGCAGTGGATCTGTCTATCCGAGCGAAGACAACATATGGAATGAGTGTGGTGAGGGAAAGGAATGTGTGCGTTAGACGCATTATGGTAAAAAGGAGGGAGGGAGCAGAATGAGAAAGAAAGATGTAGGTTGAGCCTGTGCGACGTCTTATAGGTACAAAGATTTGAATGATATTGCGTTGAATGTAAGCAGGGACGATCGTTGGCTCCTGGAACGTTGAGCGATCCTCCGTCGAGGACCAGGAGAGGAAGAGGAGATAACAAACATTGTCGGGTTTGATTGATGCATAGTTTGAGGGTCAATCAGTAGTATTCCACGCATGTAGAGGTGCTGGAATATGCTTCACTTGGTGCTTACAGGATACACCCAAGCAATACTCTTGCTGGATTACACGAACTTGGTGTCCAATTTGATGCACAGCGGCGGGACATTCCAGAGTGAGACATCTCCGCCTTGTTCCAGGGCGCCCGGGGATGACAGTGACATGACAGTGGTATGAAGCGGCTCCGCTCAGATACTTGGTGTGCCTGCGTTCAATGGCCAGCGCCAGGCCAGCGCTGTCCAAAATGGCCCAACGGAATTGACCACACAGTCCAATATACTTCCGATGGATAGTAGTATTTGTGCAGGTCGCGGAGTTGTTAGAGGATGTCGATTTCCCGAATGATGGTGTCCTTGAAAGAGTCCACGGCCGTACAAATGACCTGACGGAGCCCAAGATTTTGCCGGAACCGGAAACCGGATGGCCGTCCGGATGGGATCCAAATGGTGTACCCACCGCTCGTACGCCAGCGCGCACAATATGGATTTCTTGACGCGCCTGCTGGGCAGACTTTGACTGTAGCTGAGCTGAATACATGTGGCGCAAAATCCAAATAACCATTCCGAATGCATTGCATTGATTTGGAGGCGCTATGTACACTTGAATAAGGACGGTCGGCTACACTAGGTACAATGAACAGAGCAGAATGCGGCAGTGTACCACCCCAAGTAAGTAAATATACAATGTATAACGCGCGTCCGAATCTGTAATGTCAATGCCCATTTGCAACCTCTGCGCGATGGTGCGGTTCGGCGTCAAGTGTTTGCTACGGCAATGGTCTCGTACAAGCCGTATGGATTTGAGAGGGGTTTGACGGCACTGGGAGTTGGCGGGTGACGTGTCCAATCTGGCCTGGAAGTCGCATATTGCCAAGGATCCTGCGCTGAGGGCTCGAAAGTCAGACTATAATTGACCAAGTAGCTGGTTTGGAGAAGCAGCCCGGGCAGCCTCGAGAGCGGGCAGAGCGTGAGGTCGTCGCGGGGCCGCGAGGGCGAAATGGATGTGATGGCGTCTGACAACCTGTGCACATCGCCGATCGCGACTGCCATGGGCCAGGGCTGGTGGCCCGCCGACAAGCTGAACATTCGAACAGTGTGTGTGTTAACAGCAGCAAAACAGAGAGTGATTGAATTTTCTCAATGTCCTCTCTAAATTATCCGTCTTGTACAGGGAACGAAGGGGGATATATGAAAGGAGAGGGCTGGAGATGGACTTTGCAGCGAAATTACAGTGATATCACGCATAGATGTATGGAAAGGGGGTGGAATAGCTACCATCCAGAATGCTAGAGTGCTGACCAGCGCTCTTTATCTGGCTCCCATGGGTGTGTTGGTGGACAGACGATGGCTGGTACGGCGAGTGGGATCCACCCGGAGCGCCAGGAGATATCCAGATGATCGCCGGCGGAAACTCGCTGGATTGGATTTCGCCTGAATTCCGTCAGGTCATTTGTACGGCCGTGTCCAAATTATGCCAATACTGCAGTGATGGCGGATCAACGTGATCGAGGGGCTGAGTGGCGTCGGCGTCGACCAGAAGACTGCCTTCCACGCCGTCGTAGCTCAACGTTGAAAAATGCCTCCACAAATTGATATGGAAGCCAATCCAAAAACCTGTACCATTAATGTCTGGCGCAGACGAATGGACGGATCGGTCTAAGGAGCCAAACAATGGTGGCCGATTGACATTACGTGATCGACGCTTTCTTCCTTCTTGCTTTCAATCTGCTCCCTCTCGTATATGCAGTACTCTCTAGCGCGCAACAGACTCCCCTTTCGCGTTAGATTGTCCTCGTCGCGTCCGATATTTCCATCTTTTTTGCCCTCAATTTCCGTCTCTTCCCGGAACTCTTTGCCCCCGAGGCTACCATGTCGTGCATTGTCAAGCATACCAAATTCTCATCACAATCTCTTCAATTACACATCGGGGTTTTGGCTGTACGTCGTGCTCTCATGTACTGCATTGCATATTTCTAAATCCTACGCAACTTCAACTAGCGTCAACAATGAACTCCGCCATGCAGAGCGCAAGCATGAATTTGATGTCAATGAACTCCGTCGACTTGCGGCACAGTCTGTTGGCAGGACGCCACATGATGTGGACACCTTGGAGAAGCTAGATGAGGGAGGCTTCAATCGCATTTTCCTTGTCACCATGCGCGACGGGTTCCAGATGATTGCTCGCATCCCATATCCCGCCACACAACCCAAATTCTATGCTGTTGCCAGCGAGGTTGCAACGATGGCGCTTCTGCGAGCCCATGGCCTGCCTGTTCCCAAAGTTTATGGCTACTCTCCTACACCCGACAACGCTGCGAAGACAGAGTACATCTTCATGGAGTTTGTGAAGGGTACGAAGCTCGCCGACATATTCATGCAGTTAAAGGAAGCGGATATCGCCTCTGTCTTGCGTCAGCTTATCAAGCTCGAGTCCCTCATGATGTCGATTCCCTTCGAGGCAGGGGGGAGTCTTTACTACACTGAAGACCTGGAGAGGGTCAATGGAGGGAAGACCACCGCCTCATTCTCGCTGAACGGAGAACACTTTTGCATTGGTCCCGACGTCAGGTTGCATATGTGGTATGGGAGGAGGTCACAACTCGATGTGAACCGAGGGCCGTGTATGTAGTTCCATTGTCTTTTTGTTCACTTTCCCTAACAACTTGTTATTATCCTTAGACCGGAATCCAGAGGACATGCTCGCCGCAGCCGCATTGAAGGAGATTGCTTACCTAGAACGTTTTGGCCGACCTCTCCTCCCGTTCCAGCGTGCTAGAAGGGAGGCATACGAGTACAAGGAGCAGTCGCCTCTAGATCACATTGAGAACCTCCAACGCTACCTTCGTGTGTCTCCCTCCCTCATTCCAACCGACCCATCCATGCGAGGATTCTGCATCCGTCATCCTGATCTTCAGCCAAGCAACATCATGGTGTCGACCTCGGCAGACTCTGGCCAGTTGGAAATTGTCAGCCTCATCGACTGGCAACACGCGTCCATCCTCCCCCGCTTCCTCGCGGCAGGTATACCCAATCGACTCCAGAACTACGGTGACCCAATATCGGAATACCTCATCCCGCCATCATTCCCATCGAACGCGAACGAGGTGGAGGAGTCTGAGCTGATGAAGGCCGTCGGAGTCCATCACGCACGCCTCGTTCACTTCCACTATGCCAAGGGCACAGAGGAGCTCAACAAGCTGCACCACGACGCTCTGATAGACCCAGCATCTCTCTTCGCACGTCGTCTCTTCACTCAGGCCGGTTATCCTTGGGAAGCTGAGACCCATGAGCTCAAAGCTCTACTGGTCGAAGCTACGGAGAAGTGGGCGCAGATTGCAGGCCCTGGCGTTCCGTGTCCCATCGAGTTTGATCCTGAGGAAGTGAGCAAGACGAAAGCGTTTAGCGAAAGGCTGGAGTTGTCTGACGGGAACGTTGCGAGCCTACGAGCTATCATTGGTTTTGGAGGGGAAACGTGGGTTCCTCCCGACGAATATGAGAGGGCCAAGGACTACGCTGAGCTGATGAAGCTGCGGGTGTTGATAGCGCTTGGGAAAGGTGAGCTCCGCGAGAAAACTCAGGCTCATTGGTTCTTGGACGATATGGATGAAGAGGATTACATGTAGTTTTCTGGTTTTGGTTTTGCTCAGAAATCATGTCGTGGTGTGGCTAGTCGCGTTTGCCATAAATGCTATCCAATTTGAAGTTACATAGCGCTGGGATGGGGGTGTTATTTTTCCGCCTGGGGTGTAAGGCAAGATTCACTTCGTAACAAGTCTAATGGTGCGAATGATTCAGAGGACGGAATGTTGAACATTTCCAGCCCGGTGTTGTAGTACTGTGTGCGTGCTAACTTCAAGGCTAAGCGCTAAGCAGGCAGTGTTATTGAATAACACACGTGCTCTGGAGCACAGGCAGCGCGGACCGAGGTGTGCCCGGCTCATTCACTTTGTTTGGTTGGGCCAAACAAAAGGCTTGTACCATGCGGCCATTGTTCATACCCATTGTTTCTCATTGACCCTACGAACACAATGGGCTGGTCGCGAATCCCGGGCTGGGGCCCAACAGAGTATATAAGGTGAGCCCTCTGTTCTCTGATTTCCTCAGTTTCCTGCAGTGCAGATTCCTCAACGACTCCCTTACGCCTTCGCAACTTCACGCCCACAAACCTTCACGGCTCTCAATCTTCACGCATTCTTCTTTAATCTTTGCACTACACATTCTTCAACAACAAACGAAATGTCTTCCTTCGGCTTCTTCTCTGTCCTCTCCACCGTCTCCGCCGTTCAAGAGCACGACCTCCGCGAGGGCGCTCCCATTGCAACTATCTCCAACAAGCGTGCTATCAGCGCCGAGCGCCCTTACACTCCATACCGCGCCATCCGCATGCCGGTCGTGTCTATGACAACCATGCCGCCCCGCCCAGCGTCGGCTCCCGCTGCGCGGCCCACCACTCCCAGCGACGATGGCTACACATCCGAGGACAGTCTCATTTCCACCGCGTCGGCCTCGACCGCGGCCACCTCTGTTCGTTCAGCGTCACCTATTATCACCACCACCACCAAGCCACAGGCCCCCATTGCATCAAAGGCGCCAACGATGTACCTCTACCAGGGCGGCAAGACCAACGTTCTCACTGGCGGCGTCATGCTTGGTGCCCAGCCCCGCAAAGAAACTAAATACCAGGCCCCCAAGCGCCAGATCGCTGCCCCCAAGCCCGTCGTAGCGCGCAAGCCGGCTACGACCCCGTTCACAGCCCCGAAGCCCATGACTGCCCCGAGGGCCCCTACTCAGCGCCAGCGCACCACACCAGCTCGCAACTCTGATGCCTGCGACAACTGGAGGAAGCGCAACTAGATAACGACTCTACGATAATCTTCAAGAAAAAACGGACTGCATTGGGACAATCTCTTCGTATCATCTTTATGTATCACCACAACAAACCCACCTATACGATACTATTCCTACGACGGGCACAGGTGCTCGGAGTTGTATAATGTAGCCATACGCGTAGATTTTTCTTTGTTGAATGCAACACTGTTGACTTTCTATGTTTCGTTCTGGTTACAAGCCCCTTATCTGGTCATGAAAGTTGTAAGTCGGAGACCATATGGGAGAGATCCCTCGCGCAGCATCCTTCTTGGCCAACGGGGGCTAAATGCTTGCGCCTGCCATCGACACCGATAAATACATGTTCTTCCTCTACGACGTCGTCACATCCAAGGGCGGGATCCTCGAAACCCGCAAGCTCACTGGCCTTTTAGATCAAGAACAAGAGCGAGTACGAAGCTGGACGAGTACGAGGCCTCTGCCATCATCAATGCAAGTGGTGTCAACGCACACGAAACGGCTGGCGATGTGAGTGTCTACCCTCTTCGCGGTGCACTGGTCCGCGTTGTCAATGACGGAAAACGCTTCCCCAAGGTGGCTCAGGCTTCTCGTTGTCCTATGGCTGCGCAGGGGATGTTTTGGACTTAGTACAGGAGATTGAGGATAGTGTCGCACCGATGAGGAGGATGTCGGTGATTATGAAGGCGAAGGCGGAGGCTCAGGCTCAACTTGCAGTACCGGTGGCATGAAATGGGACGATGCAGCACTCATATTAGACTATAATATAGGGATAAGAAGCGTGTAATGTATTTTATTCAGTAGGCATTGACTCTTCCAATGGTGTTCAGCGCGAGATAGTGGGGATGAAGTACGCACCTTCGTCGAGGACATTAAACACGCATTTAGTTGGTCATCGAGGCTCGGACTGGTGGCAAATGAGCTCGACGGTACACCGGCTGTAAACCTAACTCACTTGAAAGACAATCGCCCACTGGCAGACAGCCTACGTCTGCCATGTAGCCACGACTAAGACTGAACTTAGTTATCCGTGTTTAAGCTACTTTTCAGGCTCATAACCATGAATGAGCC